>QKWP01000545.1:98563-111768 GCA_003550325.1 Gigaspora rosea
TGCGCATTAATGCTAATGATGCCTGACGAAACTCACGTGACCTGACGAAACATAATAGTTTCGTCATTTCGTCAGTGACGAAACTATGACGAAACTTATGGTTTCGTCAGGCGAAATAGTTTCGTCAAGCATCTATAATTAATGCGCATTCATGCGCACGCATGAAACCCATCTCTAATAATACGTATATATATGTCTTAGTTCGGGTAAAATAAATCGTTAAACCGTTTATATTGCTTATCCTGTTTAATAAATGTATAAAGTTTTATGTTAATATAACACCCACGGCTTAACAATTCATAAATCTATAAACATAGAAGAAACTCAATAAACTCTGCCAATTGCAAACTCCCTACCTTTGTTCTTATGAAAACTTTCTGGGAAACGCGATTGAAAATGATTAGAAAAGATTTTCTGCTAGAAACACTCAAAACGAATAAATTTTACTTATAAATGGGGCACCTTGAGTTTAACTTATTATGGTTAAGCGGATAGTGAAATTGCCGGTTTTTAGACTACAACTATATATCAAATTTTCAATTGCCCATATAAATAGTTTGTGTAACTATTATTTCGGAATCTATCGGATATGAGTTTCTGCTATGCTAAGTTTAACTCTGTCGTCATTATTACAGTATTAACTGTATGTTTTCCCATACAATGGTCACGTTTTCTGAAGTTGACCAAATAATAATATTTAATCGTAAGCTTAGCCCGTCGTCACAATTTGATCACGTTTTTTGTATACGGCCAATAAAAACAATCCAAAATTATGTCATGTAGACAGATAAAATTGGTAAGTTTAATTCTGTCGTCATTATTAACCGTTGTAAAAATAAGTTTTCCCACACAACGGTCACGTTTTCTGAAGTTGACCAAATAATAATATTTAAACGTAAGCTTAGCCGTCATCACTATTAACAAATAAAACGTATGAAAAAATAAGTTTTCCCACACATTACGGTCGAATTTGTTTAGGTGTATAGATTACGTCAAAATGACATAAGTGCACGTGTCATGAGCTATCCAATCAAATTACGAAATAAGTTTTCCCACACATTACGGTCGAATTTGTTTAGGTGTATAGATTACGTCAAAATGACATAAGTGCACGTGTCATGAGCTATCCAATCAAATTACGAATAAAAGACCAATCAGCGTGCAGGGCAGATTGTCCAATTTAGTTTCTAATAATAATAATGATTATGGTTCAATATTTAATTTTCTTTTTTTTTTTTTAAAAAAAAAAAAAAGAGAGTAATAATTGCATAATTACATCTTAAAAACAAACAATAATGGTTTATTATATCAATAAATTTCTCATATTAATGATTCTTTTTAGAATCATTGGAACTGTATCAAATATCTATCCTAATGAAAATTCAAATGATCGTGTTGACATCATAAACTTGCAAAAACGAGAGTATATAACATTAGTCACAACATACATTACTACAATACCATATACTACAACTATTGAATACACAACATGTTCACCGCAAGAAACAGGTATGCCTAAGGGCACTGATACGTCTAAGAGCACCAGTTCGAACACTCCAGGAACCAATCCGAACACCAGTCCGACCAATCCGAAACCGGTCACCAACTCAAACACCCAGAGCACAGGTTCGGGCACCAATCCAAACACCAGTCCGACCAAACCGAACCAGGGCACCTACTTGAACACCAAGAGCACAGGTTCGAACACCCAAGGCAACAATCCGAACACCAGTCCGACCGATTCGAACTCCCAGGGCACCGGTTCGAACACTCAAAGCAACTATCCGAACACCAGTCCGACCGACTCGAACTCCCAGGGCACCGGTTTGAACACTCAAAGCAACTATCCGAACACCAGTCCGACCAATCCGAAAAAGGACACCGACTCGAACACCCAGGGCACCGGTTCGAGCACTCAAAATTGTCCAGACAACAACTGTCCGATCAAATCGATGTTAGCATCAACTTCCAAGGACTCAAACACTCAAGGCACCGGCTCAAACACTAAGGACACCACTCAAAGCACCAATCCGAACGCTAAGGACACCGGTTCAAGTTGTTCAGACAGCAACTGCCCGATCAAGTCGGGTATGGCTCTATCACCTTCCAAGGACTCAAACACTCAAGGCACTGGTTCAAACACTAAGGACACCAGTTCGAATTGTCAAGGTGAATTCTGTCCGTGTCCAGGTGTTGAAAATGCGATTTTAAATAGCCCTGACTGTCCAGCCTCGCCGTATTACAAGGGTTCAAATTCTACAGGTTCTGGCTCATCTTCTAAGGATTCATCTGGTTCGAACTCATCGGGTTCGGGTTCATCAAGTTCTCCGACCAATTCGAAACAGGGCACCAACTCGGGCACTCAGGGCACCCAGGGCACCGGTTCATCTTCCACATCTTCCAATGGTTCATCAGGGATCAAATCGGGTTTGGCTCCATCAAGTTCTAACTCATCTTCCAAGGACTCATCGAGTTCGAACTCATCAGGTTCGGATTCATCAGGATCTGGCTCTTCATCAAAGGGTACATCAGGTTTGGGCTCATCAGGTTCGAGCTCATCTTCCAAGAGTTCATCAGGTTCGGGATCATCAGGCTCAAAAGCTTCATCGGGCTCGAGCTCATCGGGTTTGGGTTAACTTGACCCACTCTCCTTTCAAAAGAAAAACACCAAGCCGTTGACATACCACAATGACAACCCAATGTGCAAAACAATACTTAACAAGTATTAACAAAGGCGCAAGTGTATATCAAACACTAAGTACAATACGTACACTACAATACATTCTTACTTCATATTATTATAAACGTTATTTAAAGTCTAAAGAAAAGACTTACTGTATAAAATTAACAAAGAAACATATTTATTAAATAAAGATTATATTTTATTAAACATAAACTCTATTGTGCAAATAACTTTACAAATTATCTTTCTACATAAAACTGAATTAACTATTAAATAAAAACCTTATATAACTAATAAACGAATACCCAAGATAAATAAATAACCTGTATAAAACTTAGAAAGTGAAAGGAAGCCCAACTTTTGAAAACGAACCAAGTAATACCTCAGAGAACTTATCCAACTCTGCAAACAGTAGACATAGCAAGCCTACGAACCTCAAGTAACCATTCCAACTTGAAACCGTACTCAACTTATTAAATACACTACAAGAAAGTAGTAAGAAACCAGAGAAACTTTAATATAAAATATATGATTATATTAAGTAAAGTAAAAAAGAAGAAGCCACGAATTGGCGTACTAAAAAGAAAGTAAAATTCGCCTTTGGCACAACTAAAAGGAATACAAGAGCAAAACTATCTATAAAAAATCAATTCAAGCAAAAGCATAATCGTCATAGAACAATAGAAGCTTAATCAACTAATACAAGTACCAAGACGAGGGAAAGTACCATAGTGAAGTTAGCAAGAGATCTACAGGATAGATACCAACTAACCTAATCTGACAACCAACTGAACTAAGGCTGTAAAGGCGAAAACACGAAACCTTACGTTGACACTATTAGGCAGATCACCTGACAAGACAACCATATTGGAAACTCAGACACTAAGGATTGAACTATTGAACGAATGCGATACATATTACAAATCACGATTACCAAATTAATAAAGAATATAACTGCAATAACCATTATACTATTAATAACTGCAATACAACAAATAGTCAAAGCTCAAAACATTAACGTCACAGTACCAGTTATAACTGTTACTCAAACTCCAACAAATGCACCATCTCCAACAACTATAATTAAAACTCAAACTGTAATACAATCTCCATCAACAAACTACTTTAATGACGCAAATGCTGTAAACACACTCGTTGATGAACTCATAACAATAGTCATATCAACAATAGTAATCACAATCATAATCTGTATAAAGAAAAGGAATACAAAAGTCTTGAAACAACAAATACAACGTTTGGCCACAACCCAAACATCTAGACCACCAGATTACCAAGGATATCTATAAACAACACGTAATTTAAAATTACAAAGCTTATAAACAAAAGTATAAAAATAGCTGCAGAACTCATACCACGAATGATATATTTACATTTGGACAAAACGATATTAAACATTACGACATATCAACATTAATATCATTTATAACAACAATAATATTTGGAATATTATTCACAATATACACCTGCTTAAGGAAAGAAACACATATTGGAATAACAGAAAAATCTAGGACAGCTGATGCTAACAACAATAATATTAATAATTAGTACAACATTACTACTTATAGCAATACTTATATTCACTATAACAATATCTATAATTATTCACCATCAACAATACAAGAAGCTTATCAATAATTAATGACTCACAATAACTAATGACTGAAACTAACTCAACAACCTTTACTGTACAACATTTGACAACAATTTACTAACGACACAACTATTGTACATAGAACTTATTACTATATTCATAGCACTACTATTTATAGTATCACTATACTGCTGTTGTAAACACCAACGCTATAAAAAGAAGGTCAACAAGACCATACCTGGAGCAGATCAATACAATACCTTAACACTGACTCAACTTGCTGTTGTTAACTAAAAATAACTCAACAATATATGTTTGGACAAAAGAAAAAGAAACCACAATATAATTACCAATATAGGACACCTACCTTACCAAAACAACCTATTAATAAACCACCAGCTATACCATACGTCAGACCACCTGTGAACCTACACTGGTCACCACAACAAATAATCATTGACAGACAAGTACAACATAGATTAAACTTGGGATATATACCACCCAACACTGCACCACAAAGGCCACCCACTATACCAGTGAAGCCACCTGCATTAAAGAAATACATACACAAAAGAAATAATTAATGTCTGAAAAAGATCCTAATCAACTACAATTATTGGGAATATACGGAACCATAACCATAATCACAATATTATTCGGAGGATTAGCATTAATATACATAATCCACGTAATCAAAGTCCAAAAGAAACAAAAAGAAAAGTTAAGGAAAAGGCAACCTATCATAGCTAATAATACTGACCAACTACTTTACGGACCAAATCTAAATAACCTAAAGAATACAGGAATATTCTAAGGATACATGTCAGTAATACAAATATCTATAACACCAAGTACAGTAGTATCAACAATATTATCAACAGTCATATCAATATCAACATCATTGATAACTCAAACATCAACACCAACCTCAACACCTACAATTACTCAAACACCACAATACTTTCAAGATAGTAACGTAATTGAAACACTTGCAATATTAGGAACACTAATAATCACATCAGCAATAGCAATAATATATAAAGCTAAACAACTCAAAAACAAAAATAACGAATTCAAAATACAGAAACAACAAGCTGATGATGCTAGAATTGCTGAACAAGTTAGACAAATCAGAACAGAATTATAAAAAGTGGATAAACAACAAGAAAGCAAAATAACTGTCATAACCACTGACAATAGTATAGCATCAATAAATGCATCTATAACTTGGATGAACAACATCATCATAATACTATCAGCATCTGACAAACCATTTGAATACCTAATACAAACTATACAACTATTAATTGTAACCATAGCCATAGTATACATAACATCAATAATATCATATACAATAGTACAAGTCAAGAAAGAAAATATCAGAAAAATTAATGAACTCCCTAGATAAAGAAAAGATTGAAGAAATCAAGAAACAAATAATAAAAGCACCTTACCAAGGAATAGTAACTAAAATATTAGAAAATAACTTAAAAACAACTGAAGTCATAGTTGAAAAAGAAGTCATAAAAGAAATAATTGTCCAAAAAGAAGAAACAAACCAAATTATAATTAAAACTAACATATCACCAACAAAAAGAAAAGCACTAATCAATACTAACGAAGCAGCAGAATATTTTGTATACAAAGAATTGAAAACACAATTCTTACAAGGAATCTTACCAACATTCAGATATCCGTCACTATTATTAAAAGCAAGAAAATTTAAAGAACCGAAAGAATTTCTAGAAGAAATCTTAGATAAAGCACCTTACTTAAAGAAAGAATATTTTCTAAAAGAAAATAAATGAATATAGCAGAAAAGGGAATAACACCTTTATACAAGTATTTCAACAATTCTTTAAAAAATATCCAGATCCATTAAACTACAATCAAAAAGAAAAATTACAAGAATACGTAAAACATTACGAATACAGATTAACCAGAATAGGAAAATTTGAGTATATTACTGAAACAACAGAACATAGATTTGTAGTAACGAAAAATGGAAAACACATAACACTGAGACAACCAGCAACAATAAGAACTCACAAAAGAACTGAAATAACAGAAGAAGATACAGCAATATATCTATTATACGTACAAATCTTACAAGACACACCAAGAATTATTACAGCATTACAGTTAGCTAACAGAACATCTAGAAATCTAGAAAATTGGTTAAAATTTACAAGGTGTAACTACCATATACCATTACCGCAATAAAAAATGGCAACTGGACCAGAACCCGGATGGCCAAAACTAACAGCATTCAGAGAACACATAGGAGAATTCGACGGAGAAGTCAAATCATATAGACCATAGAGAAATCAATTAGAAAATGCATTTACAATATTCGGAATAAAAGATATTATGATATTTGGAAGATTCTCAGGAAATCCAAAAGTAGGATATACCCAAGTAGCTGAAACAGTAGCTACTACCGGACTAGCAGCAGCACCACATACAAGATGGTCAACAGAATTTATACTGCAAGTATTAGCAATCGTAAGAACAAAATTAAAAGGAACAGCATTGGAAATATTCAATGCAGAAATTGGAAATATAAACTGCTATTGGAGAAGTGATATTAACAACACCCAAGCTTTAGTAGCAACACTGAAAGATATTAACAATTATCCAATCGATTCAAATCATACATATTCAGGAATATTTCATCAAACAGCAACAGACGCAGCAGCAAGATGTACACCTGCTATACACACTGAAACTGAACAAAAGGGATTCAGAGAAGTTTTCGATAATGCATTCCTAGCCGATTCAATACAACAAACAAGTCAAAAGGACTTATGGAATTTCGACTTTAGCAAAAATCTTGATTATAATAATGATAATGGAATGAGAAACCAAATCAACAAATATAAAAAATTGCTGAGATATCAAACTGGCAATGGGCAAATAACTTCTATGGAGGAGAATATATGTTTTTATTATCAAAAATGCCACCAAAAATAATGCAACACATTGCATCAATGGAACCAAAACCAAGAAACAAAACTGAATTCTTTAAAGCAGCAGATGCTCAATTCTTATCAGAAAGACTAACCAAATCGATAACAGGAAACCTAAAAATATCTCATTATAAAGATCCAAAAAGATCTATTAAATTCAACAACGTGCAAACTTCAAATGAAACTACATTTAAATGCTACTTATGCAACCAACCTGGTCATTACAAAAGAAACTGTCCGAAACTCAAAGAACATAATAACTTTAACAGAATTAAAACAGAAAGAGGAAAAAATGGTCAAATTGTATTCAAAGTACAAAACTGCAAATGGTGTGGAAGAGAAAGACCTTATCATACCAAAAATTGTAAAGAAAGTAACAGAAACAGTTACGGAGGCAAATTTGCAAGCGGACCAACTCCAATGATTCATAATACAAAAGAAAGTTATAACAAATTCTCAAAAGGAAAAAACAATTATAGAAGAAATAACAACTCATGAGGAAATTTCAGAAGAAACAATTCTAAAGGAAATTTTAGAAGAAATAATAACAACCAAAGAAGAAGATTCAACAATGTCAAAAAAGACAAGAGAGAAGAAAAACCTGAAAGAAAAGAAAAAAGCAATTATCGAAACAACACCAAAGGAAAACGAGTCAATAACATCAGAAATAATGATGAATACGAAAGCTATGAAAGTGAAGAAGACACCAAAGTAAACTCTGTAAATATCAAACAAAATATAAACAAAATTCATAAAAATTATTTCTAAAAGGGAAGCTGCAAGGTACTCAGGAACCAAATCCCGAAACAAAAGGCTGTAGAAATAATCTAAGTACCAAAGAGTATTAACAAAATATAAAAACTGTTACCAAAAGTAACAAAATATCATTAAATGAAATTAAATGTATTAATAACAAAATTATTAATAAAGAAAATATTAAAAACCAATATGAAAAATACTCTGCCAAAGAAATGTTATCAAATGAAATGTATCAAAAAGCACAATTAGACTCGGACTATAAATATCTTCTCAAAACATATCATTTTCCAAGTAAACCACAATGGTTAATACCAAATAAAAAAGGCAAAAAAGCATATAAATTTATAGGACTAATAAATGGAAAACCTATTAAAATACTTCTTGACGAAGGAGCAAACTCAAGCGTAATGACATACAATGTTGCAAAAGAATGGAACCTCTTACATCTAATACCAAAAGAAGCAAAATTCTCTGCAATAACACCAGGAGGAATTAGCATAGCAAATTACGGGAAAATACCTGTAACATTTCAACTAGAAAACTATCTAATGATTATTAAAGTAGCAGTAATAGAAGGAGAACAATCCTACATATTAATGTCAGAAGTAGATCAAGCATATATGATATAATTAAAGATAGAAAAAGTCAAATAGTACTCATAAAAGGCAAACCAATATCATACCAAGACATCACACCAAAACAATATACGAACCTATTACACCAGTTATACGACAGGAATCCGGATCGCACCTTGAACCTCAAATTAAAAAATATCGGGACAGAGGATGAGTATCATATGTCAGTACCAAATTATAAAAATATCATCCAACAAAAGGTTGTGAAAGACCAAAATGCATTAAAATCACGTGCAGATAGTTACCTTGCTCGAAAAACTAGTGACATAGTTGAAAGCGAAAAAAACCTGCCATTGGCGCCCAACGTGGTAATCAAAAAAGATTGCCCCGAACCCAAACCAAATAAACAATTTGACGGCCAAATAGTAATTAAAAAAGTTACCCCCACACGGACCCAAACAAATCAAACAGGATGTCTTGACAAAAGTGATGAGATACAGCCTATAACATTAACAAATCAACGAATCAATAAAATAAGAACTAGAAACACTCCCCCACATAAAAAGAAAGTACAATTCTCGATTGCAAAAACAAAAGAAAATACAATAAATACAAATAAATGGGTAAAATCAAATACTCACCAAAATGGAATTCACATTTTGTGCAAAATTTATTACCACGAGCTTATGACAAACAATTGAAAAGACTAAAAGAATAGTCAAAGAAAATGAAAAGAGAACCAAATTAGTAGGAGTAACTATTGGAGAAGTAGAAAAACATGAATCTTCTCAATGGAACGAAATTGCACGAACTGCAATAATCACACAGTCCAATATAGTACAAATATTTCTCAAATATGAAAATAATTCAGTAAAAGAAGGGAAACCAGATCAGATAGAAGATATGAATATTATAGAAGGTAACAAAGAAATAGGGCTGAAAATGGTATTACATTTTAACATGGGATTATTCGCAAATGATCCATTATACAAACATGATAATGGAGAAAAAAGAGTCAATTGGAAAATAACCAGAATATTACAAGAACTAAAACGCGCTGAAAAAATGAATATAAAATGGGCAGTGCTACATTTAGGAACAAAACTCGATTGAGAAAGGAAGGATGTAATAGAAAACATCAACTATATACTAAAAAAGATACAAGAAAAAGGCCTGGATATAGGCATATTATTAGAAAATAGTGCAAGTACAAATTGCTTTGGATCATCATTGGCTGACCTCATAGATATCTTGAATAGTATTAACCAAGAGTTACGGTATAGGAACAAGAATAAAATAATAAAAAGAATAGCAATCTGCTGGGATACCCAACATTATTGGGCAGCAGGACAAGGAAAAAGTGTACACGAATACCAGAATACATTAGATATGTATAGGAATGAAATAATGCTAGCACATATAAACAACAATCCCCAAGAAGCAATATTTGGGAGATGAATGGATAAACATGCGCATATACTGGATCCAAGCGCTACCTTAACGCAAGACGTATTTAAATCTATAATGCAGCATAAAGAGGTCTGTGCTGTAGTACTTGAAACACCAAATATAGAATTATCTGATCAAATTGCACAAATACACGAAGTAATGAAATTAAGAGAATACGCAAACGATCTCCTAGAAGGAGATAAACATTCAAAAGAATGGTCTAAAGAAAAAGACAAAGAACAATCTAAAGACTTGCAAAAGCAAGAAGAAAAATATATACCTGCAATATCTATGGGATACAAATTTGAAAATGAAGACATTGTCGAACTTGCAAAACAATTACAAAAAACAACCTTTAAAGCAGAAAATGAAAGACCTGCTAATCAAGGAAAGAAAAAATTAAACGAAATCCATAAAGAGAACGTATTCAAACAAATGAATGAAACACTTAATCAAATATTACCACCTAAAAAAGGAAGTAAAAAGGGTAAAGAACCTGAAAGACTAGAAGAAATTAAACCCAATAAACAACTAATGGGACAAACAGTAAGATCAAAATTAAAAAGATTAGATATAGCCATATCCTTAGCAAACATTGTAAAAGATGAGAAAATCGATAGAACATTCAGAAAGCTTAAAGAAAGAATTGAAATGCTCAACAACAAATATGGATATGTAGATGGATTAACTGAAGAAGAAATAGAAGACAAATTAAAGAAATTTGCAGATGTAAAACCTATAGGAAATGATGCAGAACTTGCAGAAAATAGACGAGAATACATATATAAATATCTATTAGAAATGGATAAAGCAAATAATGCAACACTCTATGCAAATCGAAAAGAACTAGAAGAGTTGCATGAGGCATATACAACAGATATTGAAGGAACACTAGGAATTCAAGCATTAGAATTCAAAAGTATGGAAGAAATAGAGCAAAGAGAAATAATGGCAAAACTTGCCGAAGCAGAAACATACTGCGAAAATGATAAAACAAAACAAAAAATACGTAATAAAAGGGTAGAATTTTATGATATTCTTTGTGCAGATACTATGTATGATGCCAAAGATATTGATAAAATGCTTCAACAACAGACATCCAATCAGAGAGAAAAAGTAAAACCAATACGATTAGAACCAGATGTAACTGGAAGAGTTACATACCAACCATATGATAAATATAACATACCAAGAGATCCTCAGTTTAAAAAAGAAAATGAGGCAGTAGGAATACCCATATCACCAACAGATAATGATGACATTTATGACGATGAAAGATTATCACAAATGTCAAAACGAAATAATCAAATACCAAAAACCACATCACCTCAAAAGAACCCAATAATCAAAGCATTAGGAAATGCTTATGAAACAGGGAAAAGCTTAATACCATGGGGAAGAAGATCCTCAGTACAAAGCTCAAGACCAACAACACCATCACGTCTTAATCCAGACTGGAAACAGGAAAATGAAAGATCACATACTCCAATAAATTATGATGAAAGCTCAAACTATTACAACAGAAAACATAGTAGATCATCTACACCAGAAATACCAAAATCATTCAGACGAGAAATTCTGGATGAAATCGAAGATTTTAGTAATAATAAACATAGAAGAACTCAAAACTATGATTACACTACACCAAGTACACCAAGCATTAAAACTACAAGGAGTCAAGAAGAAGAAGAAGACGCTATCAATCAAGTTGACAGACTAATAGAAGAAGAGCAAGGAGGATTTGGAGAGAATAGTAACAATCCAACAACTCCCACAACTAAAATGGAAGATAATCAACTATATCGAAAAATACCAGTAACAGAAACCTGGAAAGGAAAAACAAGAACAACATATACATAGGAACCAGATAGATTACCATCATTTAATGAATTATATGGAAATGATAATGATGATCATTATTCCGTAAACAAATCGATAAATGAAAAAGAACTTGATGAAGCAATAGAACAAGCTAATAAAGAAAATCTAGAAAATCAAGAAAGATATGGATACACTGAAGATGAGTATCAAACAGAAAATGAACAAGACGATGCTAAATCAGAAAGTACTTTAAATATTCGACTCAATCACTTACATAAACTACAAAAGAAAAGAATAATACCAACTATTATTCAAGAAAACAAAAAAGGAAAAATATATAGTAATGAAAAGATTACTATACCAGCATATACTATGCAAAGTGTACAGATACAACCATGTAATCAAACAAAAGTAATAGTAGAAACCCCACTACGAATGGCTGAAAAAGGAATAGCAATCCAACCAGGATTACCAAATGGGGAAAGAGTCATCATAATGAATGTCTCTGCACGAAATTTAAAAATAAGCAAAAATGACCATATTGGGAATCTATAACTATATGAAGATACATCAGAATATCTCACACTAAATGAAATAACAGAAACCGAAAAAGAACGTATCAAAATACTTAAAGAAAGATGTGGAACAGAAGTATGGAAAATACTTGGAGATTTATTAACAGAACATGTAAATGAGTTTAGAGAAAAACAAGAACAAGGAACTCATGTAAATAGAAATATCATAGCTGACATCGTATTAGAAACAAATAAACCAGATTCAGATATACCTCTTAATGACAAAAATCAAAGAGTAAGAAAATATACTCCAGAAGAGGAAAAAACTATTAAAGAACTAATAGAAGACTTAGTCAAAAATGACGTGATATATCCAGGAAATAGTGAATGGGCAAGTAATGTACAAATAATAACTAAAAAAGATGGAAGAAAAGCTATAATAATAGACTATAGAAGGCTTAATAAACACTTATTAAAGTTTAAGCAACCATTACCTAATGTACAACAATTCCTACAAGACATATCTAGACACAAATATTATACAACAATGGAATTAAAATAAGCTTATTGGCAGCTGAATATACACCCTAAATCGCAGAAATATACTGCAAGTAGATTTGGAAGATTTGGAATCTTCCTATGGAAAAGGCTACCCTTTGGGATAACCACAGCACCAGCATACCTGATAGGAGAAATGAATAAACTATTAGGAGAAAAAGATTGGATAAAAATATATATGGATGACTTAACAGTCGTAGCAAATTCACCTCAGCAAATGAAAAATCGTCTAAAGTGGACTTTAGCAAAGCTCAAAATTGGGGG
>QKWP01000545.1:121850-138069 GCA_003550325.1 Gigaspora rosea
AAAAACCAAGTAATAAAAGATGAAGCTAAAGAAACAAGAGAACTTCTAAAAGAAAACGAATTCATAAACACATGGCAAATAATCAAAGTACCGAACGTACAAGAACCATGGAAAAATTATATCTTTTATGAAGAATATATTTTAACAAACCCAAAACTATTACAAAAAGACTTAAAGAAAGCTCAAAATTATTTCGCTCAAAAACGAATAACTGCAATAATTAATAAATGGAAAAATGAACAAACAATGTATAAATTTCAAAAATTGGAAGAACAAGAAGTAATGGAGAAACTCCTAAAAGATCCCAATGATGAAAAGTTCAAAGAATTAAAAGAAAAGTTAATCAAACTTAGAAAAGTTGATAAAAATGTAGACCAATATCTTTCACAAAAAGAATTGGAAGAAGAAGGATTCACTATACTAAACTCATTCGATAACAACAACGAAATAATAAACTCAAAAGAACAAAGCAAACTACAAATACCTAAACATTTTACAGAACTAAGGTTTAGCAGAAAACCATCATCCTTTTATTTCAATAAAAGGCAAAAGAGATTTGAATTTATTGACGATCAAAGATCAACAAACTATTCACAAGAATTTGTAAAAAATTGCAACAACTTAGGAATAAACTTTGGGGAAAACTTAATAACATATAAAGGAGAAACCACCTCCGCAAAACAACTAGAAAGATACCAAAATTGGAGAGATCAGATTGAAAAATCACCACTCTTTAATTATCAAACATCAATATCAGGATAAAACATGAAATTATAATGAAAGAAATTAATGATCTTAACGAAAAAGATGAACGAACCTTATTCCCAAACTTTAAAAATCTTGATAATGAAAACAAGATATTCAAGAAACCCAATATTATTATAATCAAAACCTAAAAGAGAATCGACAATTCTCATTAAAGAATATTCTAACAAATCAGATTAAAAAAGGATATGATAATCTACATGAGATGTTAAATCATGACACCTTAAAACTCAACTTTATATTAATCGACGGAGCAATAGCAGTAGGAAAAACTACATTATGTCACTGGCTCAAAGAATGGCTACAGAAATTAGGACAAAATGTAATTCTACGAGAAGAAATCACTTTACAACATAAAGATCTATTAAACATGTTCTACAAAGACCCAGAAAGATACAACTTTGCATTACAATTAATTATTATCAATGAATGGAACATGATGTATCAACAATTACACCGATTACAACTTGAAGGAAAAATTCCTGACAACACCTATATTATCGAAGATAGAACAGTATATAGTACACAATTCTTCACAGCAGAAAATATTAAAGATGAATTTGAAGTAGCAAAGCTACAACAAATGCTTGAACACTCAACATTCAATTTATTACCAAACAAATTAGATTATACCATATTCTGCGAACCAGGAACTGAACAAATGATAAAATGGTTTGAACAAAGAGAAACAGAAGGAAATAAAGGAACTGATAAAGATATTCCAAAAGACTATCTTATTCGAATCTATAACAGATATCTTAAAATGATCAAACAAGTTCACCCCTAGTACATCATAATCGATAACAAAATTCCGAATCTAGAACACATGTTTAGAACTCTATTCATACACGAAATGCATGAAACAGAAGGATACAATCGAGAAAAGATTTACCGACTACAAGAATATTGGGACGAACATCTAGAACCCAAATTGGCAAAAATTCCTACCAAATCATATACTATATTAATACCATTTCCCAAAAAGGACCAAAAATGGCAAATACTTACAGCACAAAGACTAAATGTAACCATTTACCCCAACCAATATGAAACAATGGGAGGAAGCATCGAAGAAACAGACAAAGGAATATTCACCGCAGCAATAAGAGAATGTGAAGAAGAAACTGGATATACACCTGAAGAAACAAGAATGCAACTCATTCTAAACCATCAATACCTTTCAATCAATAAAGATGGGACTCAAACATTTGTGAAAGGAATTCATGATATTGCCCAAGTGGAAAAAAGAATACAAATCTTTACATTTATATATTACTTATACCCAAAAGAATACGAAAAATTCACCAACAAAGAACCTGAAAAAGCCTCACTGAGAAGATGGATGACGCTCGAAGAAGTACAACATGAATTGTTTACACCAACAATTCATTATTACAAAGAAGAAATCTTTGATAAAATATACCCGCATATTGGGAAGAATTTACCTTAAAAAGAAAAGTGTGTACAAAAGGCACACATTGTAAAATAGAAATGATCGACAGATATTTTTATGTGATGATTAACACTGACCTTCAACAAAATTGAAGAAACCTGCACAAGTTAAAAGACGAATCATCCTCAAGGGCCAATGCACCGAACAGGGTATACAGGGTATCACCCTCTCGACATTTTCTGATCACACATGCGACATCCAGAACATAACACACCTATACCAAATTGAAATTACCGTAATTAGAAACTATACTCGAGGTATAGCAATAACTATTATTTATAATTACTAACGATAAAAATTAGTCATAGCGATAGTAAACAATTAGTCATAATAATAGTAATAGTAAATAATTAGTCATAGTATTTACAACGTATTTTTAGCAAGATAGCACAAACCTTTTAGCTATAGACTTCTCGAATGTATAAATACGATAGCTTTTTACCTTTGAAACATTAGAGAGGCGACCCGCAACCTCCAAACCTTTTAAATTAAGACGCATTAATTTGAATTGACAAATATTACCCTTATAATTAACGGGGTAAGTCCATAATGGCGCCCAACACCTTTATACAATACCCTTAGTATAATACATGTAATAGAAACATGTTATAGCGCCCAAACGTGCATAAAATTTAGCACCCAACTGGTAAAAATTAATTACCAAACTATCAAAAGAGAGTATCATTAACTTGACCCACTCTCCTTTCAAAAGAAAAACACTAAGCCGTTGGCATACTACAATGACAACCCAACGTGCAAAACAATACNAACTCTATTCATACACGAAATGCATGAAACAGAAGGATACAATCGAGAAAAGATTTACCGACTACAAGAATATTGGGACGAACATCTAGAACCCAAATTGGCAAAAATTCCTACCAAATCATATACTATATTAATACCATTTCCCAAAAAGGACCAAAAATGGCAAATACTTACAGCACAAAGACTAAATGTAACCATTTACCCCAACCAATATGAAACAATGGGAGGAAGCATCGAAGAAACAGACAAAGGAATATTCACCGCAGCAATAAGAGAATGTGAAGAAGAAACTGGATATACACCTGAAGAAACAAGAATGCAACTCATTCTAAACCATCAATACCTTTCAATCAATAAAGATGGGACTCAAACATTTGTGAAAGGAATTCATGATATTGCCCAAGTGGAAAAAAGAATACAAATCTTTACATTTATATATTACTTATACCCAAAAGAATACGAAAAATTCACCAACAAAGAACCTGAAAAAGCCTCACTGAGAAGATGGATGACGCTCGAAGAAGTACAACATGAATTGTTTACACCAACAATTCATTATTACAAAGAAGAAATCTTTGATAAAATATACCCGCATATTGGGAAGAATTTACCTTAAAAAGAAAAGTGTGTACAAAAGGCACACATTGTAAAATAGAAATGATCGACAGATATTTTTATGTGATGATTAACACTGACCTTCAACAAAATTGAAGAAACCTGCACAAGTTAAAAGACGAATCATCCTCAAGGGCCAATGCACCGAACAGGGTATACAGGGTATCACCCTCTCGACATTTTCTGATCACACATGCGACATCCAGAACATAACACACCTATACCAAATTGAAATTACCGTAATTAGAAACTATACTCGAGGTATAGCAATAACTATTATTTATAATTACTAACGATAAAAATTAGTCATAGCGATAGTAAACAATTAGTCATAATAATAGTAATAGTAAATAATTAGTCATAGTATTTACAACGTATTTTTAGCAAGATAGCACAAACCTTTTAGCTATAGACTTCTCGAATGTATAAATACGATAGCTTTTTACCTTTGAAACATTAGAGAGGCGACCCGCAACCTCCAAACCTTTTAAATTAAGACGCATTAATTTGAATTGACAAATATTACCCTTATAATTAACGGGGTAAGTCCATAATGGCGCCCAACACCTTTATACAATACCCTTAGTATAATACATGTAATAGAAACATGTTATAGCGCCCAAACGTGCATAAAATTTAGCACCCAACTGGTAAAAATTAATTACCAAACTATCAAAAGAGAGTATCATTAACTTGACCCACTCTCCTTTCAAAAGAAAAACACTAAGCCGTTGGCATACTACAATGACAACCCAACGTGCAAAACAATACTTAACAAGTATTAACAAGGCGCCCAAGTAAAATACGTATACTACAATACATTCTTACTTCATATCATTATAAACGTTATTTAAAGTCTAGAGAAAAGACTTACTGTATTAAATTATCAACGAAACACATTTTATTAAATAAAGAAATTATTTTATTAAAACGAAACTTACTGTGCAAATAACTTTACAAATTATCCTTCTATATAAAACTAAATTAACTAATTGAATAAAAACCTTCTATAACTAATAAACGAATATACCCACAAGATAAATAAATAACCTGTATACACAAAAGAGAAAGGAAGCCCAACCTTTGAAAGCAAAAGTAATACTTTAGAGAACTTATCCAACTCTGCAAACAGTAGACATAGCCAACCTACGAACCTCAAGTAACCATTCCAACTTGAAACCGTACTCAACTTATTAAATACACTACAGAAAGTAGTAAGAAACCAGAGAAACTTTAATAAAAAATATATGATTATATTAAAGTAAAGCAGAAAAGAAGAAGCCATGAATTGGCATACAAAAAAGAAAGTAAAATCCGCCGTTGACACAACTAAAAGGAATACAAGCACGAAACTATCTACACAAAATCTGTTCAAGCAAAAGCATAATCGTCATAGAACAATAGAAGCTTAATCAACTCATACAAGTACCAAGATGAGGGAAAGTACCATAGTGAAGTTAGCAAGAGATCTACAGGATAGATACCAACTAATCTAATCTGACAACCAACTGAACTAAAGCTGTAAAGGCTAACACGAAACCTTACGTTGATACTATTAGGCCGATCACCTGACAAGACAACCATATTGGAAACTCAAACACTAAGGATTGAACTATTGAACGAATGCGATACATATTACAAATCACGATTACCAAATTAATGAAGAACATAACTGCAATAACCATTATACTATTAATAGCTACAATACAACAAATAGTCAAAGCTCAAAACATTAACGTCACAGTACCAGTCATAACTGTTACTCAAACTCCAACAAACGTACCATCTCCAACAACTATAATCACAACTCAAACTGTAATAAATCTCCATCAACAAATTACTTTAATAACGCAAATGCTGTAAACACACTCGTTGCTGAACTCGTAACAATAGTCATATCAACAATAGTAATCACAATCATAATCTGTATAAAGAAAAGGAATACAAAAGTCTGAAACAACAGATACAACATTTGGCCACAACCCAAACATCTAGACCACCTGATTACCAAAGATATCCATAAACAACACATAATTTGAAATTACAAAGTTTATAAACAAAAGTATAAAAATAGCTGCAAAACTTATACTACGAATGACATTTCTACATTTGGACAAAACGACTAAACATTACAACATACCAACATTAATATCATTCATAATACTCATAGCAACAATAATATTTGGAATATTATTCACGATATACGCCTGTTTAAGGAAAGAAACACATACTGGAATAATAGAAATATTTAGGACAACTGATGCTAACAACAATAATATTAATAATTAGTACAAAATTACTACTTATAGCAATACCCATATCCGCTATAACAATATCTATAATTATTCACCATCAACAATACAAGAAGCTTACCAATAATTAATGACTCACAATAACTAATGACTGAAACTAACTTAACAACTCTTTACTGTACAACGTTTGACAACAATCCACTAGCGACACAACTATTATACATAGAACTTATTACTATAATCATAGCACTACTATTTATAGTATCACTATACTGCTGTCGTAAACACCAACGTATAAAAAGAAGGTCAACAAGACCATACCTGGAGCAGATCAATACCTTAACACTGACTCAACTTGCTGTTGTTAACTAAAAATAACTCGACAATATATGTTTGGACAAAAGAAAAAGAAACCACAATATAATTACCAATATAGGACACCTACCTTACCAAAACAACCTATTAATAATCCACCAGCTATACCATACGTTAGACCACCTAACAGATAATCATTGACAGACAAGTGCAGCATAGATTAAACTTGGGATATATACCACCCAACACTGCACCACAAAGGCCACCCACTATATCAGTGAAGCCACCTGCATTAAAGAAATACATACCCAAAAGAAAATAATTAATGTCTGAAAAAGATCCTAATCAACTACGATTATTGGGAATATACGGAACCATAACCAAGTTACAATATTATTCAGAGGATTAGCACTAATATACATAATCCACGTGATCAAAGTCCAAAAGAAACAAAAAGAAAAGATAAGAAAAAGACAACCTATCATAGCTAACGATACTGACCAACTACTTTACGGACCAAATCTAAATAACCTAAAGAATACAGGAATATTCTAAGGATACATGTAAGTAATACAAATATCTATAACACCAAGTACAGTAGTATCAACAATATTATCAACAGTCATATCAATATCAACATCATTGATAACTCAAATATCAACACCAACCTCAACACCTACAATTACTCAAACACCACAATACTTTCAAGATAGTAACGTAATTAAAACACTAGCCATATTAGGAACACTAATAATCACATCAGCAATAGCAATAATATATAAGGCTAAACAACTTAAAAACAAAATAACGAATTCAAAATACAGAAACAACAAGCTGACAACGCTAGAATTGCTGAACAAGTCAGACAAATCAGAACAGAATTATAAAAAGTGGATAAACAACAAGAAAGCAAAATAACTGTCATAACCACTGACAATAGCATAGCATCAATAAACACATCTATAACTTGGATGAACAACATCATCATAATACTATCAGCATCTGACAAACCATTTGAATACCTAATACAAACTATACAACTATTAATTGTAACCATAGCCATAGTATACATAGCATCAATAATATCATACACAATAGTACAAGTCAAGAAAGAAAATATCAGAAAAATTAATGAACTTCCTAGATAAAGAAAAGATTGAAGAAATCAAGAAACAAATAATAAAAGCACCTTACCAAGGAATAGTAACTAAAATATTAGAAAATAACTTAAAAACAACTGAAGTTATAGTTGAAAAAGAAGTCATAAAAGAAATAATTGTCCAAAAAGAAGAACCAAACCAAATTATAATTAAAACTGACATATCACCAACAAAAAGAAAAGCACTAATCAATACTAACGAAGCAGCAGAATACTTTGTATACAAGGAATTGAAAACACAATTCTTACAAGGAATCTTACCAACATTTAGATATCCATCACTATTATTAAAAGCAAGAAAATTTAAAGAACCGAAAGAATTTCTAGAAGAAATCTTAGATAAAGCACCTTACTTAAAGAAAGAATATTTTCTAAAAGAAAATAAATGAATATAGCAGAAAAAGGAAATAATACCTTTATACAAGTATTCCAACAATTCTTTAAAAAATATCCAGATCCATTAAATTACGATCAAAAAGAAAAATTACAAGAATACGTAAAACATCACGAATATAGATTAACCAGAATAGGAAAATTTGAGTACATTACTGAAACAACAGAACATAGATTTGTAGTAACAAAAAACGGAAAACACGTAACACTGAGACAACCAGCAACAATAAGATCTCAAAAAAGAACTGTAATAACAGAAGAAGATACAGCAATATATTTATTATACGTACTGATCTTACAAGACACACCAAGAATTATTACAGCATTGCAGTTAGCTAATAGAACATCTAGAAATCTAGAAAATTGGCTAAAATTTACAAGGTGTAACTACCATATACCATTACCACAATAAAAAATGGCACAACCTGGACCAGAGCCCGGATGGCCAAAACTAACAGCATTCAGAGAACACATAGGAGAATTCGACGGAGACGTCAAATTATACAGACCATGGAGAAATCAATTAGAAAATGCATTTACAATATTCGGAATAAAAGATATTATGATATTTGGAAGATTCTCAGGAAATCCAAAAGTAGGATATACCCAAGTAGATGAAACAGTAGCTACCACTGGACTAGCAGCAGCACCACATACAAGATGGTCAACAGAATTTATAATGCAAGTACTAGCAATCGTAAGAACAAAATTAAAAGGAACAGCATTAGAAATATTCGATGCAGAAATTGGAAATATAAACTGCTATTGGAGAAGTGATATTAACAACGACCAAGCTTTAGTAGCAGCACTGAAAGATGTCAACAATTATCCAATCGATTCAAATCATGCATATGCAGGAGCATTTGATCAAACAGCAACTGATGCAGCAGCAAGATGTACACCTGCTATACACGCTGGAACTGAACAAAAAGGATTCAGAGAAGTATTCGATAATGCATTCCTAGTCGATTCAATACAACAAACAAGTCAAAAAGACTTATGGAATTTCGACTTTAACAAAAATCTTGATTATAACAATGATAATGGAATGAGAAACCAAATCAACAAATATAAAAAATTACTACAAATATCAAACTGGCAATGGGCAAATAACTTCTACGGAGGAGAATATATGTTCTTATTATCAAAAATGCCACCAAAAATAATGCAACACATTGCATCAATGGAACCAAAACCAAGAAATAGAACCGAATTCTTTAAAGCAGCAGATGCTCAATTCTTATCAGAAAGACTAACCAAATCGATAACAGGAAACCTAAAAATATCTCATTATAAAGATCCAAAAAGATCTATTAAATTTAACAACGTGCAAACTTCAAATGAAACTACATTTAAATGCTACTTATGCAACCAACCTGGTCATTACAAAAGAAACTGTCCAAAACTCAAAGGACATAATAACTTCAACAGAATTAAAACAGAAAGAGGAAGAAATGGTCAAATTGTATTCAAAGTACAATACTGCAAATGGTGTGGAAGAGAAAGACCTTATCATACCAAAAATTGTAAAGAAAGTAACAAAAATAGTTACGGAGGCAAATTTGCAAGAGGACCAACTCCAATGATCCATAATACAAAAGAAAGTTATAACAAATTCTCAAAAGGAAACAACAATTATAGAAGAAATAACAACTCACGAGGAAATTTCAGAAGAAACAATTCCAAAGGAAACTTCAGGAGAAATAACAACAACCAAAGAAGAAGATTCAACAATGTCAAAGAAGACAAAAGAGAAGAAAAACCTGAAAGAAAAGAAAAAAGCAATTATCGAAACAACAAAAACAACACCAAAGGAAAACGAGTCAATAACATCAGAAATGATGATGACTACGAAAGCTATGAAAGTGAAGAAGACACCAGAGTAAACTCTGTAAACATCAAACAAAATATGAATAAAATTCATAAAAATTATTTCTAAAAGGGAACCTGCAAGGTACTCAGAAACCAAATCCCAAAACAAAAGGCTGTAGAAATAATCTAAGTACCAAAGAGTATTACCATACTATCAAAACTGTTACCAAAAGTAACAAAATATCATTAAATGAAATTAAATGTATTAATAACAAAATTATTAATAAAGAAAATATTAAAAACCAATATGAAAAATACTCTGCCAAAGAAATGTTATCAAATGAAATGTACCAAAAAGCACAATTAGACTCGGACTATAAATATCTTCTCAAAACATATCATTTTCCAAGCAAACCACAATGGTTAATACCAAATGAAAAAGGCAAAAAAGCATATGAATTTATAGGACTAATGAATGGAAAACCTATTAAAATACTTCTTGACGAAGGAGCAAACTCAAGCGTAATGACATACAATGTTGCAAAAGAATGGAACCTCTTACATCTAATACCAAAAGAAGCAGAATTCTCTGCAATAACACCAGGAGGAATTAGCATAGCAAATTACGGGAAAATACCTGTAACATTTCAACTAGAAAACTATCTAATGACTATTAAAGTAGCAGTAATAGAAGGAGAACAATCCTACATATTAATGTCAGAAGTAGACCAGGCACGATATGATATAATTAAAGATAGAAAAAGTCAAATAGTACTCATAAAAGGCAAACCAATATCATACCAAGACATCACACCAAAACAATATACGAACCTATCACACCGGTTATACGACAGGAACCCGGATCGCACCTTGAACCTCAAATTAAAAAATATCGGGACAGAGGATGAGTCTCATATGTCAGCACAAAACTATAAAAACATCATCCAACAAAAGGTTGTGAAAGACCAAAATAAATTAAAATCACGTGCAGCTAGTTTTCTTGCTCAAAAAACTAGTGACTTAGTCGAAAGCGAAAAAAACCTGTCGTTGGCGCCCAACGTGGTAATCGAAACAGATTACCCCGAACCCAAACCAAGTAAACAATTTGACGATCAAATGGTAATTAAAAAAGTTACCCCCACACGAATCCAAACAAATCAAACAGAATGTCTTGACAAAAGTAATGAGATACAGTCTATAACATTAACAAATCAACGAATCAATAAAATAAGAACTAGAAACACTCCCCCACATAAAAAGAAAGTACAGTTCACGATTGCAAAAACAAAAGAAAATACAATGAATGCAAATAAATGGGTAGAAATCAAATATTCACCAAAATGGAATTCACATTTTGTGCAAAATCTATTACCACGAGCTTATGATAAACAATTGAAAAGACTGAAAGAAATAGTCAAAGAAAATGAAAAAAGAAATAAACTAGTAGGAGTAACCATTGGAGAAGTAGAAAAAGAAGAATCTTCTCAATGGAATGAAATTGTACGAACTGCAATAATTACACAGTCTAATATAGTACAAATATTTCTCAAGTATGAAAATAATTCAGTAAAAGAAGGAAAACCAGATCAGACAGAAGATATGAATATTATAGAAGGTAACAAAGAAATAGAACTAAAAATGGTATTACATTTTAACATGGGATTATTCGTAAATGATCCATTATACAAACATGATAATAGAGAAAAGAAAGTCAATTGGAAAATAACCAGAATATTACAAGAACTAAAACGCGCTTAAAAAATGAATATAAAATGGGCAGTACTACATTTAGGAACAAAACTCGATCGAGAAAGGAAGGATGTAATAGAAAACAGCAACTACATACTAAAAAAGATACAGGAAAAAGGCCAGGATATAGGCATATTATTAGAAAATAGTGCAAGTACAAATTGCTTTGGATCATTACTGGCTGACCTCATGGATATCTTGAATAGTATTAACCAAGAGTTACGGATAGAAACAAGAATAAAACAATAAAAAAAATAGTAATCTGCTGGGATACCCAACATTATTGGGCAGCAGGACAAGGAAAAAGTGAACACGAATACCAGAATACATTAGATATGTATGGAAATGAAATAATGCTAGCACATATAAACAACAATCCCCAAGAAGCAATATTTGGGAGAGGAATGGATAAACATGCGCATATACTGGATCCAACAGCTACTCTAACGCAAGATGTATTTAAAGCTATAATGAAGCATAAAGAGGTCAGTGCTATAGTATTTGAAACACCAAATATAGAATTATCTGATCAAATTGCACAAATACATGATGTAATGAAACTAAGGGAATATGCAGACGATCTCCTAGAAGGAGATAAACATTCAAAAGAATGGTCTAAAGAAAACGATAAAGAACAATCTAAAGACTTGCAAAAGCAAGGAGAAGAATATATACCTGCAATACCTATGGGATACAAATTTGAAGATGAAGATATGTTGAAATTGCAGAACAATTACAAAGAACAACCTTTAAAGCAGAAAATGAAAGACCTGCTAATCAAGGAAAAAAAAAACTAAATGAAATACATAAAGAAAACGTATTCAAACAAATGGATGAAACGCTTAATCAAATATTACTATCTAAAAAAGGGAGTAAAAAGGGTAAAGAACCTGAAAGACTAGAAGAAATTAAACCCAATAAACAACTAATAGGACAAACAGTAAGATCGAAATTAAAAAGATTAGATATAGCCATAACCTCAGGAAACATTGTAAAAGATGATAAAATCGATAGAACATTCAAAAAGCTTAAAAAAAGAATTGAAATGCTCAACAACAAATATGGATATGTAGATGGATTAACTGAAGAAGAAATAGAAGACAAATTAAAGAAATTTGCAGATGTAAAACCGATAGGAAATGATGCAGAACTTGCAGAAAACAGACGAGAATACATACATAAATATCTATTAGAAATGGATAAAGCAAATAATGCAACACTTTATGCAAATCGAAAAGAACTAGAAGAATTGCATGAAGCATATACAACAGATATTGAAGTAACAATAGTAATTCAAGCATTAGAATTCAAAAGTATGGAAGAAATAGAGCAAAGAAAAATAATGGCAAAACTTGCTGAAGCAGAAACATACTGCAAAAATGATAAAACAAAACAAAAAATACGTAATAAAAGGGTAGAATTTTATGATATACTTTGTGCAGATACTATGTATGATGCCAAAGATATTGATAAAATGCTTCAACAACAGACATCCAATCAGAGAGAAAAAGTAAAACCAATACGATTAGAACCAGATGTAACTGGAAGAGTTACATACCAACCGTACGATAAATATAACATACCAAGAGACCCTCAGTTTAAAAAAGAAAATGAGGCAGTAGGAATACCCATATCACCAACAGATAATGATGACATTTATGACGATGAAAGATTATCACAAATGTCAAAACGAAATAATCAAATACCAAAAACCACATCACCTCAAAAGAACCCAATAATCAAAGCATTAGGAAATGCTTATGAAACAGGGAAAAGCTTAATACCATGGGGAAGAAGATCCTCAGTACAAAGCTCAAGACCAACAACACCATCATGTCTTAATCCAGACTGGAAACAGGAAAATGAAAGATCACATACTCCAATAAATTATGATGAAAGCCCAAACTATTACAACAGAAAACATAGTAGATCATCTACACCAGAAATACCAAAATCATTCAGACGGGAAATTCTAGATGAAATCGAAGATTTTAGTAATAATAAACATAGAAGAACTCAAAATTATGATTACACTACACCAAGTACACCAAGCATTAAAACTACAAGGAGTCAAGAAGAAGAAGAAGACGCTATCAATCAAGTTGACAGACTAATAGAAGAAGAGCAAGGAGGATTTGGAGAGAATAGTAACAATCCAACAACTCCCACAACTAAAATGGAAGATAATCAACTATATCGAAAAATACCAATAACAGAAACCTGGAAAGGAAAAACAAGGACAATATATACATGGGAACCGGATAGATTACCATCATTTAACGAAATATATGGAAATGATAGTAATGATCATTATTCCGTAAACGAATCGATAAATGAAGAAGAACTTGATGAAGCAATAGAACAAGCTAATAAAGAAAATCTAGAAAATCAAGAAAGATATAGATACACTGAAGATGAGTATCAAACAGAAAATGAACAAGACGATGCTAAATCAAAAAGTACTTTACTATTCGACTCAATCACTTACATAAACTACAAAAGAAAAGAATAATACCAACTATTATTCAAGAAAACAAAAAAGGAAAAATATATAGTAATGAAAAGATTACTATACCCGCATATACTATGCAAAGTATACAGATACAACTATGTAATCAAACAAAAGTAATAGTAGAAACCCCACTATGAATGGCTGAAAAAGGAATAGCAATCCAACCGGGACTACCAAATGGGGAAAGAATCATCATAATGAATGTCTCTGCACGAGATTTAAAAATAAGTAAAAATAAACATATTGGAAATCTAGAACTATATGAGGATACATCAGAATACCTCACACTAAATGAAATAACAGAAACCGAAAAAGAAAGTATCAAGATACTTAAAGAAAGATGTGGAACAGAAGTATGGAAAATACTTGGAGATTTACTAACAGAACATGTAAATGAGTTTAGAGAAAAACAAGAACAAGTAACTCATGTAAATAAAAATATCATAGCTGACATCGTATTAGAAACAAATAAACCAGATTCAGATATACCTCTTAATGACAAAAATCAAGGAGTAAGAAAATATACCCCAGAAGAGGAAAAAACTATTAAAGAACTAATGGAAGACTTAGTCAAAAATGACATAATATATCCAGGAAATAGCGAATGGAATGGGCAAGTAATGTACAAATAATAACTAAAAAAGATGGAAGAAAAGCTATAGTAATAGACTATAGAAGGCTTAATAAACATTTATTAAAGTTTAAGCAACCATTACCTAATGTACAACAATTCCTACAAGACATATCTCGACATAAATATTATACAACAATGGATTTAAAATCAGCTTATTGGCAGCTGAATATACACCCTATATCACAGAAATATACTGCAAGCAGATTTGGAAGATTTGGAATCTTCCTATTGAAAAGGTAACCCTTTGGGATAACCACAGCACCAGCATACCTGATAGGAGAAATGAATAAACTATTAGGAGAAAAAGATTGGATAAAAATATACATTGATGACTTAACAGTCGTAGCAAACTCGCCTGAACAAATGAAAAATCATCTAAAGTGGACTTTAGCAAAGCTCAAAATTGGGGCTTGAAGTTAAAACCAAGTAAATGCGAATTTTTGGTCAAAGAAACAATTATATTAAATTTCAAAGTATCATATGGAAAAATCTACAAAAATGCAATGAAATCTGCATTAATAGATCAAAAGGTTGAACCAACCAATAAAAAGGAAGTACAAGCATTTATGGGATTTATGAATTATTTTAAACCATATATCCTAAATTTTGCAGATATAGCAGCACCGTTATATGAATTAACGGATAACAAAGATTTTAAATGGACGAAAGAATGTCAAAAAGCATTCGATACACTAAAAGTAGAGGTGAAACGAAACATATATTTATCATTCCCAGATCCTAATAAACCATTCTTTATGAAATGTGACGTTTCACAATACGGAATTGGAGCAATACTTTATCAAGAAGATGAAAATCGAGAACATTACAAGGTAAAAGACAAGTTATCTCGTAAAGAACTCTTAAAGGAGGAACTACAAAAGACTATTCTAAACCGCCTAAAGCAACAAGACAAATTATAGAAATTGGCTCACACGGACTAAAAGCAAGTCAACAAAATTGGCCTGCAACACAAAGAGAAATGTATGCAATCTTTACATTTCTAGAACAATGGAGACATTATATTGGAAATCAAAAAATACATATCTATACGGATGCAACAGGCATCTCAACAAACAAGAAAAGTAAAAGTACAAGTAGAATCATTGAAAATTGGATTTATAGAATGTTAGAATTTGATTTCGAAATTCACAGAATTGAATGAGCTGAAAACAAAGTAGCTGATTTATTATCAAGAATAGCAAATAAACATACAGATATTGATGACAAGTATAAAACAACAGACGAAATAATACAAGAAGTAATGAAAGAAGAAAAAAGAGGTTGTGACAATTAATCACAACCATAATCGAAGTCATCAAAATCATTGTTTTCGTCACTACGGGTGTAACCTGCCCAACAATTACAAACGTAACGATTACAAAATCGACAATTATATTTCTTTAAATAAGAGTAATCCAAATGATAAATACCATCGTTAGAAGTAACAGAAACTTCTGAAAAAGAAAATAGAGATTAACAAAATTATACATTTATCCAACATGTATGCCCAACATAAGTAGTTATCTAACTACTCACGCTCGACATACATGATAAACCAATGAAACCCTACCTTGAGTTGAATCTTCAGGAATCAAAGAAGCCTTTTTAATATAAAAAGAAAAGTAAACACTTTGACTATCGAAATATTCACAAGAAATCTTATCGGATTCGGTAACCATTGAGTTATCAGAACCATCAGAGGAATAACCTTTAAGAAAATTAAGAATCTCTACCTCGATAGGACTAAGATTTAGGAAAGGGGAAGAATCCCATTCCTGATAACCAGGTTCCT
>QKWP01000545.1:140723-158128 GCA_003550325.1 Gigaspora rosea
ATAACCCTGAAAGTATTTAAAGAACCCCAAAATGATTTGCTTCAACTCACCATTCAATGGAACAACAAAATAATAATAATCAAGAAAGAACTTCTAAACTAAGAAACTTTCCCAAAAAAGTAAAAATTGAAGTAACTCAAGTATTATTAGGATTAGAAGAAATTACTACTGCATTACCAAACCCCACAAGAAACACCTTATTAGAAACTTTATATCAATACCAAAAAGACCTTCAGAATAACGACCCCACAAAGGAAATAACCTTCCTTAAAGAAGCATTAAGAATAACAAATAAAATCAAAAGTGCACAAACTATACTAGGACTGAGTCTACTATTACAAGAAGTTGAAAGACAACTTAGATGAGTCAAGAACAAAGTTACTATATTGAACACTGGAATAAAAACGTATACCATTCTCTAAGTATTGAAGCAAAGATAGAAGAAGTAGAACAAATATTAGGATACAAACTTCCTAAAGAAATCAGACCAATTAACCATTGGGACCTTTGTGAAACATTAATTAAAATAATCAGCAGTTGGAAAGAATATTTGGGACCAACTCAAAGTAAAGAAAAGAAATAAAAGAACTTCTTAAAATTCAAGAAAAACTTGACGGACAAAGACTAATTCAAAAACTAATTGACGAAAACTTAAAATGGCAATTAACACTGGAACTCCAGAAACCTCAACTGATAAACGTGAAGGCACAACACCTTCCCAACAAAATGGTATATATAACAGAATATCACGTAAACCTGTTAGAACCATACTTAATGACAAAAGAACAACATGAAGAACTAATCGAGAAAACTACACACAAAATAAACAAGTACTTAAGAGAAGTACACAACAAGATAGAACAACAAACCAAAATAGATCTGACCGATATATTGCAACAAGTGAAGAAGAAGAAGACATTCAAAAATGTCCTGTATGCCACAAAAATGGACATACACAATTTGAATGTAAATTCTCAATTTGCAAAGAATGCAGAGAAACTGGACATACCAGAAAAGACTGTCCAAACTTCATATGCAAAAATGCAACCAATATGGACATCAAACATGGAAACATGATATCCCCTGTCAAGAGTGTAAACAGTACGGATGTTATAGAAAATCATGTAGGAAATTTCAAAAAGAGGAAAAGGAATTTCCAAGATTTGAAAATAATTACGAAATCAAAAGAAATCAACGAAGACTGGAACGACATAGGCTTTTGTAACTGAACAAACTAATAAAGAATGTAGACACTGTTTCAAGAAACATGAAATAGGAAATTGTGAAAAAAGAAGGATTGAATGGCAGAACAAGACATACAAATGTGGATGGGACCAAAATATGGTCAAAAGAAGAAGCTCCGGCAATGGAACGCCTACTCTATCTCCTTTAAAATAAAACATACTTACCACTGTTGTGGATGTAAAACCAATTTTGAAAGGAATGATCTTAAAGAAATCATTACCCAAGAAGGAAACACCTTAATATATTGTAAAAATTGTAGATACAATTTTGCAGAACAACTTCCAAAAGGGAACAATCAAAAAGAAGAAATAATGGTACAACTTCTAAATGAAGGAGAGATTCGCACCTGTAAAATCTGTGCAACACCAGGAATTCGAAATAGCATGATCAACCAAGATCAACACTTCTTCTGTAATCTAGAAGAAAAATATGCATGGAAGGCATGGATTGATTCAACACATAATGAGAATATGAATCTAGAAACTAGATTACATCACTACTGTTTCTCAAACAAAAGCGCAGGAAGCTTTTACGATTTAAACCTCACAAAGATGATTAAAATAATTAACTTCTTAAGAGGGTTAACTCCAATTGAAAAAGCATTAGAAGAAACAGATAATGACGTTTATACACAATATTCAAGAGAAGAAGATTACGAAGAGATCATTTTACAATATTTAGAATTCCCCGATAAAGAAGAACACGTTGAATTAACAAAACAAACAATAGAAGAGTTCAGGAAGAAAGCTGAAGCTCAAGGACTATTCAATATATCAACAAACAAAGGAAAAGAACTATGGAAAGAACCTATTAAAAATGCAAGATATTGTAACGGAGAATGTAACTCCATATTCTCGGAAGATAATCATATTTACTTTGAAACAAACAATCAGGAAGCATATTGCGAATATTGTTACTTTACAGAAGTAAGACAATTCACAAAATGTACCACTTGTCAATCATGGTGTCAATCACCAGAAGAAAAAGAAAATCGAAGATGCCAAGAGTGTACACAAATAGGAACATCCAAATTCATTGAAAGGATCGAAGAAATAGAATGGAGACAAGAGATTAAAAATCTCAATAGAAACCTCAATGAAATTAGAGCAGAAATCCTCACTCTACGAAACCTAGTGGAACACTACATATTTAATGAAAGAAATATCTACAGAAGTGATATTAAATTTTATGATGAAATATGTAATCTTTATAAAACAAGAGCTGATAACACAGAACATTATCTAGCAAGCACCAGGGTGGCATACTATAACACCCATCTGCAAACAATTGAAGACCAATATATTAATCTCGATAGAAGTGTTCTACACCAAAGAGAATTAGAATTACAACAAGAAATTAGTGACATTGAAGAATTACCATTACCCAATGAGGAAGAAGCATTGGAAGCCGCCATTCAACAAAATCAAGAATTATTAACTGTACCACAACCAATTCGAAGTAAATCATCCCTGGAACAAAGAATCCAAGAACGCGATGAATGTACAGAAATCCTAGAATCAGAATTCCAAAAAGCCAAGAAAATTAAAGTAGACTTAACTACTGATTATGTCAACAAAATTGACAAAAGTTTATCCGCACCAAACTCGCCAAGCTTGATAATTACCCTTATCAAATGACTTAATATTTATTACTTATTATTTAAATATTTCATATTACCATATATAGTTTATCTTATATTTTATAACTAGTCATACTTTATCAAAAAAAAAATTTTATATACATATTACAATAAGGACGCTTTAGAGAAATAGGATAATAAAAAAGTAATTATACCTGTTCTGGAAAGAAAGCGACTGTACTATGCGATGGAAGGGGCATAGACAAAGGAAAACAAAAAATATTTACAAGCAGTGCCTTATGAAGCACATAAGACTTAATATTAACTTATTGGGAAAAATACTTATCAATGGCATTGAAAAGAATTAGTCATAATATTTACGCGTTAACACACTATTAAGTGTAAACAAAATAATGTTAGAATGTGGCTAGGGTACACAATGAAGTTTAAAGCATGAATAAGCCAATACTTTGTAAACTTATCTCACGCCCACCAGAATGCAACAGCTGACATATAAACATTATTAGTCATAGAAATTGGGGCATAACCAATGCAAAGAAAATTATATATTTAGGAAGGATAAGGCATGTGACACATGGAATCACATGAACACGCGACAAAGATAAGACACGTATAACTCAAAATATTTACACACTTTACTAATATTTCATTTTGATAATAAAATATCCAAACAAACAATTTCATTGAAATAATGAAATTACACGAAGAAATTCTCAAATTCCAAAAGAATTTAAGAAGAATTATAGTTAGTTCATAACTATAAATAGGCTTGAAATTTAACCTTCAACCAACATGGGTCAACGTTATATACAAAAAGAACTTCTAAAGCTTATTGAAAGAAGCAACAGAAAACTACTTGAACATCCAAATGACTTAGAATTAGAATCATTTAACAGACACTTAATTAACAAACAAAATACTGTTATAACCAAAATTGAGTTAGAACAAACAAAGAAACTGTATTAAAAAATACAATCCAGACTTGCTCAACAAAAAAAATTTAACTAAAAAAGAAATAATTATATGAACACCACTGTGGTTATAGAAGCAGTACAGCAAATATTCAACATCATTAAGGAAAACAACCTTAACGAAACAGAAATAGAACAACTATTCCTATTAATAAATAACAATTGATAGAACAACTACCAACTGAAGTAATAAACAGAGAAGCAAACCTTAAAGAGTAAAACAATTACTCAAAGGGTAAACTCAACTATTAAAGCTATTCGAAAAACAGACGATTGTAGAATACTCGAATACATTCAACAACAAATACAAGATTTGCTTATATACATCAGACAAGACTTGACAACCATTGAAGTCACAGGAACCTTACCACTACTTGAAGACAACAATAGATTTGATTTCGAAGACAATCAAAAAATTGAAAACTCAGATCCAGATCTTAGTAAAATATACCTAAACTCACCAAGGAACGAAAGCCAATTATCAGTATAAAATGACTGAGAAATTTGAACAAGAAGCATACCAACAGTATCTAAAAGTATATAATAAAATGAGAAATGACCTACCTGATCCAAAAGATCATATTCCAGAAACTCATAATAGATCGGAAATGAAACAAACGATACACCGAATCTACATAAATAAAGAAAAAACAGGATTATTAAAGGAACTTGAAAAATACTTGGAAAAATACAAGTACTTAAACTCAGAACTTGAAAAATATATTGAAATATATAAAGAAGAATCTTTATCGTTACGAAAAGTAGAACGAGAATTACTTGATAAATATAAAAACCAAGTAATAAGAGATGAAGCTAAAGAAACAAGAGAACTTCTAAAAGAAAACGAATTCATAAACACATGGCAAATAATCAAAGTACCAAACGTACAAGAACCGTGGAAAAATTATATCTTCTATGAAGAATATATTTTAACAAACCCAAAACCATTACAAAAAGACTTGAAGAAAGCTCAAAATTATTTCGCTCAAAAACGAATAACTGCAATAATTAATAAATGGAAAAATGAACAAACAATGTATAAATTTCAAAAATTGGAAGAACAAGAAGTAATGGAAAAACTCCTGAAAGAACCTAATAATGAAGAGTTCAAAGAATTAAAAGAAAAGTTAATCAAACTTAGAAAAGTTGATAAAAATGTAGACCAATATCTTTCACAAAAAGAATTGGAAGAAGAAGGATTTACCATACTAAACTCATTCGATAACAACGAAATAGTAAACTCAAAAGAACAAAGTAAACTACAAATACCTAAACATTTTACAGAACTAAGGTTTAGCAGAAAACCACCACCCTTTTATTTCAATAAAAGGCAAAAAAGATTTGAATTCATTGACGACCAAAGATCAACAAACTACTCACAGGAATTTATAAAAAATTGCAATAACTTAGGAATAAACCTTGGAGAAAACTTATTGACATATAAAGGAGAAACCACCTCCGCAAAACAACTGGAAAGATACCAAACCTGGAGAAATCAGATTGAAAAATCACCACTCTTTAATCGTCAAACACCAATATCAGGATTAAAAAATGAAATTATAATGAAAGAGATTAATGATCTTGATGAAGAAGATAAACGAACCCTATTTTTAAACTTCGAATATCCTGAGAGACAAGATAATCAGGAAGTCCAATATCATTATAATCTTAATCTAAAAGAGAATCGACACTTCTCATTAAAGAATATTCTAACAAATCAAATTAAAAAAGGATATGATAATCTACATGAGATGTTAAATCATGACACCTTAAAACTTAACTTTATAGTAATCGACGGAGCAATAGCAGTAGGAAAAACTACATTATGCCACTGGCTCAAAGAATGGCTACAGAAATTAGGACAAAATGTAATTCTACGGGAAGAAATCACTTTACAACATAAAGATATATTAAACATGTTCTACAAAGACCCAGAAAGATACAACTTTGCATTACAATTAATCATTATCAATGAATGGAACATGATGTATCAACAATTACACCGATTACAACTTGAAGGAAAAATTCCTGACAACACCTATATTATCGAAGATAGAACAGTATACAGTACACAATTCTTCACAGCAGAGAATATTAAAGATGAATTTGAAATAGCAAAACTACAACAAATGCTTGAACACTCAACATTCAATTTATTACCAAACAAATTGGATTATACCATATTCTGCGAACCAGGAATCGAACAAATGATAAAATGGTTTGGACAAAGAGAAACCGAAGGAAATAAAGGAACTGATAAAGATATTCCAAAAGACTATCTTACTCGAATCTATAACAGATATCTTAAAATGATCAAACAAGTTCACCCCCAGTACGTCAGAATCGATAACAAAATTCCGAATCTAGAACACATGTTTAGAACTCTATTCATACGCGAAATGCATGAAACAGAAGGATATAATCGAGAAAAGATTTATCGACTACAAGAATATTGGGACGGATATCTGGAACCCAAATTGGCAAAAATTCCTACCAAATCATATACTGTATTAATACCATTTACCAAAAAAGACCAAAAATGGCAAATACTTACAGCACAAAGACTGGATGTAACCATTTACCCTAACCAATATGAGACAATGGGAGGAAGTATCGAAGAAACAGACAAAGGAATATTTACCGCAGCAATAAGAGAATGTGAAGAAGAAACTGGATACACACCAGAAGAAACAAGAATGCAACTCATTCTAAACCACCAATACCTTTCAATCAATAAAAACGGGACACAAACATTTGTGAGAGGAATTCACGATATTGCCCAAGTGGAAAAAAGAATACAAATCTTTACATTTATATATTACGTATATCCAAAAGAATACGAAAAATTCACCAACAAAGAACCTGAAAAAGCCTCACCAAGAAAATGGATGACACTCGAAGAAGTACAACATGAATTATTTACACCAACAATTCATTATTACAAAGGAGAAATCTTTGATAGACATATACCCGCATATTGGGAAGAATTTACCTTAAAAGGAAGAGTGTGTACAAAAGGCACACATTGCAAAATAGAAATGATCGACAGATATTTCTAAGTGATGATTAACACTGACCTTCAACAAAATTGAAGAAACCTGCACAGGTTAAAAGACGAATCATCCTCAAGGGCCAATGCACCGAACAGCGTGTACAGGGCGATCCGCCCGAAACATTTTCCGATCACACATGTGACACCCAGAACGTAACACACCTATACCAAATCGAAATTACCGTAATTAGAAACTATACTCGAGGTATAGCAATAACTATTATTTATAATTACTAACGATAAAAATTAGTCATAGCAAAACAATTAGTCATAGTATTTACAACATATTTTTAGCAAGATAGCACAAACCTTTTAGCTATAGACTTCTCGAATGTATAAATACGATAGCTTTTTACCTTTGAAACACTAGATGTATTAATTTGACTTGACAAAACATACTTACATTTCAAATCATAAAGGTCTTATCCCAAGACTTACAAACTTATAAGGAGCGAACTTAGAAGGCGCCCAACACATTTATACAATCACCCTTAGTATAATACATGTAATAGAAACATGTTATAGCGCCCAAACGTGCATAAAATTTAGCACCCAACTGGTAAAAATTAATTACCAAACTATCAAAAGAGAGTATCATTAACTTGACCCACTCTCCTTTCAAATGAAAAACACTAAGTCGTTGGCATACCACAATGACAACACAACGTGCAAAACAATACTTAACAAGTATTAACAAGGCGCCCAAGTACAATACATACACTACAATACATTCTTACTTTATATTATTATAAATATTATTTAAAGTCTAAAGAAAAGACTTACTGTATTAAATCAACAAAGAAACATATTTATTAAATAAAGATTATATTTTATTAAACATAAACTTACTGTGCAAATAACTTTACAAATTATCCTTCTACATAAAACTAAATTAACTATTGAATAAAAACCTTCTATAACTAATAAACGAATATACCAAAGAATAAATAACCTGTATACACAAAAGAGAAAGGAAGCCCAACCTTTGAAAGCAAAAGTAATACCTCGGAGAACTTATCCAACTCTGCAAACAGTAGGCATAGCCAACCTACGAACCTCAAGTAACAATCCCAACTTGAAACCATACTCAATAATTAATACACTACAGAGAGTAGTAAGAAACCAGAGAAACTTTAATAAAAAATATATGATTATATTAAAGTAAAGAAGAAAAGAAGAAGCCACGAATTGGCATACTAAAAAGAAAGTAAAATTCACTGTTGGCACAACTAAAAAAGGAATACAAGTGCGAAACTATCTATATAAAATCTATTCAAGCAAAAAGCATAATTGTCAGAGAACAATAGAAGCTTAATCAACTCATACAAGTATCGAAACGAGGGAAAGTACCATAGTGAAGTTAGCAAGAGATCTACAGGATAGATACTAACTAACCTAATCTGACAACCAACTGAACTAAGGCTGTAAAGGCTAACATGAAACCTTACATTGACACTATTAGCCCATTACTTGACAAGACAACCATATTGGAAACTCAGAAACTAAGAATTGAACTATTGAACGAATGCGATACATATTACAAATCACAATTACCAAATTAATGATGAATATAACTGCAATAACCATTATACTATTAATAGCTGCAATACAACAAATAATCAAAGCTCAAAACATTAACGTCACAGTACCAGTCATAACTGTTACTCAAACTCCAACAAACGTACTATCTCCAACAACTATAATCACAACTCAAACTGTAATACAATCTCCATCAGCAAACTACTTTAATGACGCAAATGCTGTAAACACACTCGTTGCTGAACTCGTAACAATAGTCATATCAACAATAGTAATCACAATCATAATCTGTATAAAGAAAAGGAATACAAAAGTCCTGAAACAACAAATACAACGTTTGGCCACAACCCAAACATCTAGACCACCGGATTACCAAGGATATCCATAAACAACACGTAATTTGAAATTACAAAGCTTATAAACAAAAGTATAAAAATAGCTGCAAAACTCATACCATGAATGACATTTCTACATTTGGACACAACATACCAACATCAAAATCATTCATAGTATTAATAGCAACAATAATATTTGGAATATTATTCACAATATACACCTGTTTAAGGAAAGAAACACATACTGGAATAATAGAAATATCTAGGACAACTGATGCTAACCATAATATTAATAATTAGTACAACATTACTACTTATAGCAATACTTATATCCACTATAACAATATCTATAATTATTCACCATCAACAATACAAGAAGCTTATCAATAATTAATGACTCACAATAACTAATGACTGAAACTAACTCAACAACTCCTTACTGTACAACATTTGACAACAATCCACTAGCGACACAACTATTATACATAGAACTTATTACTATATTCATAGCACTACTATTTATAGTATCACTATACTGCTGTTGTAAACACCAACGCTATAAAAAGAAGGTCAACAAGACCATACCTGGAGCAGATCAATACCTTAACACTGACTCAACTTGCTGTTGTTAACTAAAAATAACTCAACAATATATGTTTGGACAAAAGAAAAAGAAACCACAATATAATTACCAATATAGGACACCTACCTTACCAAAACAACCAATTAATAATCTACCAGCTATACCATACATCAGACCACCTGTGAACCTACACCGGTCACCACAACAAATAATCATTGACAGACAAGTACAACATAAATTAAACTTGGGATATATACCACCCAACACTGCACCGCAAAGGCCACCCACTATACCAGTGAAGCCATCTGCATTAAAGAAATACATACCCAAAAGAAAATAATTTATGTCTGAAAAAGATCCTAATCAACTACATTATTGGAAATATACGGAACTATAACCATAGTCACCATATTATTCGGAGGATTAGCATTAATATATATAATCCACGTGATCAAAGTCCAAAAGAAACAAAAAGAAAAGTTAAGGAAAAGACAACCTATCATAGCTAACGATACTAACCAACTACTTTACGGACCAAATCTAAATAACCTAAAGAATACAGGAATATTCTAAGGATACATGTCAGTAATACAAATATCTATAACACCAAGTACAGTAGTATCAACAATATTATCAACAGTCATATCAATATCAACATTATTGATAACTCAAACATCAACACCAACCTCAACACCTACAATTACTCTAACACCACAATACTTTCAAGATAGTAACGTAATTGAACACTAGCAATATTAGGAACACTAATAATCACATCAGCAATAGCAATAATATATAAACCCAAACAACTTAAAAACAAAAATAACGAATTTAAAATACAGAAACAACAAGCTGAAGACGCTAGAATTGCTGAACAAGTTAGGCAGATCAGAACAGAATTATAAAAAGTGGATAAACAACAAGAAAGCAAAATAACTGTCATAACCACTGACAATAGCATAGCATCAATAAACGCATCTATAACCTGGATGAACAACATCATCATAATACTATCAGCATCTGACAAACCATTTGAATACCTAATACAAACCATACAACTATTAATTGTAACCATAGCCATAGTATACATAGCATCAATAATATCATACACCATAGTACAAGTCAAGAAAAAAAATATCAGAAAAATTAATGAACTTCCTAGATAAAGAAAAGATTGAAGAAATCAAGAAACAAATAATAAAAGCACCTTACCAAGGAATAGTAACTAAAATATTAGAAAATAACTTAAAAACAACTGAAGTCATAGTTGAAAAAGTAGTTATAAAAGAACTAATTGTCCAAAAAGAAGAACCAAACCAAATTATAATTAAAACTGACATATCACCAACAAAAAGAAAAGCACTAATTAATACTAATGAAGCAGCAGAATACTTTGTATACAAGGAATTGAAAACACAATTCTTACAAGGAATCTTACCAACATTCAGATACTCATCACTATTATTAAAAGCAAGAAAATTTAAAGAACCGAAAGAATTTCTAGAAGAAATCTTAGATAAAGCACCTTACTTAAAGAAAGAATACTTTCTAAAAGAAAATAAATGAATATAGCAGAAAAAGGAAATAATGCCTTTATACAAGTATTTCAAAAATTCTTTAAAACATATCCAGTTCCATTAAACTACGATCAAAAAGAAAAATTACAAGAATACGTAAAACATCACGAATACAGATTAACCAGAATAGGAAAATTTGAGTACATAACTGAAACAACAGAACATAGATTTGTAGTAACAAAAAATGGAAAACACGTAACACTGAGACAACCAGCAACAATAAGAACTCACAAAAGAACTGAAATAACAGAAGAGGATACAGCAATATATCTATTATACGTACTAATTTTACAAGACACACCAAGAATTATTACAGCATTACAGTTAGCTAACAGAACATCTAGAAATCTAGAAAATTGGTTAAAATTTACAAGGTGTAACTACCATATACCATTACCACAATAAAAAATGGCAGCTGGACCAGAGCCCAGATGGCCAAAACTAACAGCATTTAGAGAACACATAGGAGAATTCGACGGAGACGTCAAATCATACAGGCTATGGAGAAATCAATTAGAAAATGCATTTACAATATTCGGAATAAAAGATATTATAATATTCGGAAGATTCTCAGGAAATCCAAAAGTAGGATACACCCAAGTAGCTGAAACAGTAGCTACCACTGGACTAGCAGCAGCACCACATACAAGATGGTCAACAGAATTTATAATGCAAGTACTAGCAATCGTAAGAACAAAATTAAAAGGAACAGCATTAGAAATATTCGATGCAGAAATTGGAAATATAAACAGCTAATGGAGAAGTGATATTAACAACCAACAAGCTTTAGTAGCATCACTAAAAGATGTCAACAATTATCCAATCGATTCAAATCATACATATACAGGAATATTTCATCAAACAACAACTGATGCAGCAGCAAGATGCACACCTGCTATACACGCTGGAACTGAACAAAAAGGATTCAGGGAAGTATTCGATAATGCATTCCTAGTCGATTCAATACAACAAACAAGTTAAAAAGACTTATGGAATTTTGACTTTAACAAAAATTGTGATTATAATAATGATAATGGAATGAGAAACCAAATCAACAAATATAAAAAATTACTACAAATATCAAACTGGCAATGGGCAAATAACTTCTACGAAGGAGAATATATGTTCTTATTATCAAAAATGCTACCAAAAATAATGCAACATATAGCATCAATGGAACCAATACCAAGAAATAGAACTGAATTCTTTAAAGCATCAGATGCTCAATTCTTATCAAAAAGACTAACCAAATTGATAACAGGAAACCTAAAAATATCTCATTATAAAGATCCAAAAAGATCTATTAAATTTAACAACGTGCAAACTTCAAATGAAACTACATTTAAATGCTACTTATGCAACCAACCTGGTCATTACAAAAGAAACTGTCCAAAACTCAAAGGACATAAAAACTTCAAAAGAATTAAAACAGAAAGAGGAAGAAATGGTCAAATTGTATTCAAAGTACAATACTGCAAATGGTGTGGAAGAGAAAGACCTTATCATACCAAAAATTGTAAAGAAAGTAACAGAAACAGTTACGGAGGCAAATTTGCAAGAGGACCAACTCTAATGATCCATAATACAAAAGAAAGTTATAACAAATTCTCAAAAGGAAATAACAATTATAGAAGAAATAACAACTCACGAGGAAATTTCAGAAGAAACAATTCCAAAGGAAATTTCAGAAGAAATAATAACAACCAAAGAAGAAGATTCAACAATGTCAAGGAAGACAAAAGAGAAGAAAAACCTGAAAGAAAAGAAAAAAACAATTACCGAAACAACACCAAAGGAAAACGAGTCAATAACATCAGAAATGATGATAACTACGAAAGCTATGAAAGTGAAGAAGACACCAGAGTAAACTCTGTAAACATCAAACAAAATATGAATAAAATTCATAAAAATTATTTCTAAAAGGAAACCTGCAAGGTACTCAGGGACCAAATCCTAAAATAAAAGGCTATAGAAATAATCTAAGTACCAAAGAGCATTACCATACTATCAAAACTGTTACCAAAAGTAACAAAATATCATTAAATGAAATTAAATGTATTAATAACAAAATTATTAATAAAGAAAATATTAAAAACTAATATGAAAAATACAATGCCAAAGAAATGTTATCAAATGAAATGTACCAAAAAGCACAATTAGACTCGAACTATAAATATCTTCTCAAAACATATCATTTTCCAAACAAACCACAATGGTTAATACCAAATGAAAAAGGTAAAAAAGCATATGAATTTATAGGACTAATGAATGGAAAACCTATTAAAATACTTCTTGACGAAGGAGCAAACTCAAGCGTAATGACATACAATGTTGCAAAAGAATGGAACCTTTTACATCTAATACCGAAAGAAGCAGAATTCTCTGCAATAACACCAGGAGGAATTAGCATAGCAAATTACGGGAAAATACCTGTAACATTTCAACTAGAAAACTATCTAATGCCTATTAAAGTAGCAGTAATAGAAGAAGAACAATTCTACATATTAATGTCAGAAGTAGACCAAGCACGATATGATATAATTAAAAATAGAAAAAGTCAAATAGTACTTATAAAAGGCAAACCAATATCATACCAAGACATCATACCAAAACAATATACGAACCTATCACACCGGTTATACGACAGGAACCCGGATCGCACCTTGAACCTCAAATTAAAAAATATCGGGACAGAGAATGAGTCTCATATGTCAGCACAAAATTATAAAAATATCATCCAACAAAAGGTTGTGAAAGACCAAAATGCATTAAAATCACGTGCAGCTAGTTACCTTGCTCGAAAAACTAGTGACTTAGTCGAAAGCGAAAAAAACATGCCGTTGGCGCCCAACGTGGTAATCAAAAAAGATTACCCGAACCCAAACCAAATAAACAACTTAATGACAAAGTAGTAGCTGAAAAAGTTACCCCAACACGAACCCAAACAGGATGTCTTGACAAAAGTAATGAGATACAGCCCATAAGATTAACAAATCAACGAATAAACAAAATAAAAACCAGAAATACTCCCCCACATAAAAAGAAAGTACAATTCACGATTGCAAAAACAAAAGAAAACACGATGAATGCAAATAAATGGGTAGAAACTAAATATTCACCAAAATGGAATTCACATTTTGTGCAAAATTTATTACCATGAGCTTATGACAAACAATTGAAAAGACTAAGAGAAATAGTCAAAGAAAATGAAAAGAGAAATAAACTGACAGGAGTTACCATTGGAGAAGTAGAAAAAGAAGAATCTTCTCAATGGAATGAAATTGTACGAACTGCAATAATCACACAGTCCAATATAGTACAAATATTTCTCAAATATGAAAATAACTCAGTAAAAGAAGGGAACCCAGATCAGATAGAAGACATGAATATTATAGAAGGTAACAAAGAAATAGGACTAAAAAGGGTATTACATTTTAACATGGGATTATTCGTAAATGATCCATTATACAAACATGATAATGGAGAAAAGAAAGTCAATTGGAAAATAACCAGAATATTACAAGAATTAAAACGCGCTGAAAAAATGAATATAAAATAGGCAGTACTACATTTAGGAACAAAACTCGATCGAGAAAGGAAGGATGTAATAGAAAACATCAACTACATACTAAAAAAGATACAGGAAAAAGGCCTGGACATAGGCATATTATTAGAAAATAGTGCAAGTAAAAATTGCTTTGGATCATCATTAGCTAACCTCATGGATATCTTGAATAGTATAAACCAAGAGCTATGGTATAGAAACAAGAATGAAACAAGAAAAAGAATAGCAATCTGCTGGGATATCCAACATTATTGGGCAGCAGGACAAGGAAAAAGTGTACATGAATACCAGAATACATTAGATATGTATGGACATGAAATAATGCTAGCACATATAAACAACAACCCCCAAAAAGCAATATTTGGAAGAGGAATGGATAAATATGCGCATAAACTAGATCCAACAGCTACTTTAACGCAAGACATATTTAAAGCTAAAATGCAGCATAAAGAGGTCTGTGCTGTAGTACTTGAAACACCAAATATAGAATTATCTGATCAAATTGCACAAATACATGAAGTAATGAAACTAAGGGAATACGCAGACGATCTCCTAGAGGGAGATAAACGTTCAAAAGAATGGTCTAAAGAAAAAGACAAAGAACAATCTAAAGACTTGCAAAAGCAAGGAGAAGAATATATATCTGCAATACCTATGGGATACAAATTTGAAGATGAAGATATTGTCGAACTTGTAGGACAATTACAAAGAACAACCTTTAAAGCAGAAACTGAAAGACCTGTAATCAAGGAAAGAAAAAACTAAACGAAATCCATAAAGAAAACATATTCAAACAAATGGATGAAACGCTTAATCAAATATTGCCACCGAAAAAAGAAAGTAAAAAGGGTAAAGAACCTGAAAGACTAGAAGAAACTAAACCCAACAAACAACTAATGGGACAAACAGTAAGATCGAAATTAAAGAGATTAGATATAGCTATATCCTCAGGAAACATTGTAAAAGATGAGAAAATCGATAGAACATTCAGAAAGCTTAAAGAAAGGATTGAAATGCTCAACAACAAGTATGGATATGTAGATGGATTAACTGAAGAAGAAATAGAAGACAAATTAAAGAAATTTGCAGATGTAAAACATATAGGAAATGATGCAGAACTTGCAGAAAATAGACGAGAATACATATATAAATATCTATTAGAAATGGATAAAGCAAATAATGCAACACTCTATGCAAATCGAAAAGAACTAGAAGAATTGCATGAAGCATATACAACAGATATAGAAGGAACACTAGAAATTCAAGCACTAGAATTTAAAAGTATGGAAGAAATAGAGCAAAGAGAAATAATGGCAAAACTTGCCAAAGCAGAAACATACTGTGAAAATGATAAAACAAAACAAAAAATACATAATTAAAGGGTATAATTTTATGATATACTTTGCGCAGATACTATGCATGATGCCAAAAATATTGATAAAATGCTTCAACAACAGACATCCAATCAGAGAGAAAAAATAAAACCAATACGATTAGAACCAGATGTAACTGGAAGAGTTACATACCAACCATACGATAAATATAACATACCAAGAGAACCTCAGTTTAAAAAAAGAAAATGAGGCAGTAGGAATACCCATATCACCAACAGATAATGATGACATTTATGACAATGAAAGATTATCATAAATGTCAAAATGAAATAATTAAATACCAAAAACCACATCACCTCAAAAGAACCCAATAATCAAAGCATTAGGAAATGCTTATGAAACAGGGAAAAGCTTAATACTATGGGGAAGAAGATCCTCAGTACAAAGCTCAAGGCCAACAACACCATCACGTCTTAATCCAGACTGGAAACAGGAAAATGAAAGATCACATACTCCAATAAATTATGATGAAAGCTCAAACTATTACAATAGAAAACATAGTAGATCATCTACACCAGAAATACCAAAATCATTTAGACGGGAAATTTTAGATGAAATTTGAAGATTTTAGTAATAATAAACACAGAAGAACTCAAAACTATGATACACTACACCAAGTACACCAAGTATTAAAACTACAAGCTCAAAAAGGAGCCAAGAAGAAGAAGAAGAAGCTATCAATCAAGTTGACAGACTAATAGAAGAAGAGCAAGGAGGATTTGGAGAAAATAGTAATAATCCAACAACTCCCACAACCAAAATGGAAGATAATCAACTATATCGAAAAATACCAATAAAAGAAACCTGGAAAGGAAAACAAGGACAATATATACATGGGAACCAGATAGATTACCATCATTTAACGAAATATATGGAAATAATAATAATCATTATTCCGCAAACAAATCGATAAATGAAGAAGAACTTGATGAAGCAATAGAACAAGCTAATAAAGAAAATATAGAAAATCAAGAAAGATATGGATACAATGAAGATGAAAATCAGACAGAAAATGAACAAGATGATGCTAAATCAGAAAGTACTTTACATATTCGACTCAATCACTTACATAAATTACAAAAGAAAAGAATAATACCAACTATTATTCAAGAAAATAAAAAAGGAAAAATATATAGTAATGAAAAGATTACTATCCCCGCATATACTATGCAAAGTGTACAGATACAACCATGTAATCAAACAAAAGTAATAGTAGGAACCCCACTATGAATGGCTAAAAAAGGAATTGCAATCCAACCAGGATTACCAAATGGGGAAAGAATCATCATAATGAATGTCTCTGCATGAGATTTAAAAATAAGCAAACATGAACATATTGGAAATCTAGAACTATATAAAGATACATCAGAATACCTCACACTAAATGAAATAACAGAAACTGAAAAAGAACGTATCAAAATACTTAAAGAAAGATGTGGAACAGAGGTATGGAAAATACTTGGAGATTTACTAACAGAACATGTAAATGAGTTTAGAGAAAAACAAGAACAAGGAACTCATGTAAATAGAAATATCATAGCTGA
>QKWP01000545.1:159655-184161 GCA_003550325.1 Gigaspora rosea
TAAAGAAAAAGACAAAGAACAATCTAAAGACTTGCAAAAGCAAGGAGAAGAATATATATCTGCAATACCTATGGGATACAAATTTGAAGATGAAGATATTGTCGAACTTGTAGGACAATTACAAAGAACAACCTTTAAAGCAGAAACTGAAAGACCTGTAATCAAGGAAAGAAAAAACTAAACGAAATCCATAAAGAAAACATATTCAAACAAATGGATGAAACGCTTAATCAAATATTGCCACCGAAAAAAGAAAGTAAAAAGGGTAAAGAACCTGAAAGACTAGAAGAAACTAAACCCAACAAACAACTAATGGGACAAACAGTAAGATCGAAATTAAAGAGATTAGATATAGCTATATCCTCAGGAAACATTGTAAAAGATGAGAAAATCGATAGAACATTCAGAAAGCTTAAAGAAAGGATTGAAATGCTCAACAACAAGTATGGATATGTAGATGGATTAACTGAAGAAGAAATAGAAGACAAATTAAAGAAATTTGCAGATGTAAAACATATAGGAAATGATGCAGAACTTGCAGAAAATAGACGAGAATACATATATAAATATCTATTAGAAATGGATAAAGCAAATAATGCAACACTCTATGCAAATCGAAAAGAACTAGAAGAATTGCATGAAGCATATACAACAGATATAGAAGGAACACTAGAAATTCAAGCACTAGAATTTAAAAGTATGGAAGAAATAGAGCAAAGAGAAATAATGGCAAAACTTGCCAAAGCAGAAACATACTGTGAAAATGATAAAACAAAACAAAAAATACATAATTAAAGGGTATAATTTTATGATATACTTTGCGCAGATACTATGCATGATGCCAAAAATATTGATAAAATGCTTCAACAACAGACATCCAATCAGAGAGAAAAAATAAAACCAATACGATTAGAACCAGATGTAACTGGAAGAGTTACATACCAACCATACGATAAATATAACATACCAAGAGAACCTCAGTTTAAAAAAAGAAAATGAGGCAGTAGGAATACCCATATCACCAACAGATAATGATGACATTTATGACAATGAAAGATTATCATAAATGTCAAAATGAAATAATTAAATACCAAAAACCACATCACCTCAAAAGAACCCAATAATCAAAGCATTAGGAAATGCTTATGAAACAGGGAAAAGCTTAATACTATGGGGAAGAAGATCCTCAGTACAAAGCTCAAGGCCAACAACACCATCACGTCTTAATCCAGACTGGAAACAGGAAAATGAAAGATCACATACTCCAATAAATTATGATGAAAGCTCAAACTATTACAATAGAAAACATAGTAGATCATCTACACCAGAAATACCAAAATCATTTAGACGGGAAATTTTAGATGAAATTTGAAGATTTTAGTAATAATAAACACAGAAGAACTCAAAACTATGATACACTACACCAAGTACACCAAGTATTAAAACTACAAGCTCAAAAAGGAGCCAAGAAGAAGAAGAAGAAGCTATCAATCAAGTTGAAAGACTAATAGAAGAAGAGCAAGGAGGATTTGGAGAAAATAGTAATAATCCAACAACTCCCACAACCAAAATGGAAGATAATCAACTATATCGAAAAATACCAATAAAAGAAACCTGGAAAGGAAAACAAGGACAATATATACATGGGAACCAGATAGATTACCATCATTTAACGAAATATATGGAAATAATAATAATCATTATTCCGCAAACAAATCGATAAATGAAGAAGAACTTGATGAAGCAATAGAACAAGCTAATAAAGAAAATATAGAAAATCAAGAAAGATATGGATACAATGAAGATGAAAATCAGACAGAAAATGAACAAGATGATGCTAAATCAGAAAGTACTTTACATATTCGACTCAATCACTTACATAAATTACAAAAGAAAAGAATAATACCAACTATTATTCAAGAAAATAAAAAAGGAAAAATATATAGTAATGAAAAGATTACTATCCCCGCATATACTATGCAAAGTGTACAGATACAACCATGTAATCAAACAAAAGTAATAGTAGGAACCCCACTATGAATGGCTAAAAAAGGAATTGCAATCCAACCAGGATTACCAAATGGGGAAAGAATCATCATAATGAATGTCTCTGCATGAGATTTAAAAATAAGCAAACATGAACATATTGGAAATCTAGAACTATATAAAGATACATCAGAATACCTCACACTAAATGAAATAACAGAAACTGAAAAAGAACGTATCAAAATACTTAAAGAAAGATGTGGAACAGAAGTATGGAAAATACTTGGAGATTTACTAACAGAACATGTAAATGAGTTTAGAGAAAAACAAGAACAAGGAACTCATGTAAATAGAAATATCATAGCTGATATTGTATTAGAAACAAATAAACCAGATTCAGATATACCTCTTAATGACAAAAATCAAGGAGTAAGAAAATATACTCCAGAGGAGGAAAAACTATTAAAGAACTAATGGAAGATTTAGTCAAAAATGACGTAATATATCCAGGAAATAGTGAATGGGCAAGTAATGTACAAATAATAACTAAAAAGGATGGAAGAAAAGCTATAGTGATAGACTATAGAAGGCTTAATAAACATTTACTAAAGTTTAAGCAACCATTACCTAATGTACAACAATTCCTACAAGACATATCTCAACACAAATATTATACAACAATGGATTTAAAATCAGCTTATTGGCAGCTGAATATACACCCTAAGTCGCAGAAATATACTGCAAGCAGATTTGGAAGATTTGGAATCTTCCTATGGAAAAGGTTACCTTTGGGATAACCACAGCACTAGCATACCTGATAGGGGAAATGAATAAACTATTAGGAGAAAAAGATTGGATAAAAATATACATGGATGACTTAACAGTCGTAGCAAATTCGCCTGAACAAATGAAAAATCGTCTAAGGTGGACTTTAGCAAAGCTCAAAATTGGGGGCTTGAAGCCAAAACCAAGTAAATGCGAATTTTTGGTCAAAGAAACGACTATACTAAATTTCAAAGTATCATATAGTAAAACTACAAAAACGCAATGAAATCCGAATTAATAGATCAAAAGGTTGAACCAACCAATAAAAAGGAAGTACAAGCATTTATAGGGTTTATGAATTATTTTTAGACCATATAACCTAAATTTTGCAGACATAGCAGCACCGTTATATAAATTAACGGGAACAAAGATTTTAAATAGACGAAAGAATGTCAAAAAGCATTCGATACACTAAAAGTAAAGGTGAAACAAACATATATTTATCATTTCCAGATCCTAACAAACCATTCTTTATGGAATGTGACGCTTCACAACACGGAATTGGAGCAATACTTTATCAAGAAGATGAAAATCGAGAACATTACAAGGTAAAAGATATGTTATCTCGTAAAGAACTCTTAAAGGAGGAACTACAAAAAGACTATTCTAAACTGCCTAAATCAACAAGATGAATTATAGAAATTGGCTCACATGGATTAAACACAAGTCAACAAAATTGGCCTGCAACACAAAGAGAAATGTATGCAATCTTTACATTTCTAGAACAATGGAGGCATTATATTGGAAATCAGAAAATACATATCTATACGGATGCAACAGGCATCTCAGCAAACAAGAAAAGTAAAAGTACAAGTAGAATTATTGAAAACTGGATTTATAGAATGTTAGAATTTGATTTCGAAATTCACAGAATTGAAGGAGCTGAAAACAAAGCAGCTGATTTATTATCAAGAATAGCAAATAAACATACAGATATTGATGACAAGAATAAAACAACAGACGAAATAATACAAGAAGTAATGAAAGAAGAAAAAGAGGTTGTGATAATTAATCACTACCATAATCGAAGTCATCAAAATCATCATTTTCGTCACTATGGGTATAACCTGCCCAACAATTACAAACGTAACGATTACAAAATCGACAATTATATTTCTTTAAATAAGAGTAATCCAAATGATAAATACCATCATTAGAAGTGGTAGGAACTTCTGAAAAAGAAAATAGGGATTAACAAAATTATAAATTTATCCAACATGTATGCCCAACGTAAGTAGTTATCTAACTACTCACGCTCGACATACATGATAAACCAATGAAACCCTACCTTGAGTAGAATCCTCAGGAACCAAAGAAGCCTTTTTAATATAAAAAGAAAAGTAAACACTTTGAACATCGAAATATTCACAAGAAATCTCATCATATTCGGTAACCATTGAGTTATCAGAACCATCAGAGGAATAACCTTTAAGAAAATTAAGAATCTCTACCTCGATAAGACTAAGATTTAGGAAAGGGGAAGAATCCCGTTTCTGATAACCAGGTTCCTCAGAAAAATCAGAAGAATTATCATCACCACCAGAAGTCTCAAGAGAAATAACTTCTTGTTCAAGAAAAGTCTTGAAAGAAAAATCCTCATGATCAGGATCAGACCCAAAAGCCTGAATAACAGATTTAAAATCCAAACCATTCAAGAAATTATCACCAAAAATAATCCAAGAAAAAGAATCAGCCTGAATGTCAAAACCATTTTCAATACAGATAAGACGAACCATGTTATTCAAAATAAGAGAATAAATGGAATCAGTCCTGTACCAAGAAACAATATAGCGAGCCAAAGAAATGGACATATAGACTTTCAAAGAATCAAGATGAACAATAAAATGGTGTTGAGAAATAAGAAAAGAAAAATCAACAAAATCAGAATTGGAAACTTATTAAAGATAATCACCCGAAATATTATTATTAAATGACATGCTAAAAAAGGAAAATTGTAAAATAGAATGAAAGAGCTAAAAATAACAATAGTTAAAAGGTATAAATATATGATAAAAAGGATCAAAAAATGCAAAAAGTATAAGGGAAACACGTAGAAAAAAACCTCTTTAAATAATGATTGAAACTCTCACAGCCTATAAAGAATTAATACTTTTTAGTGTACAATTTCTCACAAGAATTGTAGCAGAATTAGAACTTGAATTATAGCAAGGAACACCACCTTATGATTACATCAATGAAAACGATAATTAAAAATTCATGGGAAAATGACAACTGAAATAAAGATAAAGAACCGCGGAATACCCGCTAGATACGAAATTAAAGGAATCTTAGAAGATGAATTGGAATGTATCGAATATTTACAAGCAACAGGGATAATCTATAATGAGTTAAATTGTCCAGAATGTAACAAGTTAATGAAGGTTGATAAGAAAAACGCCAAAATGTTTATTTGTAACAATAGGAATTGTAGAAAAACAGTCAATATTTACCAACTCATGGTTTGAAAACGCCAGATTACATGTAAATAGAGTAATCGAGATATACTATTTATGGTTACTAAAAGTACCCATGACATCAATATCAATTTACACTGATACCGCGTCAAACGTAATCACGTATCACGTCAACAATATTAGAAATCTTGTTGGATCACAAGTTCAACTCTGTAAACAAAAGATAGGAGGACCCGGAATCATTGTAGAATTAGATGAATCCAAAATAGGGCGAAACAAATACCACCGCGGAAGACCCGTGAAAGGGGCTTGGGTATTTGGAGCCGTTGAAAGAACAAAAGAACGCAAAATATTTGTTACAACAATACCTGATAAGAAAGAATCAACATTGTTACAATTGATCAAAGATAATATTGAAGAAGGATCAATTATTTATTCAGATTGTTTCAAATCTTATGTAAACATAACATCAACGTTAGGATTTGATCATAAGACTGTAAACCATTCCGAATACTTTGTAGACCCTGAAACAGGAGTCCACACAAACACCATTGAAGCCAACTGGCTCGGGATAAAAATAGGCATACCATTCAGAAACAGAACTGAAGATAAGATTGAATCATATCTTTGGGAATACATTTGGCGTAGGCAAAACAATGATCTGTGGGAAGCAATGATTGAAGTAATGAAAAATGAATTATTAATTGAAGATTTAGAAGAAGTAAACACTCAAGATAAACTTCAAAAGGAAATTGTAGAATCTTAGAATTTAGGGGCGAGAACAAAAACTGGTTACAAAGTAAATAACCCTGAAAGTATTTAAAGAACCCCAAAATGATTCGCTTCAACTCACCATTCAATGGAACAACAAAATAATAATAATCAAGAAAGAACTTCTAAACTAAGAAACTTTCTCAAAAAAGTAAAAATTGAAGTAACTCAAGTATTATTAGGATTAGAAGAAATTACTACTGCACTACCAAACCCCACAAGAAACACCTTATTAGAAACTTTATATCAATACCAAAGAGACCTTCAGAATAAAGACTCCACAAAGGAAATAACCTTCCTTGAAGAAACATTAAGAATAACAAATAAAATCAAAAGTGCACAAACTACACTAGGACTGAGTCTACTATTACAAGAAGTTGAAAGACAACTTAGATGAGTCAAGAACAAAGTTACTATATTGAACATTGGAATAAAAACATATACCATTCTCTAAGTATTGAAGCAAAGATAGAAGAAGTAGAACAAATATTAGGATACAAATTTCCTAAAGAAATCAGACCAATTAACCATTGGGACCTTTGTGTAACATTAATTAAAATAATCAGCAGTTGGAAAGAATATTTGGGACCAACTCAAAGTCAAAGAAAAGAAATAAGAGAACTTCTTAAAATTCAAGAAAAACTTGACGGACAAAGACTAATTCAAAAACTAATTTACGAAAACTTAAAATGCCAACTAACACAAGAACTCCAGAAAGCTCAACTGATAAGCGTGAAGGCACAACACCTTCCCAACAAAATGGTATATATAACAGGATATCACGTAAACCTGTTAGAACCATACTTAATGACAAAAGAACAACACGAAGAATTAATCGAGAAAACTACTCACAAAATAAACAAGTACTTAAGAGAAGTACACAACAAGATAGAACAACAAACCAAAATAGATCTGACGGATATATTGCAACAAGTGAAGAAGAAGGTGACATTCAAAAATGTCCTGTATGCCACAAAAATGGACATACACAATTTGAATGCAGATTCTCAATTTGCAAAGAATGCAGAGAAACTGGGCATACCAGAAAAGACTATCCAAACTTCATATGCAACAAATGTAACCAACACGGACATCAAACATGGAAACATGATATCCCCTGTCAAGAGTGTAAACAGTACGGATGTTATAGAAAATCATGCAGGAAACTCCAAAAAGAGGAAAAGAAATTTCCAAAATTTGAAAATAGTTACGAAATCAAAAGAAATCAACGAAGATTGGAACGACATAGGCTTTTGGTAACTGAACAAACTAATAAAGAATGTAAACACTGTTTCAAGAAACATGAAATAGGAAATTGTAAAAAAAGAAGGATTGAATGGCAGAACAAGACATACAAATGTGGATGCGACCAAAATATGGTCAAAAGAAGAAGCTCCGGCAACGGAACGCCTACTTCTATCTCCTTTAAAATAAAACATACTTACCACTGTTGTGGATGTAAAACCAATTTTGAAAGGAATGATCTTCAAGAAATCATTACCCAAGAAGGAAACACCTTACTATATTGTAAAAATTGCAGATACAATTTTGCAGAGCAACTTCCAAAAGGGAACAATCAAAAAGAAGAAATAATGGTACAACTTCTAAATGAAGGAGAGATTCGCACCTGTAAAATCTGTGCGACACCAGGAATTCGAAATAGCATGATCAACCAAGATCAACACTTCTTCTGTAATCTAGAAGAAAAATATGCATGGAAAGCATGGATTGACTCAACACATAATGAGAATTTGAATCTAGAAACTAGATTACATCACTACTGTGTCTCAAACAAAAGCACAGGAAGCTTTTATGATTTAAAACACACAAAGATGATTAAAATAATTAACTTCTTAAGAGGGTTAACTCCAATTGAAAAAGCATTGGAAGAAACAGATTATGACGTTTATACACAATATTCAAGAGAAGAAGATTATGAAGAGATCATTTTACAATATCTAGAATTACCCAATAAAGAAGAACATGTTGAATTAACAAAACAAACAATAGAAGAGTTCAGGAAGAAAGCTGAAGCTCAGGGACTATTCAATATATCAACAAACAAAGGAAAAGAACTGTGGAAAGAACCTATTAAAAACGCAAGATACTGTAACGGAGAATGTAACTCCATATTTTCAGAAGATAATCATATTTACTTTGAAACAAACAATCAGGAAGCATATTGCAAATACTGTTACTTTACAGAAGTAAGACAATTCACAAAATGTACTACTTGTCAATCATGGTGTCAATCATCAGAAGAAAAAGAAAATCGAAGATGCCAAGAATGTACACAAACAGGAACATCCAAATTCATTGAAAGAATCGAAGAAATAGAATGGAGACAAGAGATTAAAAATCTCAATAGAAACCTCAACGAAACTAGAGCGAAAATCCTTACTCTACGAAATCTAGTGGAACACTACATATTTAATGAAAGAAATATCTACAGGAGTGATATTAAATTTTATGATGAAATATATAATCTTTATAAAACAAGAGCTGATAACACAGAACATTATCTAGCAATCACCAGGGTGGCATACCATAACACCCATCTGCAAACAATTGAAGACCAATATATTAATCTCGATAGAAGTATTCTACACCAAAGAGAATTAGAATTACAACAAGAAATTAGTGATATTGAAGAACTACCATTACCCAATGAGAAAGAAGCATTGGAAGCCGCCATTCAACAAAATCAAGAATTATTAACTGTACCACAACCAATTCGAAGTAAATCATCTCTAGAACAGAGAATCTAAGAATGAAATGAGTGTACAGAAATCCTAGAATCAGAATTCCAAAAAGCCAAGAAAATCAAAGTAGACTTAACTAATGATTATGTCAACAAAATTGACAAAAGTTTATCCGTACCAAACTCGCCAAGCTTGATAATTACCCTTATCAAATGACTTAATATTTATTACTTATTACTAAATATTTCATATTACTATATATAGTTTATCTTATATTTTATAACTAGTTATACTTTATCAAAAATATTTATGTACACATTACAATAAGGACGCTTTAGAGAAATAGGATAATGAAAAAGTAATTATACCTGTTCTGGAAAGAAAGCGACTGTACTATGCGATGGAAGGGGCATAGCACAAAGGAAAACAAAAATATTTATAAGCAGTGCCTTATGAAGCACATAAGACTTAATAACAACTTAATGGGAAAAATACTTATCAACGCTATTGAAAAGAATTAGTCATAATATTTACGCATTAATACACTATAAAAGTGTAAACAAAATAATGTTAGAATATGGCTAGGGTACACAATGAGGTTTAAAGCTCGAATAAGTCAATACTTTGTAAACTTATCTCACGCCCACCAGAATGTAACAGCCGACATATAAACATTATTAGTCATGGAAATTGGGGCATGACCAACGTGAAGGAAATTATATCAACAAATTACTATATTTAGAAAGGATAAGGCATGTGACATATGGAATCACATGGACACGCGACAAAGATAAGACGCGTATAACTCAAAATATTTACACACTTTGCTAATATTTCATTTTGATAATGAAATATCCAAGCAAACAATTTCATTGAAATAATGGGATTAAACGAAGAAATTCTCAAATTCCAAAAGAATTTAAGAAGAATTATAGTTAGCTCATAACTATAAATAGGCTTGAAATTTAACCTTCAACCAACATGGGTCAATGCTATATACAAAAAGAACTTCTAAAGCTCATTGAAAGAAGCAACAGAAAACTATTTGAATATCCAAATGATTTAGAATTAGAGTCATTTAATAGACACTTAATTAACAAACAGAATACTGTTATAACCAAAATTGAATTAAAACAAACAAAGAAATTGTATCAAAAAATACAATCCAGACTTACTCAACAAAAAATTCAACTAAAAAAGAAATAATTATATGAATACCACTGTAGTTATAGAAGCAGTACAACAAATATTTAACAACCTTAACGAAACAGAAATAGAACAACTATTCCTATTAATAAACAACAATTGATGCAACAACCACCAACTGAAGTAATAAATAGAGAAGCAAACCTTAAAGCAGTAAAACAATTACTCAAAGGAGTAAATTCAACTATTAAAGCTATTCGAAAAACAGACGATTGTATGATACTTGAATACATTCAACAACAAATACAAGATTTGCTTATATACATCAGACAAGACTTGGCAACCATTGAAGTTACAGGAACCTTACCACCACCTGAAGACAACGATAGATTTGATTTCGAAGATAATCAAGAAATTGAAAACTCAGATCCAGATCTTAGTAAAATATACCTAAACTCACCAAGAAACGAAAGTCAATTATCAGTATAAAATGACTGAAATATTTGAACAAGAAGCATACCAACAGTATCTAGAAGTGTATAATAAAATGAGAAATGACCTACCCGATTCAAAAGATCATATTCTAGAAACTCATAGTAAATTAGAAATGAAACAGATGATACATAAGATTTATATGACCAAAGAAAAAATAGGATTAACAAAAGAACTTGAAAATTATTTAGAAAAATACAAAAAGTATCATCCAAAACTTGAAGAATATATCGAAACCTTTAAAAAAGAGTTCCTAAAATTACAAAAAATAAAACAAGAATTACATGATGAATATAAAAACCAGGTAATAAAAGATGAAGCTAGAGAAACAAGAAAACTTCTGAAAAAAAACGAATTTATAAACACATGGCAAATAATAAAGTACCGAACGTACAAGAACCATGGAAAAATTATATCTTCTATGAAGAATATATTTTGGCAAATCCAAAAAGATTAAAAGAAGACTTATAGAAAGCTCAAAACTACTTTGCTCAAAAACGAATAACTGCAATAATTAGTAAATGGAAAAATGAACAAACAATGTATGAATTTCAAAAATTAGAAGAACAAGAAGTAATGGAAAAACTTCTGAAAGAACCTAATAATGAAGAATTCAAAAAATTAAAAGAAAAATTGATCAAACTTAGAAAAGTTGATAAGAATGTAGACCAATATCTTTCACAAAAAGAATTGGAAAAAGAAGGATTCACCATATTAAACTCATTCGATAACAACAATGAAATAATAAACTCCAAAGAACAAAGCAAACTACAAATACCTAAACACTTCACAGAACTAAGGTTTAGCAGGAAACCATCACCCTTTTATTTCAATAAAAGACAAAAAAGATTTGAATTTATTGATGACCAAAAATCAACAAACTATTCACAAGAATTTATAAAAAATTGCAACAACCTAGGAATAAACTTGGAGAAAACTTATTAACATACAAAGGAGAAACCACCTCAGCAAAACAACTAGAAAGATACCAAATTTGGAGAAATCAGATTGAAAAGTCACCACTCTTTAATCATACACCAATATCAGGATTAAAACATGAAATTATAATGAAAGAAATTAATGATCTAAACGAAAATGATTAACAAACCTTATTCTTAAACTTTAAACATCTTGATAATGAAAAACAGGACACTCAAGAAATACAAAAAGTTGTGGAAGAAATAAAACCACAAGCAGCATTAAACAGAATCTTAAAAAATTCGACAACAATAGTACAATATGTAGAAGAAAATCTATTTATAAAAATAGCCGCATCAAAGATGCAGGAACTACAACCAAAACAATATATTAAATGGAAAGAACTAATGGACCAAGAAATCCAATATTATTATAATCAAAACCTAAAAGAAAATCGACACTTCTCATTAAAAAATATTCTTACAAATCAAATTAAAAAAGGATATGATAATCTACATGAGATGTTAAATCATGACACCTTAAAACTCAACTTTATAGCATTCGATGGAGCAATAGCAGTAGGAAAAACTACAGCATATTACTGGCTCAAAGAATGGCTACAAAAATTAGAACAAAATGTAATTCTACGAGAAGAAATCACTTTACAACATAAAGATCTATTAAACATGTTCTACAAAGACCCAGAAAAGTACATTTTGCACTACAATTAACCATCATTACAGAATAGAACATGATTTATCAACAATTACATCGATTACAACTTGAAGGAAAAATTCCTGATAACACTTATATTATCAAAGATAGAACAGTATATAGTACACAATTCTTCACAGCAGAAAATATTAAAGATAAATTTGAAATAGCAAAATTACAACAAATGCTTGAACATTCAACATTCAATCTATTACCAAACAAATTAATTATACCATATTCTGTGAACCAGGAATTGAACAAATGATAAAATGATTAAACAAAGAGAAATCGAAGGAAACAAAGGAACTGATAAAGATATTCCAAAAGACTATCTTATTCAAATCTATAACAGATATCTTAAAATGATCAAACAAATTCACCCTCAGTACATTAGAATTGATAACAATATTCCGAATCTAGAACACATGTTTAGAACTCTATTCATACACGAAATGCATGAAACAGAAGGATATAATCGAGAAAAGATTTATTGACTACAAGAATATTGGGACAAATATCTAGAACCCAAATTAGCAAAAATTCCTACCAAATCATATACTGTATTAATACCATTTACTAAAAAAGACCAAAAATGGCAAATACTTACAGTACAAAAACTGGATGTAACCATTTACCCCAACCAATATGAGACAATGGGAGGAAGCATCGAAGAAACAGACAAAGGAATATTCACGCAGCAATAAGAGAATGCGAAGAAGAAACTGGATACACACCAGAAGAAATAAGAATGCAACTCATTCTAAACCATCAATACCTTTCAATCAATAAAAATGGAACACAAACATTTGTGAAAGGAATTCACGATATTGCCCAAGTGGAAAAAAGAATATAAATCTTTACATTTATATATTATGTATATCCAAAAGAATACAAAAAATTCACCAACAAAGAATCTGAAAAAGCCTCACCTAGAAGATGGATGACGCTCGAGGAAGTACAACATGAATTATTTACACCAACAATTCATTATTACAAAGAAGAAATCTTTGATAAACACATACCCGCATATTGGGAAGAATTTACCTTAAAAAGAAGAGTGTGTACAAAAAGCACACATTGCAAAATGAAATGATTGACAGATATTTCTAAGTGAAGATTAACACTAACCTTCAACAAAATTGAAGAAACCTGCACAGGTTAAAAGACGAATCATCTTCAAGGGCCAACACACCGAACAGCGTGTACAGGGTACCACACCCTCGACATTTTCCGATCACACATGTGCTACCTAGACTGTAACACACCTATACCAAATCGAAATTACCATAACGGGAAATCTTATCATCATATAAAAATTACTTTTAATGATAAAAATTATTCATAGCGATAGTAAACAATTAGTCATAATAATAGTCATAGTAAATAATTAGTCATGGTATTTACAATGTATTTTTAGCAAGATAGCACAAACCTTTTAGCTATAGATTTGACGAATGTATAAATACGATAGCTTTTTACCTTTGAAAACATTAGAGTTGCGACCCGCAACCTCCAAACCTTTTAATTTAAAGAAGCATTAATTTGACTTGACAAAACATAAAGAGTCGTAATTGACGACGTCATAACCCTTATATTTAATGGGATAAGTCCATAATGGCGCCCAACACCTTTATACAATCACCTTTAGTATAATATATGTAATAGAAACATGTTATAGTGCCCAAACGTACATAAAATTTAGCACCCAACTAGTAAAAAACTAACTACCAACTATCATTAACTTGACCCACTCTCCTTTCAAATGAAAAACACTAAGCCGTTGGCATACCACAATGACAACCCAACGTGCAAAACAATACTAAACAAAGTATTAACAAAGGCGCAAGTGTATTATCAAACACTAAGTACAATATGTACACTACAATAAATTCTTACTTCATATTATTATAAACATTATTTAAAGTCTAAAGAAAAGACTTACTGTATTAAATTATCAATGAAACACATTTTATTAAATAAAGAAATTATTTTATTAAAACAAAACTTATTGTACAAATAACCTTACAAATTATCCTTCTACATAAAACTGAATTAACTATTGAATAAAAACCTTCTATAACTAATAAACGAATATACCCGCAAGATAAATAAATAACCTGTATAAAACTTAGAAAGCAAAAGGAAGCCCAATCTTTGAAAACGAACCAAGTAATACCTCAGAGAACTTATCCAACTCTGCAAACAGTAGGCATAGCCAACCTACGAACCTCAAGTAACTATTCCAACTTGAAACCGTACTCAAATTATTAAATACACTACAAGAAAGTAGTAAGAAACCAGAGAAACTGGAAGATAAAAAATATATGATTATATTAAAGTAAAGAAGAAAAGAAGAAGCCACAAATTGGCATACTAAAAATAAAGTAAAATCTGCCGTTGGCACAACTAAAAGGAATACAAGCGCGAAATTATCTATATAAAATCTATTCAAGCAAAAGCATAATCATCATAGAACAATAGAAGCATAATCAACTCATACAAGTACCAAGACGAGGGAAAGTACCCTTGTGAAGTTAGCAAGAGATCTACAGAATAGATACCAACTAACCTAATCTGACAACCAACTGAACTAAGGCTGTAAAGGCTAACACGAAACCTTACGTTGACACTATTAGGCCGATCACCTGACAAGACAACCATATTGGAAACTCAAACACTAAGGATTGAACTATTGAACAAATGCGATACATATTACAAATCATGATTACCAAATTAATGAAGGATATAACTGCAATAATCATTATACTATTAATAGCTGTAATACAACAAATAGTCAAAGCTCAAAACATTAACGTCACAGTACCAGTTATAACTGTTACTCAAACTCCAACAAACGTACCATCTCCAACAACTATAATTACAACTCAAACTGTAATACAATCTCCATCAACAAACTACTTTAATGACGCAAATGCTGTAAACACACTCGTTGCTGAACTCGTAACAATAGCCATATCAACAATAGTAATCACAATCATAATCTGTATAAAGAAAAGGAATACAAAAGTCTTGAAACAACAAATACAACGTTTGGCCACAACCCAAACATCTAGACCACCGGATTACCAAGGATATCCATAAACAACACGTAATTTGAAATTACAAAGCTTATAAACAAAAGTATAAAAATAGCTGCAAAACTCATACCACGAATGACATATCTACATTTGGACATAAACGACATTAAACATTACGACATACCAACATTAATATCATTCATAGTACTCATAGCAACAATAATATTTGGAATATTATTCACGATATACACCTGTTTAAGGAAAGAAACACATACTGGAATAATAGAAATATCTAGGACAACTGATGCTAACAACAATAATATTAATAATTAGTACAACATTACTACTTATAGCAATACTTATATCCACTATAACAATATCTATAATTATTCACCATCAACAATACAAGAAGCTTATCAATAATTAATGACTCACAATAACTAATGACTGAAACTAACTCAACAACTCTTTACTGTACAACATTTGACAACAATCCACTAGCGACACAACTATTATACATAGAACTTATTACTATATTCATAGCACTACTATTTATAGTATCACTATACTGCTGTTGTAAACACCAACGCTATAAAAAGAAGGTCAACAAGACCATACCTGGAGCAGATCAATACCTTAACACTGACTCAACTTGCTGTTGTTAACTAAAAATAACTCAACAATATATGTTTGGACAAAAGAAAAAGAAACCACAATATAATTACCAATATAGGACACCTACCTTACCAAAACAACCTATTAATAATCTACCAGCTATACCATACGTTAGACCACCTGTGAACCTACAAAGGCTACCACATCAAGTGATAATTGACCAAGACGTACAACATAGACTAAATCAAGGATACAAACCACCCAACTTGGCACCACCAAGACCACCACTCAAACCACTTGAACTAAAGAAATATATACCTAAACGAAGAAAATAATTAATGTCTGAAAAAGATCCTAATCAACTACGATTATTGGAAATATACGGAACCATAACCATAGTCACAATATTATTCGGAGGATTAGCATTAATATACATAATCCACGTGATCAAAGTCCAAAAGAAACAAAAAGAAAAGTTAAGGAAAAGACAACCTATCATAGCTAACGATACTGACCAACTACTTTATGGACCAAATCTAAATAACCTAAAGAATACAGGAATATTCTAAGGATACATGTCAGTAATACAAATATCTATAACACCAAGTACAGTAGTATCAACAATATTATCAACAGTCATATCAATATCAACATCATTGATAACTCAAACATCAACACCAACCTCAACACCTACAATTACTCAAACACCACAATACTTTCAAGATAGTAACGTAATTGAAACACTAGCAATATTAGGAACACTAATAATCACATCAGCAATAGCAATAATATATAAAGCTAAACAACTTAAAAACAAAAATAACGAATTCAAAATACAGAAACAACAAGCTGACGACGCTAGAATTGCTGAACAAGTTAGACAAATCAGAACAGAATTATAAAAAGTGGATAAACAACAAGAAAGCAAAATAACTGTCATAACCACTGACAATAGCATAGCATCAATAAACGCATCTATAACTTGGATGAACAACATCATCATAATACTATCAGCATCTGACAAACCATTTGAATACCTAATACAAACTATACAACTATTAATTGTAACTATAGCCATAGTATACATAGCATCAATAATATCATACACAATAGTACAAGTCAAGAAAGAAAATATCAGAAAAATTAATGAACTTCCTAGATAAAGAAAAGATTGAAGAAATCAAGAAACAAATAATAAAAGCACCTTACCAAGGAATAGTAACTAAAATATTAGAAAATAACTTAAAAACAACTGAAGTTATAGTTGAAAAAGAAGTCATAAAAGAAATAATTGTCCAAAAAGAAGAACCAAACCAAATTATAATTAAAACTGACATATTACCAACAAAAAGAAAAGCACTAATCAATACTAACGAAGCAGCAGAATACTTTGTATACAAGGAATTGAAAACACAATTCTTACAAGGAATCTTACCAACATTTAGATATCCATCACTATTATTAAAAGCAAGAAAATTTAAAGAACCAAAAGAATTTCTAGAAGAAATCTTAGATAAAGCACCTTACTTAAAGAAAGAATATTTTCTAAAAGAAAATAAATGAATATAGCAGAAAAAGGAAATAATACCTTTATACAAGTATTTCAACAATTCTTTAAAAAATATCCAGATCCATTAAATTACGATCAAAAAGAAAAATTACAAGAATACGTAAAACATCACGAATATAGATTAACCAGAATAGGAAAATTTGAGTACATTACTGAAACAACAGAACATAGATTTGTAGTAACAAAAAACGGAAAACACGTAACACTGAGACAACCAGCAACAATAAGATCTCAAAAAAGAACTGTAATAACAGAAGAAGATACAGCAATATATTTATTATACGTACTAATCTTACAAGACACACCAAGAATTATTACAGCATTACAGTTAGCTAACAGAACATCTAGAAATCTAGAAAATTGGCTAAAATTTACAAGGTGTAACTACCATATATCATTACCACAATAAAAAATGGCAACTGGACCAGAGCCCGAATGGCCAAAACTAACAGCATTCAGAGAACACATAGGAGAATTCGACGGAGATGTCAAATCATATAGGCCATGGAGAAATCAATTAGAATATGCATTTACAATATTCGGAATAAAAGATATTATGATATTTGGAAGATTCTCAGGAAATCCAAAAGTAGGATATACCCAAGTAGATGAAACAGTAGCTACTACTGGACTAGCAGCAGCACCACATACAAGATGGTCAACAGAATTTATAATGCAAGTACTAGCAATCGTAAGAACATAATTAAAAGGAACAGCATTAGAAATATTCAATGCAGAAATTGGAAATATAAACTGCTATTGGAGAAGTAATATTAACAACCAACAAGCTTTAGTAGCATCACTAAAAGATCTCAACAATTATCCAATCGATTCAAATCATACATATACAGGAATATTTCATCAAACAGCAACTAATGCAGCAGCAGATGCAAACCTGATATACACGCTGCAACTGAACAAAAAGGATTTAGGGAAGTATTCGATAATGTATTCCTAGTCGATTCAATACAACAAACAAGTCAAAAAGACTTATAGAATTTCGACTTTAACAAAAATCTTGATTATAACAATGATAATGGAATGAGAAACCAAATCGACAAATATAAAAAATTGCTACAAATATCAAACTGGCAATGGGCAAATAACTTCTACGGAGGAGAATATATGTTCTTATTATCAAAAATGCCACCAAAAATAATGCAACATATTGCATCAATGGAACCAAAACCAAGAAATAGAACCGAATTCTTTAAAGCAGCAGATGCTCAATTCTTATCAGAAAGACTAACCAAATCGATAACAGGAAACCTAAAAATATCTCATTATAAAGATCCAAAAAGATCTATTAAATTTAACAAAATGCAAACTTCAAATAAAACTAAATTTAAATGCTACTTATGCAACCAACCTGGTCATTACAAAAAAACTGTCCAAAACTCAAAGGACATAATAACTTCAATAGAATTAAAACAGAAAAGGAAGAAATGGTCAAATTGTATTCAAAGTACAATACTGCAAATGGTGTGAAAGAGAAAGACCTTATCATACCAAAAATTGCAAAGAAAGTAACAAAAACAGTTACGGAGTCAAATTTGCAAGAGGACCAACTCCAATGATTCATAATACAAAAGAAAGTTATAACAAATTCTCAAAAGGAAATAACAATTATAGAAGAAATAACAACTCATGAGGGAATTTCAGAAGAAACAATTCCAAAAGAAACTCCAGGAGAAATAACAACAACCAAAAAAGAAGATTCAACAATGTCAAAGAAGACAAAAGAGAAGAAAAACCTGAAAGAAAAGAAAAAAGCAATTATCAAAACAACAAAAACAACACCAAAGGAAAACGAGTCAATAATATCAGAAATGATGATGACTACGAAAGCTATGAAAGTGAAGAAGACACCAGAGTAAACTCTGTAAACATCAAACAAAATAAGAATAAAATTCATAAAAATTATTTCTAAAAGGGAACCTGCAAGGTACTCAGGAACCAAATCCCAAAACAAAAGGCTGTAGAAATAATCTAAGTACCAAAGAGTATTACCATACTATCAAAACTGTTACCAAAAGTAACAAAATATCATTAAATGAAATTAAATGTATTAATAATAAAATTATTAATAAAGAAAATATTAATAACCAATATGAAAAATACTCTGCCAAAGAAATGTTATCAAATAAAATATACCAAAAAGCACAATTAGACTCTGACTATAATATCTTCTCAAAACATATTATTTTCCAAGCAAACCACAATGGTTACTACCAAATGAGAAAGGCAAAAAAACATATGAATTTATAGGACTAATGAATGGAATACCTATTAAAATACTTCTTGACGAGGGAGCAAACTCAAGCGTAATGACATACAATGTTGCAAAAGAATAGAACCTCTTACATCTAATACCAAAAGAAGCAGAATTCTCTGCAATAACACCAGGAGGAATTAGCATAGCAAATTACGGGAAAATACCTGTAACATTTCAACTAGAAAATTATCTAATGACTATTAAAGTAGCAATAATAGAAGGAGAACAATCCTACATATTAATGTCAGAAGTAGACCAAGCACGATGTGATATAACTAAAGACAGATACTCATAAAAGGCAAACCAATATTATACCAGACATCACACCAAAACAATATACGAACCTATCACACCAGTTATACGACAGGAACCCGGATCGCACCTTGAACCTCAAATTAAAAAATATCGGGACAGAGGATGAGTCTCATATGTCAGACAAAATTATAAAAATATCATCCAACAAAAGGTTGTGAAAGACCAAAATGCATTAAAATAACGTGCAGCTAGTTACCTTGCTCGAAAAACTAGTGACTTAGTCGAAAGCGAAAAAAACCTGCCGTTGGCGCCCAACGTGGTAATCGAAAAAGATTACCCTGAACCCAAACCAAATAAACAACTTGACGACCAAATGGTAACTAAAAAAGTTACCCCCACACGAAGCCAAACAAATCAAATAGGATGTCTTGACAAAAGTAATGAGATACAGCCCATAACATTAACAAATCAACGAATAAACAAAATAAAAACCAGAAATACTCCCCCACATAAAAAGAAAGTACAGTTCACAATTGCAAAAACAAAAGAAAACACAATGAATACAAATAAATGGGTAGAAACTAAATACTCACCAAAATGGAATTTGATTTTGTGCAAAATTTATTACCACGAGCTTATGACAAACAATTGAAAAGACTAAGAGAAATAGTCAAAGAAAATGAAAAGAGAAATAAACTAATAGGAGTTACCATTGGAGAAGTAGAAAAAGAAGAATCTTCTCAATGGAATGAAATTGTACGAACTGCAATAATCACACAGTCTAATATAGTACAAATATTTCTCAAATATGAGAATAATTCAGTAAAAGAAGGGAAACCAGATCAGATAGAAGACATGAATATTATAGAAGGAAACAAAGAAATAGGATTAAAAATGGTATTACATTTTAGCATGGGATTATTCATAAATGATCCATTATACAAACATGATAATGGAGAAAAGAAAGTCAATTGGAAAATAACCAGAATATTACAAGAATTAAAACGCGCTAAAAAAATGAATATAAAATGGGCAGTAATAAATTTAGAAACAAAACTTGATCGAGAAAGAAAGGATGTAATAGAAAACATCAACTATATACTAAAAAAGATACAGGAAAAAGGCCTGGACATAGGAATATTATTAGAAAATAGTGCAAGTACAAATTGCTTTGGATCATCATTAGCTGACCTCATGGATATCTTGAATAGTACAGACCAAGAATTACGGTATAGAAACAAGAATAAAACAAGAAAAAGAATAGCAATCTGCTGGGATACCCAATATTATTGGGCAGCAGGACAAGGGAAAAGTGTACACGAATACCAGAATACATTAGATATGTATGGACATGAAATAATGGTAGTACATATAAACAACAATCCCCAAGAAGCAATATTTGGAAGAGGAATGGATAAACATGCGCATATACTAGATCCAACAGCTACTTTAACACAAGACATATTTAAATCTATAATGCAGCATAAAGAGGTCTGTGCTGTAGTACTTGAAACACCTAATATAGAATTATCTGATCAAATTGCACAAATACATGAAGTTATGAAACTAAGGGAATTTACAGATGATCTCCTAGAGGGAGATAAACGTTCAAAAGAATGGTATAAGGAAAAAGACAAAGAACAATTTAAAGACTTGCAAAAGCAAGGAGAAGAATATATACTTGCAATACCCATAGGATACAAATTTGAAGATGAAGACATTGTCAAACTTGCAGAACAATTACAAAGAACAACTTTTAAAGCAGAAAATGAAAGACCTGCTAATCAAGGAAAGAAAAAATTAAACGAAATCCATAAAGAAAACATATTTAAACAAATGGATGAAACACTTAATCAAATATTACCAACGAAAAAAGGAAGTAAAAAAGGTAAAGAACCTGAAAGACTAGAAGAAACTAAACCCAACAAACAACTAATGGGACAAACAGTAAAATTGAAATTAAAAAGATTAGACATAGCCAATCCTCAGGAAATATTGTAAAAGATGAGAAAATCGATAGAACATTCAGAAAGCTTAAAGAAAGGGTTGAAATGCTCAACAACAAATATGGATATGTAGATGGGTTAACTGAGGAACAAATTGAAGAAAATTAAAGAAATTTGCAGATGAAAACCTATAGGAAATGATGCAGAACTTGCAGAAAATAGACGAGAATATATATATAAATATTTATTAGAAATGGATAAAGCAAATAATGCAACATTCTATGCAAATCGAAAAGAATTAAAAGAATTGCATGAAGCATATACAACAGATATTGAAGGAGCACTAGGAATTCAAGCAATAGAATTCAAAAGTATGGAAGAAATAGAACAAAGAGAAATAATGGCAAAACTTGCCGAAGCAGAAACAAACTGTGAAAATGATAAAACAAAACAAAAAATACGTAATAAAAGGGCAGAATTTTATGATATACTTTGTGCAGATACTATGTATGATGCCAAAGATATTGATAAAATGCTTCAACAACAGACATCCAATCAGAGAGAAAAAGTAAAACCAATACGATTAGAACCAGATGTAACTGGAAGAGTTACATATCAACCATATAATAAATACAATATACCAAGAGATCCTCAGTTTAAAGAAGAAAATGAGGCAGTAGGAATATTCATATCACCAACAGATAATGATGACATTTATGATAATGAAAGGTTATCACAAATGTCAAAACGGAATAATAAATACCAAAAACCACATCACTTCAAAAGAACCCAATAATCAAAGCATTAGGGAATGCTTATGAAACAGGGAAAAGCTTAATACCATGGCGAACAAGATCCTCAGTACAAAGCTCAAGACCAACAACACCATCACGTCTTAATCCAGACTGGAAACAGGAAAATGAAAGATCACATACCCCAATAAATTATGATGAAAGCCCAAACTATTACAACAAAAAACATAGAAGATCATCTACACCAGAAATACCAAAATTATTCAGACGAGAAATTCTAGATGAAATCGAAGATTTTAGTAATAATAAACATAGAAGAACTCAAAACTATGATTACACTACACCAAGTACACCAAGCATTAGAACTACAAGCTCAAAAAGGAGCCAAGAAGAAGAAAAAGACGCTATCAATCAAGTTGACAGACAAATAGAAGAAGAGCAAGGAGGATTTGGAGAAAATAGTAATAATCCAACAACTCCCACAACCAAAATGGAAGATAACCAACTATATCGAAAAATACCAGTAACAGATACCTGGGGAGGAAAAACAAGGACAACATATACTTGGGTACCAGATAGATTACCATCATTTAACGAAATATATGGAAATGATGATCATTATTCCATAAACGAATCAATAAATGAAGAAGAACTTGATGAAGCAATAGAACAAGCTAATAAAGAAAATCTAGAAAATCAAGAAAGATATGGATACACTGAAGATGAATATCAAACAGAAAATAAACAAGACGATGCTAAATCAGAAAGTACTTTACATATTCGACTCAATCACTTACACAAACTACAAAAGAAAAGAATAATACCAACCATTATTCAAGAAAATAAAAAAGGAAAGATATATAGTAATAAAAAGATTACTATACAGCATATACTATGCAAAGTGTACAGATACAACCAGGTAATCAAACAAAAGTAATAGTAGAAACCCCATTACGGATGGCTGAAAAAGAAATAGCAATTCAACCAGGATTACCAAATGGGGAAGAATCATCATAATGAATGTCTCTGCATGAGATTTAAAAATAAGTAAAAATGAACATATTGGGAATTTAGAACCATATGAGGATACATCAGAATACTTCACACTAAATGAAATAACAGAAACTGAAAAAGAACGTATCAAAATACTTAAAGAAAGATGTGGAACAGAAGTATGGAAAATACTTGGAGATTTACTAACAGAACATGTAAATGAGTTTAGAGAAAAACAAGAACAAGGAACTCATGTAAATAGAAACATCATAGCTGACATTGTATTAGAAACAAACAAACCAGATTCAGATATACCTCTTAATGACAAAAATCAAGGAATAAGAAAATATACTCCAGAAGAGGAAAAAACTATTAAAGAACTAATAGAAGATTTAGTCAAAAACAACGTAATATATCCAGGGAATAGTGAATGGGCAAGCAATGTACAAATAATAACTAAAAAAGATGGAAGAAAAGCTATAGTAATAGACTATAGAAGGCTTAATAAACATTTACTAAAGTTTAAACAACCATTACCTAATGTACAACAATTCCTACAAGACATATCTCGACATAAATATTATACAACAATGGATTTAAAATCAGCTTATTGGCAGCTGAATATACACCTAAGTCGCAGAAATATACTGCAAGTAGATTTGGAAGATTTGGAATCTTTCTATGGAAAAGGTTACCCTTTGGAATAACCACAGCACCAGCATACCTGATAGGAGAAATGAATAAGCAATTAGGAGAAAAAGATTGGATAAAAATATACATGGATAACTTAACAGTCGTAGCAAATTCGCCTGAACAAATGAAAAATCGTCTAAAGTGGACTTTAGCAAAGCTCAAAATTGGGGGCTTGAAGCTAAAACCAAGTAAATGCGAATTTTTGGTCAAAGAAACAACTATACTAAATTTCAAAGTATCATATGGTAAAATCTACAAAAATGCAATGAAATCCGCATTAATAGATCAAAAAGTTGAACCAACCAAAAAAAAGGAAGTACAAGCATTTATGGGATTTATGAATTATTTTAGACCATATATCCTAAATTTTGCAGATATAGCAGCACCGTTATATGAATTAA
>QKWP01000545.1:187488-205086 GCA_003550325.1 Gigaspora rosea
TAGAAATTGGCTCACATGGATTAAACGTAAGTCAACAAAATTGGTCTGCAACACAATTAGAAATGTATGCAATCTTTACATTTCTAGAACAATGGAGACATTATATTGGAAATCAGAAAATACATATCTATACGGATGCAACAGGCATCTCAGCAAACAAGAAAAGTAAAAGTACAAGTAGAATCATTGAAAACTGGATTTATAGAATGTTAGAATTTGATTTCGAAATTCACAGAATTGAAGGAGCTGAAAACAAAGCAGCTGATTTATTATCAAGAATAGCAAATAAATATACAGATATTGATAACAAGAATAAAACAACAGACGAAATAATACAAGAAGTAATAAAAGAAGAAAAAGAGGATGTGATAATTAATTACTACCATAATCGAAGTCATCATCATTATCATCACTATGGGTATAACCTGCCCAACTATTACAAACATAACGATTACAAAATCGACAATTGTATTTCTTTAAATAAGAATAATCCAAATGATAAATACCATCATTGGAAGTAGTAGAAACTTCTGGAAAAGAAAATAGGGATTAGCAAAAACTATACATTTATTTAACATGCATGCCCAATGTAAGTAGCTATCTAACTACTCATGCTCGGCATACATGATAAACCAATGAAACCCTACCTTGAGTAGAATCCTCAGGAATCAAAGAAGACTTTTTAATATAATAAGAAAAGTAAACACTTTGACCATCGAAATATTCACAAGAAATCTTATCGGATTCGGTAACCATTGAGTTATCAGAACCATCAGAGGAATAACCTTTAAGAAAATTAAGAATCTCTACCTCGATAGGACTAAGATTTAGAAAAGGTGAAGAATCCCATTCCTGATAACCAGGTTCCTCAGAAAAATCAGAAGAATTATCATCATCACCAGTTGTCTCAAGAGAAATAACTTCTTGTTCAAGAAAAGACTTGAAAGAAAAATCCTCATGATCAGAATCAAACCCAAAGGCCTGAATAATGGATTTAAAATCCAAATCATTCAAGAAATTATTGCCAAAAATAATCCAAGAAAAAGAATCAGGTTGAATGTCAAAACCATTCTCAATACAGATAAGAAGGACCATATTATTCAAAATAAGAGAATAAATGGAATCAGTCCTGTACCAAGAAACAATATAACGAGCCAAAGAAAGGGACATATAGACTTTCAAAGAATCAAGATGAACAATAAAATGATGTTGAGAAATAAGAAAAGAAAAATCAACAAAGTCAGAATTGGAAACTTCGGAGCATTCTGACCGAACTTCATCATAATCATCATTAAGGGACTCAAGATAATCACCCGAAATATTATTATTAAATGACATATTAAAAAAGGAAAATGGTAAAGTAGAATGAAAAGGCTAAAAATAACAATAGTCAAAAGGTATAAATATAAGATAAAAGGATCAAAACAAAAATGCAAAAAGCATAAGGGAAACACTTAGAAAAACACCTCTTTAAATAATGATTGAAACTCTCACAGCGTATGAAGAATTAATACTTTTTAGTATACAATTTCTCACAAGAATTGTAGCAGAATTAGAACTTGAATTACAACAAGGAACACCACCTTATGATTATATCAATGAAAACGATAATTAAAAATTCATGGGAAAATGACAACTGAAATAAAGATAAAGAACCACGGAATACCCGCTAGATATGAAATTAAAGGAATTTTAGAAGATGAATTAGAATGTATCAAATATTTACAAGCAACAGGAATAATCTATAATGAGTTAAATTGTCCAAAATATAACAAGTTAATGAAAATTGATAAGAAAAATGCCAAAATGTTTATTTGTAACAACAGGAATTGTAGAAAAACACAGTCAATATTTACCAACTCATGGTTTGAAAACGCCAGATTACCCGTAAATAGAGTAATCGAAATATACTATTTATGGTTACTAAAAGTACCCATGACATCAATATCAATTTACACTGATACCGCGTCAAACGTAATCACGTATCACGTCAACAATATTAGAAATCTTGTTGGATCACAAGTTCAACTCTGTAAACAAAAGATAGGAGGACCCGGAATCATTGTAGAATTAGATGAATCCAAAATAGGGCGAAACAAATACCACCGCGGAAGACCCGTGAAAGGGGCTTGGGTATTTGGAGCCGTTGAAAGAACAAAAGAACGCAAAATATTTGTTACAACAATACCTGATAAGAAAGAATCAACATTGTTACAATTGATCAAAGATAACATTGAAGAAGGATCAATTATTTATTCAGATTGTTTCAAATCTTATGTAAACATAACATCAACGTTAGGATTTGATCACAAGACTGTAAACCATTCAGAATACTTTGTAGACCCTGAAACAGGAGTTCATACAAATACTATTGAAGCCAACTGGCTCGGAATAAAAATAGGAATACCATTCAGAAACAGAACTGAAGATAAGATTGAATCATATCTTTGGGAATACATTTGGCGTAGGCAAAACAATGATTTGTGGGAAGCAATGATTGAAGTAATGAAAAATGAATTATTAATTGAAGATTTAGAAGAAGTAAACACTCAAAATAAACTTCAAAAGGAAATTGTAGAATCTTAGAATTTAGGAACGAGAACAAAAACTGGTTACAAAGTAAATAACCCTGAAAGTATTTAAAGAACCCCAAAATATTCACTTCAATTCACCATTCAAAGGAACAACAAAATAATAATAATCAAGAAAGAACTTCTAAACTAAAAAACTTTCTCGAAAAAGTAAAAACTGAAGTAACTCAAGTATTATTAGGACTAGAAAAAATTACTACTACATTACCAAACCCACAAGAAATGCCTTATTAGAAACTTTTATCAATACCAAAGAGCCCTTCAGAATAACGACTCCACAAAGGAAATAACCTTTCTTGAAGAAACATTAAGAATAACAAATAAAATCAAGAGTGCACAATCTGCACTAGGACTGAGTCTACTACTACAAGAAGTTGAAAGACAACTTAAATGAATCAAGAACAAAGTTACTATATTGAATATTGGAATACAAACGTATATCATTCTCTAAGTATTTAAGAAAAAATAGAAGAAGTAGAACAAATATTAGGATACAAACTTCCTAAAGAAATCAGACCAATTAACTATTGGGACCTTTGTGAAACATTAATTAAAATAATCAACAGTTGGAAAGAATATTTGGGACCAACTCAAAGTCAAAGAAAAGAAATAAAAGAACTTCTTAAAGTTCAAGAAAAACTTGACGGACAAAGACTAATTCAAAAACTAATTGATGAAAACTTAAAATGGCAACTAACACTGGAACTCCAGAAACCTCAACTGATAAGCGTGAAGGCACAACACCTTCACAACAAAATGGTATATACAACAGGATACCACGTAAACCTGTTAGAACCATAATTAATGACAAAAGAACAACACGAAGAATTAATCGAGAAAACCACTCACAAAATAAACAAGTACTTAAAAGAAGTACACAACAAGATAGAACAACAAACCAAAATAGATCTGACGGATATATTGCAACAAGTGAAGAAGAAGAAGACATTCAAAAATGTCCTGTATGCCACAAAAATGGACATACACAATTTGAAAGCAGATTCTCAATTTGTAAAGAATGTAGAGAAACTGGACATACCAGAAAAAACTGTCCAAACTTCATATGCAACAAATGCAACCAATATGGACATCATACATGGGAACATGATATCCACTGTCAAGAGTGTAAACAGTACGGATGTTATAGAAAATCATGCAGGAAATTCCAAAAAGAGGAAAAGGAATTTCCAAGATTTGAAAATAATTAAGAAATCAAAAGAAATCAACGAAGATTGGAACGACATAGGCTTTTGGTAACTGAACAAACTAATAAAGAATGTAGACACTGTTTCAAGAAACATGAAATAGGAAACTGTGAAAAAAGAAGGATTAAATGGCAGAACAAAACATTAAAATGTGGATGCGACCAAAATATGGTCAAAAGAAGAAGCTCCTGCAATGGAACACCTACTTCCATTTCCTTTAAAATAAAACATACTTACCACTGTTGTGGATGTAAAACCAATTTTGAAAGGAATGATCTTCAAGAAATCATAACCCAAGAAGGAAACATCTTGCTATATTGTAAAAATTGCAGATACAATTTTGCAGAACAACTTCCAAAAGGGAACAATCAAAAAGAAGAAATAATAGTACAACTTCTAAATGAAGGAGAGATTCGCACCTGTAAAATCTGTGCGACACCAGGAATTCGAAATAGCATGATCAACCAAGACCAACACTTCTTCTGTAATCTAGAAGAAAAATATGCATGGAAAGCATGGATTGATTCAACACATAATGAGAATATGAATCTAGAAACTAGATTACATCACTACTGTTTCTCAAACAAAAGCGCAGGAAGCTTTTATGATTTAAACCTCACAAAGATGATTAAAATAATTAACTTCTTAAGAGGGTTAACTCCAATTGAAAAAGCATTGGAAGAATTGTACTATATATATTATTTGGTTTTAAATGAATAAATTCTGAAACTACTTTTATTCTACCTATAGTAAAAATAATTCAGACAGATAATGACGTCTATACACAATATTCAAGAAAAGAAGATTACGAAGAGATCATTTTACAATATTTAGAATTTCCTGATAAAGAAGAACACGTTGAATTAACAAAACAAATAATAGAAGAGTTCAGGAAGAAAGCTGAAGCTCAAGGACTATTCAATATATTAACAAACAAAGGAAAAAAACTATGGAAAGAACCTATTAAAAACGCAAGATATTGTAACGGAGAATGTAACTCCATATTCTCAGAAGATAATCATATTTACTTTGAAACAAACAACCAGGAAGCATATTGCGAATATTGTTACTTTACAGAAGTAAGACAATTCACAAAATGTACCACTTGTCAATCATGGTGTCAATCACCAGAAGAAAAAGAAAATCGGAGATGTCAAGAATGTACACAAATAGGAACATCCAAATTCATTGAAAGGATCGAAGAAATAGAATGGAGACAGGAGATTAAAAAACTCAATGGGAACCTCAATGAAATTAGAGCATAAATCCTCACTCTACGAAACCTAGTGGAACACTACATATTTAACGAAAGAAATATCTACAGAAATGATATTAAATTCTAAGATGAAATATGTAATCTTTATAAAACAAGAGCTGATAACACAGAACATTATCTAGCAAGCACCATGGTGGCATACTATAACACCCATCTGCAGACAATTAAAGACCAATATATTAATCTCGATAGAAGTGTTCTACACCAAAGAGAATTGGAATTACAACAAGAAATTAGTGACATTAATGAACTACCATTACCCAATGAGGAAGAAGCATTGGAAGCCGCCATTCAACAAAATCAAGAATTATAAACTGTATCACAACCAATTTGAAGTAAATCATCCCTGGAACAGAGAATCCAAGAACGCGATGAATGTACAGAAATTCTAGAATCAGAATTCCAAAAAGCCAAGAAAATTAAAGTAGACTTAACCACTGATTATGTTAACAAAATTGACAAAAGTTTATCCGTACCAAACTCGCCAAGCTTGATAATTACCCTTATCAAATAACTTAATATTTATTACTTATTATTTAAATATTTCATATTACTATATATAGTTTATCTTATATTTTATAACTAGTTATACTTTATCAAAAATATTTATGTACATATTACAATAAGGACGCTTTAAAGAAATAGGATAATGAAAAGTAATTATACCTGTTCTGGAAAGAAAGCGACTGTACTATGTGATGGAAGGAGCATAGCACAAAGGAAAACAAAAATATTTACAAGTGGTGCCTTATGAAGCACATAAGACTTAATATCAACTTATTGGAAAAAATACTTATCAACGCAATTGAAAAAGAATTAGTCATAATATTTATACATTAATACACTATTAAGTGTAAACAAATAATGTTAGAATGTGGCTAAGGTACACAATGAGGTTTAAAGCTCGAATAAGTCAATACTTTATAAACTTATCTCACGCCCACCAGAATGCAATAGGCGGCATATAAACATTATTAGTCACAGAAATTGGGTCATAACCAACGCAAGGAAATTATATCAACAAATTACTATATTTAGGAAGGATAAGGCATGCGACATATGGAATCACATGAACACGCGACAAAGATAAGATGCATATAACCCAAAATATTTACACACTTTACTAATATTTCATTTTGATAATGAGATATCCAAGCAAACATTTTCATTGAAATAATGAAATTACATGAAGAAATTCTCAAATTCTAAAAAGAATTTAAGAAGAATTATAGTTAGCTCATAACTATAAATAGGCTTGAAATTAACCTTCAACCAACATGGGTTAACGTTATATACAAAAAGAACTTCTGAAGCTTGTTGAAAGAAGCAACAGAAAACTACTTGAACATTCAAACGACTTAGAATTAGAGTCATTTAACAGACACTTAAATAACAAACAAAATACTGTTATAACCAAAATTGAGTTAAAACAAACAAAGAAATTGTATCAAAAAATACAATCCAGACTTACTCAACAAAAAATTCAACTAAAAAAGAAATAATTATATGAACACCACTGTAGTTATAGAAGCAGTATAGCAAATATTTAACATCATTAAGGAAAACAATCTTAACGAAACAAAAATAGAACAACTATTCCTATTAATAAATAACAATTGATAGAACAACCACCAACTGAAGTAATAAACAGAGAAGCAAACCTTAAAGCAGTAAAACAATTACTCAAAGGAATAAACTCAACTATTAAAGCTATTCGAAAAACAGACAATTGTAGGATACTCGGATATATTCAACAACAAATACAAGATCTGCTTATATACATCAGACAGGACTTGACAACCATTGAAGTCACAGGAACCTTACCATCACCTGAAGACAACGATAGATTTGATTTCGAAAGTAATCAAGAATTGAAAACTCAGATCCAGATCTTAGTAAAATATACCTAAACTCATCAAGAAACGAAAGTCAATTATCAGTATAAAATGACTGAAATATTTGAACAAGAAGCATACCAACAGTATCTAGAAGTGTATAATAAAATGAGAAATGACTTACCCGATCCAAAAGATCATATTCCAGAAACTCATAGTAAATTAGAAATGAAACAGATGATACATAAGATTTATATGACCAAAGAAAAAGTAGGACTAACAAAAGAACTTGAAAATTATTTAGAAAAATACAAAAAGTATCATCCAAAACTTGAAGAATATATTGAAACCTTTAAAAAAGAGTTCCTAGAATTACAAAAAATGAAACAAGAATACTTGCTGAATATAAAAACCAAGTTATAAGAGATGAAGCTAAAGAAACAAGAAAACTTCTGAAAGAAAATGAATTTATAAACACATGGCAAATAATCAAAGTACCGAACGTGCAAGAACCATGAAAAAATTATATCTTTTATGAAGAATATATTTTGGCAAATCCTAAAATATTAAAAGAAGACTTAAAGAAAGCTCAAAACTACTTTGCTCAAAAACGGATAACTGCAATAATTAATAAATGGAAAAATGAACAAACAATGTATGGATTTCAAAAATTAGAAGAACAAGAAGTAATGGAAAAACTCCTGAAAGGACCTAATAATGAAGAGTTCGAAGAATTAAAAGAAAAGTTAATCAAACTTAGAAAAGTTGATAAGAATGTAGACCAATATCTTTCACAAAAAAAATTGGAAGAAGAAGGATTCACCATACTAAACTCATTCGATAACAACAATGAAATAATAAACTCCAAAGAACAAAACAAACTACAAATACCTAAACACTTCACAGAACTAAGGTTTAGCAGGAAATCACCACCCTTTTATTTCAATAAAAGGCAAAAAAAATTTGAATTTATTGACGACCAAAGATCAACAAACTATTCACAAGAATTAATAAAAAATTGCAACAACCTAGGAATAAACCTTGGAGAAAACTTATTAATATACAAAGGAGAGACCACCTCCGCAAAACAACTAGAAAGATACCAAATTTGAGAAATCAGATTGAAAAGTCACCACTCTTTAATCATACACCAATATCAGGATTAAAACATGAAATTATAATGAAAGAGATTAATGATCTTAACGAAGAAGATGAATGAACCTTATTCCCAAACTTTAAAAATCTTGATAATGAAAGACAAAATATTCAAGAAATACAAAAATTTGTGGAAGAAATAAGACCACAAGCAGCATTAAACAGAATCTTAAAAAATTCGACAACAATAGTACAATGTGTAGAAGAAAATCTATTCATAAAAATAGCCGCATCAAAAATGCAGGAACTACAACCAAAACAATATATTAAATGGAAAGAACAAATGGACCAAGAAATCCAATATTATTATAATCAAAACCTAAAAGAAAATCGACACTTCTCATTAAAGAATATTCTAACAAATCAAATTAAAAAAGGATATGATAATCTACATGATATGCTAAATCATGACACCTTAAAACTCAACTTTATAGTAATCGACAGAGCAATAGCAGTAGGAAAAACTACATTATGCCACTGGCTCAAAGAATAGCTACAGAAATTAGGACAAAATGTAATTCTACAAGAAGAAATCACTTTACAACATAGAGATCTATTAAACATGTTCTACAAAGACCCAGAAAAGTACAATTTTGCACTGCAATTAACCATCATTACAGAATGGAACATGATTTATCAACAATTACATCGATTACAACTTGAAGGAAAAATTCCTGATTACACTTATATCATCGAAGTTAGAACAGTATACAGTAACAATTCTTCACGGCAGAAAATATTAAAGACGAATTTGAAATAGCAAAATTACAACAAATGCTTGAACATTCAACATTCAATTTATTACCAAACAAATTAAAATATACCATATTCTGCGAACCAGGAATTGAACAAATGATAGAATGGTTTAAACAAAGAGAAATCGAAGGGAACAAAGTAACTGATAAAGATATTCCAAAAGACTATCTTACTCAAATCTATAACCGATATCTTAAAATGATCAAACAAGTTCACCCTCAATACATCAGAATCGATAATAAAATTCCAAACCTAGAACACATGTTCAGAACTCTATTCATACNAGACCACAAGCAGCATTAAACAGAATCTTAAAAAATTCGACAACAATAGTACAATGTGTAGAAGAAAATCTATTCATAAAAATAGCCGCATCAAAAATGCAGGAACTACAACCAAAACAATATATTAAATGGAAAGAACAAATGGACCAAGAAATCCAATATTATTATAATCAAAACCTAAAAGAAAATCGACACTTCTCATTAAAGAATATTCTAACAAATCAAATTAAAAAAGGATATGATAATCTACATGATATGCTAAATCATGACACCTTAAAACTCAACTTTATAGTAATCGACAGAGCAATAGCAGTAGGAAAAACTACATTATGCCACTGGCTCAAAGAATAGCTACAGAAATTAGGACAAAATGTAATTCTACAAGAAGAAATCACTTTACAACATAGAGATCTATTAAACATGTTCTACAAAGACCCAGAAAAGTACAATTTTGCACTGCAATTAACCATCATTACAGAATGGAACATGATTTATCAACAATTACATCGATTACAACTTGAAGGAAAAATTCCTGATTACACTTATATCATCGAAGTTAGAACAGTATACAGTAACAATTCTTCACGGCAGAAAATATTAAAGACGAATTTGAAATAGCAAAATTACAACAAATGCTTGAACATTCAACATTCAATTTATTACCAAACAAATTAAAATATACCATATTCTGCGAACCAGGAATTGAACAAATGATAGAATGGTTTAAACAAAGAGAAATCGAAGGGAACAAAGTAACTGATAAAGATATTCCAAAAGACTATCTTACTCAAATCTATAACCGATATCTTAAAATGATCAAACAAGTTCACCCTCAATACATCAGAATCGATAATAAAATTCCAAACCTAGAACACATGTTCAGAACTCTATTCATACACGAAATGCATGAAATAGAAGGATATAATCAAAAAAACTTACCAACTACAAGAATATTGGGACGAATATTTAGAACCCAAATTAGCAAAAATTCCTACCAAATCATACACTGAATTAATACCATTTACCAAAAAAGACCAAAAATGGCAAATACTTACAGCACAAAGACTGAATATAACCATTTACCCTAACCAATATGAAACAATGGGAGGAAGCATCGAAAAAACAGACAAAAGAATATTCAACGCAGCAATAAGAGAATGCGAAGAAGAAACTGGATACACACCAGAAGAAATAAGAATGCAACTCATTCTAAACCATCAATTCCTTTCAATCAATAAAAATAGAACACAAACATTTGTGAAAGGAATTCACGATATTGCCCAAGTAGAAAAAAGAATACAAATCTTTACATTTATATATTATATATATCCAAAAGAATACGAAAAATTTACCAACAAAGAACCTGAAAAAGCCTCACCAAGAAAATGGATGACGCTCGAAGAAGTACAACACGAATTATTTACACCAACAATTTATTATTACAAAGAAATCTTTGATAAACATATACCTGCATATTGGGAAGAATTTACCTTAAAAAGAAAAGTGTGTACAAAAGGCACACATTGTAAAATAGAAATAATCGACAGATATTTCTAAGTGATGATTAACACTGACCTTCAACAAAATTGAAGAAACCTGCACAGGTTAAAAGACGAATCATCCTCAAGGGCTAATGTATCGAATAGCGTGTACAGAGTATCACATAAAATTACCCGGAAGATCATCTTCCAAATTCGTACAAATTGGACCATGAAGAAAACCGAAACACTAATCTGGCTGGTACAGAAATCGGCGTAACTACTGAAAAACAATCAAAACAATAACACGTAAACAACGAATATGTTAACGTGATCAAATAGATAGAAAAACGAAATTAATGTAATGTATTTTATTAATCGAAAATAATTATTTAAACCTGGACTTTTTACATGATAGTTATTCTTGCGTATTTTAGTATTTTTATTTTAGTATTTAAAATTGAATTTATTCACATTTTAATATTACCCTTATAAATCGTTAATCATATTACTGTATTAAAAATCGAAAATTATACCACAATATTTTTACCGTATACCGTACAGAACCTTGAATATTAGTTTAGCACCAACGTACTCAATATCTTAAATGATATTAAACTATGTAGCGTATATTCTTATTTACTATTACACATTATTATTATTCAACTGTATTATCTATTATATATTAAATATTATAAATAAAATCGAAGTTTATTAAATATAAACATATTTCTTATCGAAAAACTTGTTAATAAAGTGTATTTAACTATATAACTTTCTGTACTAAAAGTTTCAACGAACATCAAAAGTGAAATAGCGCGCACTCTTGAGTACTAACTTTGAGAATAGCTACCTCAAAGAAGGAACTATATTGAAACAGAAGTATTAACTAACATTCGATAAACAATAAAGGATTAAGAGCAAAGAAATACTTAAAAGAAATATAAGGCGCTCAACCAACTGACACCTTTACCTTAGAAAATTTAACTAAACCACTACAAATTCAACCAGAACGGCAAGCCATTCAGGCTATATTCAACCCAAAAAGTAGTAAGAAACCAGAGAAACTTGGTTAAAAACTACTCAACTGTTACCTACGGACTACACACCCATACCCTCATTGAACCTACAAAATAAAAACGAACAAGCGCCAAAAGAATCATATTCAACCAATCATAATTATTTACCTATACAATCTTTTAAAGAACTCAAAGTATATCAATGCCAAGATTCTAAACAAATACAATACAGTACAGTAATTGAACAGAGAAAGGCATCCAACTTCGCCAAAACAAATTCTCAATGATTAACGCCAAAACAGCCTTAATACACCAAATAATATTATTCATAATATTAGTAATTTTAGCCTCAGAACAATACCAATATCAACAGAAAAATCGAACCATAGTACAAGCTGATATAGTAATCTCAGTACCAATACCGCAAACAACATCAGCAACACCAACCTCTACAATACCAAACGCCCAAAAAAATCCAAGTACAAAGCCAACAAATGCCAAAATCATAATATTAACTACATCTACAGACGCTCCAAACAACAATATAAACAATACATTAGCAATAGAAATTCTATCAACAATCACAGCTGCATTATCAATAATAGCCATATTATTAGGAATCTGTATTAGAAGAATTAGAAAAAGGAAATTAGCTTACAAGCGTAACTTAACACAAGCACCAATAGGAACGAGTCAAACACTATTTACAACACTATTAGATATAAACAATATCAACATAGAACAGTTAGCCCAACAATTATCACAATTACAAAACAATCAACCACCAAGATACAAATAAAAGGTGCCCAATGTAATATTTTAATACCTTATCGCGCCAGAACAACAATACTAGTGTAACTGTATATGAACTACTCTATTCAGGAACCGTCATTCATAAACAATATAATTAGAAACATTAGAACAAACCAAAGCATATACCATGTGATCAAATATATTCACAAACACAAACATTCTTTCACATACAATCTATGACCACCATCCAAACTATTGTACCAACAATCGATAACACTCCAGGAGATATATCAAAGAACCCCTTAGCATATTCATTGTTACAAGCACTAATTATAGTAATATTTATCTATATATTAACAATTACTATTTGCTGTATAGCAATACAAAGGTATAAAAAGAGACTATACAAAAGACATCCGAACATATCATACGAAGCCCAATACAACGACTCAGGCTGCTGCTAAATGAATCAAACCCAAGAACAACCAATTACACCAATCTCACCAGAAACTGCTACAATTATCACACTTACTGTTATAAGTATCGCATTAATAGTACTTATTACCATCTGTATACACAAAAGCTGTAACAGAAGAAAACAAAGGAACTTAAGAAGAAACAATAGGGTACCAGAATTTCAACAAGGACAACACGAACTAAGAACCCTAACCCAAGAACAAATCAATAGTCTACCACCTGATCAACAACGAAAGCTTAGACAATACCAACAAGCACTCCAACAAGGAAACAATATCTTCAACGGAAGAAGATAAATGAGTCAACAGTTCTCACTCGTAACAATATCAGTACCCACAATAACTCAGTCAATAACTCAGACCTTAAACATAACAATAACTCAAACAGCACAACCAACAACTGTATTTCAGACAACTACAGCAACTGCAACAGTAACACCTTCATACTTTCAAGACCAGAACGTAATAATTGAAGACATAGTAATAGCATTAATAGCAGTATTCACATTTATATTAGCAGTATACTTCGGATATAAACAAAGACTTAATAACAAACTCAAATTAGCAGAAAAAGAACAACAAAGAATATATCAACTTGCATCAGCAATTGATAGTACTATAACACCTGTAACTACAGCTTAATGAATAATAACAACATCAACTTATTAAACCCTGAAGAATACCTCAAAGATATTGAAAATAGAATCAAAGAACTCAGAAATATCGATTTAGGACCCAAAAAGTACAAACAGTTAGAACAACACGAAGAAATAATATTTCAACAAAGCAAGGTCATAATTGATCAAAATAAACCTGCAAGAGCAGAACTAGTACAAGCATATATTATCAACTGTATAAGGAAAGAAGAACCTGAAGAATATATTAATAACATTGTAAGAGTGTATAAACAGGACTTAGAATATTTGACCAGAATCACGAACCAAAAATACCTGAATGCAACACAGTAACACAATTAAACTCACAAACCAAGAACTCAACTACTGGCTAACGATATATCCAAATACATATTATCACAACTCAAGAAAAAGAGAATTACAAGACCAATTCAAAAGATATTTTGATAGCATACCTTCATATCAAACAACATTAACAATAAGGGAATACGATACATTCGTGAAAGTAATTAACGCACTACGAACCCTTGAAGACGAATATAAAAAGGAACTTGAAAAGATATCAAAGAAAAAGAAAGAAAATCAGAAGAAATTCCTTGATAAACTTAAGAAATTCCCAGAGATAAAAGACTCATTAACCTATATAACTATTGGACATATTTCTAAAGAAAGAGAAGTGTTAGAAAAAGGACTTGAATTAGAAAACTTACATATCAAAGATTATATACAATTTTGTCTATATACAGAAATAAAACCAAACTTTGACGCACAATGGCAGGCGCTATAGAATTTCCAGACCTCAACAAAATTAACTTTAAAACTTTAATGAATGGAATGATACTCAATGGCTCAAATTGGGTACAATTTAGAAATCATTTCGAACATGCAATACAAGTATATGTACCACTGGACTTATTAACAACAGGATACTTTACTGGAAACTACAATAATGGATATAATAGAATAGCATTAAATAATATAGCAGGACTTATAGCAGGAAACGCAGCAGATGCAGGAGCATATAATGTAGTATTTTTAAAGAACCTAATACACAAATTGGCGATATCATGCTTTGATTACGACAGATACATATTATATGAAACACATAAAAATGAATTGACAACATACTTCCCAAGTGACTTCAATAGAGGAGCACGAAGAAGAAGGCATGAATGGGAATCAGTACAAGATAACCCAACAACAATCTTGTTAGACAAAACCAATTTCCCTGAAGAAATGAACATGTACTTCCAAGCAGCACATACTGGAGGAATAGGACAAGGAAACTTAACATGTGCAGATACAGATGGAATGTCAAGACAAATATCATTCAGATTATGGTTTGATAAAGTATTTATAACACCAAAAATGATTAAAGAAAAACAGAAATTGTTCAACAAAATGAAATTTGAACCAAGATATTTAATTGAAATAGATGAAGCAGCAAACTTCCAAACCAAATTTAACCGCGACTTAGCACTATGTAGAAACAACACATCATTCTTAGGAGGATTACAAATACTATTAGAAGGAATGTTACCAAATGGACGACATGAACTGGAAGACTACAAAAGCCAGATGAACTTAATTAACAATGAAATCACGGATACACCCGCATTCTTTACAGCACTATCAAGGGTGTATGATTATTATAAATCAGGAAAAGTAGGAGAATATTTCAGAAACCAATCAGAAAAGAAACAAACAAACTTCCTAAATAAACAAAGAGAATTCTATGATAATGAAAAGAAGAAAAAAGAAAATAGATTCAAAAAGAATGAATTCGCAATAGTATCTCTCAGAAACATGAAATGTTATAATTGCGGAAGAAAAGGACACCTTATGAGTGACTGTAGATCAAAGAAACAAGATAAAGGATATAACAAAGGAAAGAAATTCTCAAAAGAGAGATTCTCAAAAGATAAAAACAGAAAAGAATTTAACAAGAAAGGAAATGGATATACGGACAAAAAAGGAAGAACATGGAAATCTAGAGAAGACTACAAAAAATGGAAAGAATCAAAGAAAGGAAAAGACTCATCCAAGCCTTACAGAACCAAAGAAGAAGGATTCAAAAAATCATCATTTCGCCCAAAGGACTCATCAGGACAATATGAAAAGAAATATAAACCATTTAATAAAGAAAAATATAAGGATAAGAAAATGTGGTGTGATCATTGTAAAACAGACACACATTTTACCAATAGCTGTTACAAATACCGAAAAGACGTAGAAGAAGTAAAGACCCAATGGTACTCAACCTTGAAAAATCAAGAGAGAAGGAAGATTTTGATGAATACATCCGATTCACAAAATTTAGAGACAGTATCATCTTGAAAATGAATACTCATCAAGTGATGAAGAATCACAATCCTATCAAGAACCTGAACAGTACGAATCATCAAGCGATTTAAGCGAATCTGATGAATATGAAAGTCATAACCTTGAAAAGAAAAGCTCAGAAGAATCAGAAAATGATTATTATTTCTAAACAGGAGCATGCCCAATACTCATGAACCACTCCCTAAATTAAATACAGGCTGTATAGGAGAGTATAATAACAAACATTATAATATGTATAATTATCCATATCCATATTCATATACCAAAGAACTAGACTATTTACCTTTAATAAAGAAAAATATTTTAATGAACCAAAATACTCTGCCTATCAAAATTACAAAAATTATTCTTTCCTGAACAAACAAAAATCAATAAGCTCAAACAAAAAGAAGCAAAAGGATTTTACTTTATAGTACTCGTAAATGGCATAATAATGGAATTCAAACTAGATGAAGAATCAACCAATACATCAATGGGAATAAATCATGCAAAAAGACTAGGACTAGAGAAAATTATATCAAAGCCGCAATAGCAAAAGGAGTAGAAAGTGAAGTCAAAATAATAGGCAAAATAGTAGTCAAATTAAAATTAATAAATACTTAACACGTAATCTAAAAATAGATGTTTTAAACACAGAATCAAAATATATCCTTCTCAGTAATAAATATCAATCACAAATAGGAATATCAAAAGATCAAAAGAATCATACTATTCTCATTAATAATAAACCTATACATAACCAAAGAGTTCTCATACACCAACACTACTGACTGAAGCAATCCAAAAATGGTTACGGCAATGCTCGGAGGCTACTGCCAAACCTATCCGAAGTATACTCTGAGGATAAAACTAGCAGCAAGTTTCGAGTATCCACGTTTCACTGATGACCTTTCTTTTCTCCTAAGGCTAGTAAGAAGTTTCGAAAACCCATGGATGAAAGAAAAGAAAGTGAAGTAAAACAAGGCGCCCAATGTTACAAAAATAATCGAACTTACCAACCTAACGAAACTAACAAACAAATCAAAGAAGAACTCAATATAGTTGAGGCGCCATTGTCCTTATATTCACGAAGTGAAGTAAAACAAGGCACCCAACTAAATAAAAAAATAACAAATGAACCTAAGAAACCTAATATAAATGAGAATACAGAACTAAGAAAAGAAAACAAAAGTGAAGAAAAACAAAGAAATAAAGCAAACAAACGCCTAAATCTAAACCCGAAAGTAAAGAAAACAAGGCGTAGGCACAGTATTACCACTTTAAAAGTACCTAATCAACAAGATATTCCTAGAGAACCTAAAGAACTAAGCGAGATAACTCGCAAGGAACATGAAAAGAGGATCAAATATGACTTATTTACAATATCACATATTGATTCAAATGCACTCCAACTGTTTTATAAACAGTGTGAAAGGAACCAAAGTCGCAGAAACTAATTGGAATAACCTGTGATGGACTATGGAAAGATATAGTCGAAGCTGTCATCCAAACTGGAAGCAATATTATACAAACCTTTGTGCAGTATATACCTGCAAAAGGAGACTTTAAAGACAAATTTGAACAAAATCAAATAATATTGATAAGAGGCATACCAGATATCGATAATAATATCAAAATTATTGAAGGCAATAAGCAGTCTCAATTGAAGCTAGTTATACATGCAACAATGGGACTCGACTTATCAGGTAATACATATAACAAGCAAGGTAACTTAAACTGGAGAATAACCAGAATAATAGAAGAAGTGCAAAGAGCACATAGAATAGGAGCCAGGAACTATGTACTTCATATT
>QKWP01000545.1:220070-258621 GCA_003550325.1 Gigaspora rosea
ATTAAGGGTAAAAACGAATATATAAGATGTAAGGGAAAAGAAAATATAAGATGCAACAGAAGAAGGGAAATATGAGAAGAAGGAAAAGGAGTTGCTTGCGGACGTGCTTGCTGACCTGTGGGTGGTCTTGCTCAGCAACTTGCTCCACGACGCTCAACTGATGTTGGTAGTAGAAATATGAAAAATTATAGTAAAGAGATTAGTACTACAATGATGTGCACATTTTTTGCATTTTGATCACGTTGGCATATCATACATGTGTTCGATCCTCTTCTTTGTCGCCATGTGACCATTATGCAATACTTTGTGTGCGCATATTGAGTTGAGTATTTTGTATTATAGGTTAAATATGGCACCTACAGCTGCAGCATGGCACTACTCCCACTGTGTTCTTTCATAATGTCAATAAATAGATCCGAGCGAGAATAATATCCATTACTGTAATACCGATAAAATTATCCTAATTGCGTTTTTGAAAAATAGTGCAATTTGTCAAAATCTATTTTTATGAACTATACATATATGTACTGTACATACATACATATAGATCCATATTATTTCTTTTATTACATTTTTTGCCGACATTCATTTGTCTGGAATTGTAAGTACCAGAATTTTTTTCATCAACGCATGATAGAGTTCATGAAATTTCAATGCAAAATTAACTCAACATTAACTTCATAATTGTTCGGAATTTTTGACAGTAACTTGCAATAAAGTTATGGTAATTCCAATACAAATTAACTTAACCATAGCCATATGCAGTGTGTTACAAATATACAAGTAAGATCTGTGTCAGAATTTTTACAGTAGCTCACAATCGGAAAATAACTATAATTCTAATACAAACTAACACAACCTTAACTACATATTGTGTATTACCAAAATAGTGAGTAAAATTATGTAATAGAGTTTTTTATGGCACTGTATCTCATGATAAAATCACATAATTCTAATGCAAGCTATGTGTTATCAGAATAGCAAGTTCTGTAGACTCATTGATTCCAATATAAACCAACTAAGCATTAACCACATACTGCGTACACCAGAATAGTAAGTTCTGTAACAATTTTTTATAGTTGAAATCATAATAATTCTAATGCAAACTAACTCAATCTCATATTGTGGGTCACCAAATGTTCTGTAAAGAATTTTTTACAGTAGCTTATAATAGAAATCACAATAGTTTTATTGCCAACCTTAATCATATACTATGTGTTACTGGAATAGAGAATAAGTTCTGTACTAATTTTTTTTTTAGTAACTTATGACAGAAATCACAATAATTCCAATGCAATCTAACTTACTCATAACAGAAATCACAATTCTACATGCAGTGTGTTACTATAACAAAGTTTTTTAAGTAGCTCATAAAAAAATCCATAATATTATTATTGCAAAATAACTTAATTACATATTGTATGTCACTGAAATAGTAAGTTCTGTAACAATTTTTTGCAGTAACCCATGATAGAGTTCATGAAAATTTCAATACAAGCTAATTCAAATACATGCTATGTTATTACTAGAATAGCATGTTTTGTAACAGAATTTTTTACAGTAATTCATATTAGAAATCACAATAATTCTGATACAAGCTAAAATCAACTTAACTACTTACTAAAATAGCAAGTAAGCTTTGGGTTGATCTATAGTATAGGTGGGTAATATAGAATGATTATAAGATTATAATATATAAAAACAACTATTTGAACTAATTTAAGCAAATTTATAAATATTTACAGTTAGGGTGAGGATTATGTTTAGATTAAGATTAGATTAGAGTTAGAATTAGAGTTTTTATATATTATAGTCTTATAATATTTCTATATTACCCACCTATGCTATAGAATCAAAGCTTTGTATAAAAACATAATAGCTACAAACCAATTAACTTTACATATTGTATGTTATCAGAATAGTGAATTCTATAACAAATTTTTTATAGTAACTCCAAATAGAAATTACAATAATTCTGATATAAACTAATTTAATCTTAACTACATGCTGTATGTCACCAGAATAGCAAGTAAGTTTTGTAACAGAATTTTTATAGTTAACTTACAATAGAAAATATAATAATTCTAATACTAATAACTTAATCTTAACTATATACTATGTATCATTAAAATAGTGAGTAAGTTCTATAACAGAATTTTTCTGATACAAACTAAATCAGCTATGGTATGTTTTCCTAAAAGATATTTACCTGCCAACTCCTTTCTCTGACACCATAATGCTGACATAATATTTCATTTACAGAACATTTTTTTGAAAAGATATATGTTTGGCATTACATTTTTTACCAATTCTTTTCTTAAACAAGAAATTTCTCTGACAATTATTTTCTGACATATAATTCTAACTAGCACTAATTCTAAATTAGGCTAAATTGAGCCAATTTTATGTAAAAGATAATTATTGGGAAATAGCTTATATAAGAAAATTATTGTTAAAAATATGTAATATTGAAAATAAGTCTTATTGAAAAATGTGCTGTAAATGAAATAGCATATTGGCATTGTGGTGATGGAGAAATAAGTTGGCAGGTAAATAGTTTTTGAAAAAATTAAGCAACAACTACTAAACCATATACTGTGGTGAATAAGTTTTGTATCAAGATATTTTTCAATAATCAACAATAGAATCACAGTTATTCTAATAAAACTATAACTCAATCATATATTGTGAATTATTGAAATGGTGAGTAAGGCTATAACAAAATTTACAATAACTCATAACAAAATTATAATAACTCAAATCCAAACTAACATATCTTAATCACATTTACTATGCCTTACCAGAGTAGCCAACAAGTTTTGTAACAGAATTTTTTATAGTAACTCAAGATAAAATAATAATTCTATATAAACTAACACTATTAACATTATTCTATATGCTAGGACCCAAAGAACTCTGATACAACTCAGATCTGAGTTTGTATAATATTAGCCAAATAGTGTATAAAATAAGCTAAAATTTAAAAAAATTTACTATATAAAAATGCAATGTTTGATAATTTCTATGCAAAATTTTCTTTTTAGTAACCTCTGAGTTATATCAGTTCTTCTGAGTCCTTATATGCTACTGAAATAATGAATAATTCTTTAATATAATTTTTACAGTAACTTATACAAACTAACTTACATATTATATTACCATAATAGTAAGTTTATAATATAATTTTTGCAGTTACTATAATAAAAATTGTGATAATTTTAATGCAAATTAACTCAACTTTAACCACATACTGAAATAGCAAGTTCTGTTACAAAGGTTTTTATATTAACTAATAATAAAATTCATAATAATTTTAATGCAAACTAATTCAACCTTAATTGTACTCTGTGTATTATCAAAATCAAGTAAGTTCTATACAAATTTTTACAGTAATTTAAAATGCAAATACTTCAACCTTAACCAAACACTTATAAAATTTGGTCATGTGATAATAAATATCATGAAATTTGGGTTGTTAGAGCAAATGATTGGCTAATATGTGTTGTGCAGCTGCACATTTTAGCCAATCGTTTGTTCTGACAGAACAAATTTATTATCGCATATCCAATATTAATGTTTTCATGCAATTACAGTATATTCATGCTTTAAAAGTCATTATTGGCTAACTGAGGTTTAATTCAAGATTGTTTTGCTTATGTAATTAATGCACAAAAAATAACAAGAAGAAAAAATCTATGCTCATATGAGTTTACACAATAAAGTGTGTTATCTGGATAGCAAGAGTAAGTTCTGTAACAAAATTTTTACAGTAACTTACAATGCAAAATAAGTCAATATTATTCACATACTGTGTGCTACCAGATAGTAAGTAAGTTCTGTAACAAAATTTTTACAATAAAATCTTGATAGAAATCACAATAATTTGAATGAAACAAGCTCAAACTACATATTTTGTCACCAAAATAACATTTGAGTTCTGTATTTATTATATTAATTTTGACTACAAACTAATTTAACCTTAACTATATACTTTCTGTTACTAGATTAGCAAGTAAGTTTGTATCAGAATTTTTTATAGTAACTTATAATATAAACTAACCCAACTTTAACCTCATACTATATATTACTAGAACAGCAAGTAGGAATTTTTACAGTAACTCTTAGTAGAAATTACAATAATTTGAATAAAACTATCTTAATTTAACTACATATTAAATCATCAGAATAGCAAGTTCTATAACACTTTAATCATATATTGTGTCATTGGAATAGCAAGTCCCATAACAGAATTTTTTATACTAACTTATTAAAAAAAACAATAATTTTAATGCAAACTAACTCAACCTTAACCACATATTGCGTGTCACTAGAATGGCAAGCTTTGTAACATAATTTTTTATAGTGCCTTATTATAAGAATATATTATTTCAATGCAAATTAACTAAATATTGACCATACACCATGTGTCAACAGAATAGCAAGTGATTTTGTAATAGAATTTTTTTATAGTAGCTTATGTAAATTTAACTCAGCCTTAACTACATAGGGTGGATCAGGTATTATAGTATGGGTATCATTGTTACACTTACATTTTTCAATATCTCCACTGATTAGAATTGAATAATTTTAGTATTATTTGGTTCATTTTGCTAAAACAAATCAAATAATTCAACTTCATTTCAAAATTAAGAAAGGATTAGACTTCATGTTGCAGTTGATACACTTTTTCTTTTTTCTATTTGGGTAATTTCATCAGCGAAGTAAAATATAAAAATATTACAATATTGAATATTTATATGCATATTATACTATAATACCCCTCAACCTCACAAAGCATACCAGTTTTTTCAATGATTTTTGAAACTTAAAGTATCAATCTCTTTTTTTAAGTCTAAATTTTTTTTATTGCTAGATAGTAAGTCAAATTATGTTGTTTTAATAATATTGTGAATAAATATGCTTTTTATGAAAATTTTTACTATTAGCAATTCTTAAGTGTACTATAACACCCAGTCTACTTTACTATGTCAACAGAATAGCAAAATTTGTTAGTAGAAATTGCAATAATTTCAATGAAAACCAGCTACATACATACTGTGTGTCACAAGAATTTTAAGTTAGTTCTGTACTATAATTTCTTATAGTAATGCACAATGCAACTCAACCACATAAGTTTCGTACTTACCAAAATAGAATCATAAGTATTTTGATGCAAATCTAACTTTAACCAATTCTGTGTGTTAGCGGAATAATAAGTATTTTTTACTGTAGTATATGATAGAGTTTATGCAAATTCCAATATAAACTAACACAACCTTAACTACATAATGTTGTCACCAGGATAGTGGTAAGTTTTGTAATAATTTATTTATTATATTATACAATAGAAACATGATTTTTTATATTAACATTATGATAATTTCAATTTATACTATATGTCACCACAATAAGAGGGTAGCGTGTCAGCGCCACCTGTTGTGCTAGTATAAATTTAAAAATCTATAACTTTCGATCCACTAATCCAATTTAGATGATTTAAATATCAAAATCATCTGCTCAACGAGAGGATTATTTGATAGTTAAATCATCTGAATTCGATTAATGAATCAAAAGGTATGGATTTTGAAGATTTATATATAATTTTATATAATAATAAATAATTAATATTAAAAAAAAATTTAATTAAAATATAATATACAGTCGTCCTACCATGTAAACTCACAGTTGGGCACACACCAATACAGTAATTATAAAGAAGTGTGACTATATGAAGGTTACCTCTATATTTGCGCGAATTAAAAAAGTAATTTGATAGAGGTATTTTAAAATTTTTGTATATGATTATAGATAGTTGTTATATAGTAATCCACAATTTTGTTTATTAAATTATCTGTTATGTTATAAGTAAATTTGTATGCAAAAATAAATACATATACTCAGAAATTTTTATACAAATTGGATAATTTTTTATTAGTACAGTTTTTTTCATTTTGCATATCAACAAATATAGCTAGAAAATTTGTAATTTGTTTTAAAGAAACATCAAATAAATAAATAGTTTAATTAAATATCAAATAATTTATATAAAGTTTCAGAGTAAATGTATTTTGTTCTCCTAAACAATGTTTATTATTGCATAATAATTGATTTGTAGCAATAATCAATGATTGCAGATAAGAATTTTTTAAATTAAATTTTAAAAATTTTGATATATGATTGTTGCTTGTTGCTATATATAAAAGTTAAAATAAAACTTAGAGTGCTTTCAGAAATCAGCTAATTTATTTTTATTAATAACTTGTTTGAAGCCAGAGAGGCCAGACCCACCCACACCTGATACTATATCAGCCAATCAAATTTTATATTTATTTCAAATTATTATTTTAATTATGATTTGCCACAAATTGATATGTGATCATAGTAACATATGGCAAAAATTTCTATGTAAATCATATAATGTAGAAATGATGCAGCCTACCTAAAGAAAATTTTTTTACTAAGTTAATGGGTCATGTCCAAAATTGAAAATTGTAGAGTTCATTGAGACCAGTGTATAAAATAGCATGATAAAAATCTGGATCTACCATTTTTTATATTGCATACACCGGTATTTTAAAATTGGGCCGGTGCAACAAACGGTGCATGATCCGGAATTTTTTGAAGTAACCGGTGCGTGCATCTAGGCCCCACCAGGAGTCTAAACCAGGGATACAGAAAAAATTCGTATATATATAGATATAAATAAACTGGAATTTTTAGTACAAAACGGTATAAAATGGAATTTTTGACAGTAACGAATTTTTGGGCAAAATTAAGAGCAGTGTATGCAGTGTATGTTTAATTTGGGACAGGTAAGATAATTAGGAACGTCGGAAAGTTTCAGAAAAGTTCGGAAGATATGAAATATTGGTGAGTTAGTCGGGAAGTCGCAGAGTTATAGAGAGTGAGCTCTCCATCTGGAAATGTGCACTTATAGATAGATCTAATTGTGATGCATGATAATAATAACTCTAAAAGCAATATATCTTATTGTGAAGAAAAAAAGAGCACTTGCAGAGAATTAACTGTATAGATAAAATAGGAGAAAATTTTTATATCGCTATAAAAAGGATTTTCGAAATGAAATTTTTACAAATCAAACCAGTATTTTTCCGTGTCCCTGGTCTAGACACTTTTGCAGTAACGTGACCATCACATGGAGTGGCGTCTTCGGATTAACTTTTTGGCTTTATTGTTAAGGTTAGGGTTAGGGTTCGTGTATATAGCCTTAGAAGGTCCCTATATATATGTAAAATCGGGCTTCGGACATTTTTATATGGTTTTTAAGGCTGATTTACGCCAGACCAAAGGAGAGAGCACCTCTCTTTGATCAATACCATCACCGACAGTGACTTGTTTGTGTTACTGAAAGCAGTTATTATTTCAAATTGTCTTTTGGAGATAAGGTTTAGAACATATTTGCAAAGATTTTTGGGTAGCTTAATTCTTCTAAGGGCCAACTCTAGAGAATCCATGCTCACCGAATCAAAGGCCTTTTGCATGTCTTGGAATAAGACCCATAGCTCTTTTTTCTTCTGTCTGGCCTCTTCTGTTATACAATTTAAAATATGTATAGGATCTTCAGTACTTTCTCCTGACAGACCCATGAAATTTGGACCTTTCAGTATTTTTTTTCTTTAAAGATTCGATCTAATCTTCACATTAGAACCTTGTTTAAGACCTTTCTTACTGTTTCTAAAAGTATGATAGGCCGAACATTGTTCAAATTGAAATTCCACTCTTCTTTTTTCGGTATAGGATATAAAAGACCCAATTTCCACTTCTGTGGTATTCTGCCACTTGCTAAACACTTGGACAGAAATTCTGTACAAAACCGTGTTGTGTACTTTCTGAGACGCCTTAAGACAGGATATGTGATTTCTGATATTCCAGGCACTGAGTTGCTATGTGTTGTAGAAAGTGCCTGTTTCCATTCTTCCAAAGTAATTTCACTTAGTACTTTGTCGTACTATTCTTCTTTTATATCCTCTTTCAGTTTATATTGCTCCTGCCATTTTTGTTTTAAATTTTTACCATCAAAATTTCTTTTTCTAAATTGTTCTTTAAAATGTATTTCTACTCGGTCATTAACTTCTTTTTCTTCTGTATATAACTTAAAGTCATCCCCCACATCTTCACAAACTCTATCTATCTTAATTTTCTTGGTCAGGCCTCTCTAAAATGCTATTTAGCATTAATTTTTAATTTGTGACTATTCTGTCGCATCTTTTTTCTATACTCTCTCTAATCTTGGATTCTTCTAGTAACATGTTTTTTTTGTTCCATACTTTCTTAACCAGTTTAGCCATAAGTTCCAAGTGCTTGTGAATTTCATCTGACCATAGATCGACCTCATTTTCAAAAATTAAGTCCTCTTCTAATTCTGCTTTGATTATTTTTGATATGCTCTTTAACTCTTCTTTATCTTTGTTATTTAATGCTTGTCCTATATGTTTTTTACTTTTTCTACACAGTTTGTTTAGCCATTTGGACAGTTTTCACAGACTATGAGTTTGTTCTTCACTAGGTTCTTTAGTTTTTGTCGCAGTAAAATGCTTCTTTGGTAGGATTTTGTTTGCTGCTGTTCTTGTACTTGATTCTAACCAGTCTCATTTATTATCCAAATCTTCTTGAAGGACCAATACTTCTGTCCTAGCACTTTCACTGTTTGTTTTCTTCTGATTTTCTACTTTGGACTTTAAGATCTCATCTGTTCTTTTTGTAAAGATGATCCAATCCTCTTCCTGAATTTTATTTGTATCAATACAAATTTTTTTGATTTTTGCTCTCCGTCTTTGAGCACTTTTTTGGCTAGGAACATGAATTCTAACAAATAACTAGGCAAAGACCATGTAATAGTCACTATTTGTATATAAGCTCATTTCCTGTATTTTGTACTTTGCTAAATCAACATGCCAGTTGTGCAATAACCAAATATAATCAATTTTTGAGTCTTTGGTTAGACCTTTTCGTGTAGTGCTACTAACACCTGTATCTAAATGCGTGAATGTGTTTTTAAAGCCTCTGTCTAATAGCTTTTGTAATAGAATTTTTCTGTTAGGACCTGGGTTTGGATTCTTGCTATTTAACATGTTATTATTAGCCTCTGTATTAAAGTCACCTATAATTAGGACCTTTGCTTTACTAGGCTTTTGTATATTCTCAACTCTATTAAATAAGTTCTTGCATATTTCTTTCTCCTGTTCTTTATTGTTGGGTGGGATATAAATGACGAAAAGGTACCAGACTTCATTTTTGAATATTATATTTGCTTCAATTGTATAGGATGACCATCTTATCACTCTAGCTATGTGCTTCTCAATTTTTTTGTGTATAATTATTGCTACGCCTAAACTCTTCTTCTTATCTTCTTCTGCTGATGCCCAAAAACCCTTATAATTTTTATTCTTATTTATTAACCATTTACCCTCCTTTTCTTAAATGTTTGTTTCACACAATCTGACTATGTCCACTTCTTTTAATCCATCAAATCAACTAGGCTCTCTAACTTTGTTTTGTTTGATTTAATCCCATTAATGTTATAAAATGCAAATGTCAAAAGATTGTTCGTTCCCCCTCCTTTTTCCTCCAGCACCTGCTGCCTGTGCTGCCAGTTTTCTTTAAGACGCCCATGGCTACTATTAGAAGTGATTTGGCCAATACTTGTCTTTGCCCGTTCTCCATATGAGAACCTTTTTGTAAGTATAGTTGCTTCAGTGTGCTGAAACAAAATTTGAGCCCTCATGATTGTTAAATCTATGTGACCCTTCTAGTTGGGTTAATCTGCTTAAAATTTCCAAGAGTAAGTCTTTGTTATTAATATCAGTTTGTAATGTGGATACATTTTTTCGATACTTCTACTTTCTTTCTTACTTTCTACTTCTTTTATGAAGCAATTGTGTGAAATGATAGATTTCTTTTCTCGACTTTCTTCCATAGTAGAGTCATCCAGTTCTTCATATATCCAGCTAAGCGTTGAATTGAAATATTTGATTCTGGTTTTGAGTGCCTTTTGCTTGTCCTCTATATTTTCAAATTTCACTAGAGCTGATCCCCTTTGATAACCATTTCTGTTTTTAAAGATATAAACCATCTTGGCCTTAGTATGTTTAAGCTGTCTCTACAAGATTACTTCGTTTGTAGTATGTAGTAGGCCAGAAAGTTTTGCCGTTATTTTTCTTCTAGATTTTGTACTTCTTTTCTATTCTCTCCAATTGTCATACGAGTTAGTGATTCATTATTGTGTGGAATTGCCCAAGTGCTTTGAAGCTGTTCTTCTTTATTAGGAGATAAGTATACTACAAGTTCGAGTTTAGTATGATCGGCTCTATTGACTGTGCGATACGAATTTTCTATTTGGCCAAAGTTATTAATAAATTTAAACAGATTGTCTGTTCTACCCTTTGCAGGCATGTCCCAAAAGGTGATTTTGGTCCTTTTTAATTTTGTTATCTCATCCATATTATGTCTAGGGTGAAAGACCTCTGTTATATTTTTTTCTGCATTTTTCAGCACATACGATACTTCTTTCCCTTTGTTTGACTTAACCATAGGCACATTTGTTTGTCCTGTTATACTTTTTTCTTTATACTTTAGATTTATCCTATTTTTCGGAGCATGTATCGACCTATATATCCTTTTTGTCTTTAGATAAATCTTTCTCTTCTTCTATATCCATAATACTGCTAAGTTGTTCCTTAGTGTCATAATCTAGGCAGCCTGTTTCTGAAAGTATCAGTAGTAATTTCTTTTTTCTGCTAATTCCTTTTCTAAAGTTTCCTTTTTCAACTGGTTCTCTTTTTCTTTCTGTAGGCAAAGTTCCTTTTCTTTAAGCAGTGCTTCTTCATTTACTTGTTCTTGTTTTTTAATTTCTGCCTCTTGTAAATCTAAGATTTACAGAATAGCTGATTCTACCAATGGGTATGCAATGTTCATAAATTTAATGATGAACTCCTCTTGTTCTTTGTTGCCTGTTTCATATCTTAATGCCAGAATAGCCTTCAAAATCTTATCAGTTGGGTTGTTTAGGAAATCTCTAACTGCATATAATTGTGTAGTAATTATCTTTATCTGCATTTAGAACTTTCTAGAAATCTATTTTTAGAGTCCAATGTTGTTTATTTGATCAGTTAGGTTGTTGGACGTGATTTCTTTGTTTACCTATTTGGTAATGTTTATTTGTTTTTGTTTACGTGTAATTTGATCAGACAAAACAGATCTGCAATACAGGGTATCAGCCAGTCTCCAAAAATTCTTCAAAAATAAATTTTTCTGATAAATTTATTTCTTTGATAGTAAGTTATTTGTAAGAGCTAGTTCCAAGTATGTTTACTAAACTACTGTTTATTTTGAGTAACTTTTCTTTTATCTTATGCGAGTTTAGTGCCTTTACTAGTGTGTATTTTGGGTATTAACCGGAATTTGTTTTATGATATTTTTGGAAATGTGGATTATCAGAAAGAGTTTTTGGTGGTTTGTTTTCCTTTAATATAATATTAAATAGATTATAATTGTATCAAAAAGCTTAATTATTAAGAGGTAGGGTAATTTGGTGAATTTATAGTATCTTGTGTGATCCAGTAGTAAAAATTGAATAATTTTTATACCATTCGATTTATCTCAATAACATGAATCAAATAATATAAAGTTTATCTGATTCTATCACTGGATCACAAAATATCATCGATTAATATTGTACAAAATGATCCTTGGGGTATTTTATGAAGTGTAAACATAACAAAGATTCAAAAATATCTTGTAACCCAGTGATCAGAACTAGGCGAGCTTGGTACCATTTGATTCTGCTTATTGAAAAAATCTAAAGTTATAATAGTTATTCAATTCTGAACATTAGATAATGAGATATTAAAATTCACCAAATTACCTATCTTCGTCAAATTACCTCTTTTTACCTTATAGTCAGAGGACCCCAGACATCTCTCATATAGGTCATAACAGGATTTTGGCCAATTTGACCTAATTTGCTAAAAACGATAAAATCTATTTACTTAAATAACTTCTAATCCAGTAATCAGAATTGAATGAACTTTTTTGTTAGATGCGCCTCACTGAGAGCTTCATTTTAAAAAAAAGTTCATTCAAATTGGACCACTAGATGCCAAGATAATTGCCAAAAACTGATTTTTTGCTTTTCAAAATTCGGGGGTTTTTGCTGAAATGCGTAACGTATGACCTTTGTACTATATGTTCGGGGTCCTATGGTCAGCCAATTATTTTTTAAAGGTATCTCAGCAATTACTGAGCTGATTTTGATGATCTAACTACTATTGATATGTCTTGATTAGCTCTACAATTTTCAATTATTGGACATGACATATTAATTTAGTAAGAAAAAATTTTCTTGGATGGGCATTATTATTTCTATATTTTGGGATTTACATATTAACAAATAGTAAGAATCTGTATCACATTACACTATAATTACACTATCAATTTGTAGTAGACCATTAATTAAATATATTGACTATAAATAATAAATAATTTTTGATCTACTAAACCAATTTAGATGATTTAATTAACAAAATGACCTCCACAATGAGAGGGTTCCAACATTAAAATCTGATTACTAGATCACAAAATTGATATAATTACAGACTTCAGGTCTGGTCCAAAGTCTGCAGACTGGTCTAAGTCTAATTATATTTATATATATTTTTAGTACTAAACAAGTTTACATAGTACATAAAGTTAGAATTAATTAGTAAAATTTATAAATTATATAATTTTAGTGAATTTTATTATAAAATCTTAATTTTCATAAAATTTTACTAAGGGAGCTGATAGAAATTAGCTAATTTTTTGGTGGGTGTGTGGGTTAGCTGAAGTATCAGGTGTAATTCTAGCCAAATTTTCATAATTCTGACCAAAGTTAACTTTTGAACTACTAAACCAAATTTGATGATTTAACTACCAAAATGATTCTCTCAATGTGAGAATTCTAGCAAGCCCAAAATCGCTAAAATCTAATTACGGGATTCTAAGATCAGAATATATTTGTATGACTATAAATAGTTTATAATTTATAAACTATTTATAGTAACACAAATCTATTTCTGATTCTAGGATCCAGTGATTAGATTTTAGCAATTTTGGGCTTACTAGAATCCTCTTATTGAGATGATCATTTTGGTAGCTAAGCATCGAATTTGGTTTAGTAGATCAAAAGTTATTAACAATTAAAAATTAATTTTTAATTGTTAATAACTTTTGATCTACTAGACCAAATTCAATGATTTAGCTACCAAAATGATCCTCTCAATGAGTGGAATTATAAAAAGCCCAAAATTGCTAAAAATCTAATCAATAGATCTTAAGATCAGAATAGATTTGTATTACTATAAATAGTTTATAATTTTTTAATAAATTATAAACTATTTACAGTAACACAAATCTATTCTGATCTTAGGATATAGTAATTAGATTTTAGCAATTTTGGGCTTTTAGAATAGTGGTTTGACCTGGGTGGGTGTTACCTGGGTCACCCACGAGTAGGTGGGTGGCCCAGGTCAAGTTGTAGCAGCCTGGGTGAGGAATGGGTGGGTCAGCCCGCGGTGACACGTAGGTTGATCCATGGGTGACCCGTGGTCAACCTACGGGTCACCCACAGGCAGAGACCCGATACAAATTAATGCAAATTTGTGAAGTTGACAGAATCAAATTCGAAAAATGTAAATTATTTAAAGGAAACCATAATGCAGTACAGAATTTTAATAAACAGTATTATAGCAGATAGTATTTCTGCATTACAGCATTATGGCATTACGGGTTTATAGCATTATAACTTTATGGCATTACCCTTTACGACATTACGGCATTATGGCTTTATGGCTTTACGGCTCATAGCAATTATGACAAAAAATAAGGCAATGCCATAACCGTATTAATTTGTAAAATTAATTCTACCACCAAATATAGGTTAACCCACCTGGGTCAAATCACTAGTCATATTAACTACCTGAGAATTTTTTTAATTGACCCAGTGACCCAGGTGTGCCTTTTTTTGGACTAACCTGTTTCCACACGGGTGGCAAATTGTCCACCCGTTGGGTGACCCTGGTGAAAATTTTTTAGATGGGTCAATTCACTATTCTAGAATTGTCTCATTGAGAGGATTATTTTGGTAGCTAAATCATCTCATTTGGTTCAGTAAATCAAAAGTTATTACCAATTAAAAATTAATTTTTAATCGTTAATAACTTTTGATCTACTGGACCAAATTCGATAATTTAGCTACCAAAATAATCATCTCAATGAGAGGATTCTAGCAAGCCTAAAATGCTAAAATCTAATTAATAGATCTTAAGATCAGAATAGATTTGTATTACAATAAATAATTTATAATTTTTTAATAAATTATAAAGTATTTATAGTAACACAAATCTATTCTAATCTTAGAATTCAGTAATTAGATTTTAGCAATTTTGGACTTGCTAGAATTCTCTCATTAAGAGGATCATTTTGGTAGTTAATCATCGAATTTGGTTTAGTAAATTAAGAGTTATTAGCTATTGAATATTTTGTCTAATTTTTTAATAGTTGTAAATAATGATGCTGCCCGAAACTCTTTTGGCCCAAAAACTGAAACCGAAACTAGTTTTAAATATCCGAAACTAATTTCTGAAATTTCGAAACTATGTCAAAAACCTGAAACTATGTTAAAACCCCGAAACTAAAATAGTATTATCTGAAACTATTTTGGCTCAATGCAGAGTAGAGTTAGTACTTGAATCTGGATTTATATTTATATCTGGATGAATCCGAATTTTAACTAAATCCGGATTCAGTTTTTTTTTTTTTTTTTTTAATTAATTTAAGAACCCAAATCAACTAATAAAATTATAAAACGATTTCATATTTATTTTAATATTTATTTAATATACATTTATTTCATATTTAGTTTAATTTATATTATATTTATTTAATTTATTTCATATTTATTTATATAATGCACAGAGCCGCTTCTAATATATCGTTTTATTAACTTATCTTTCACTAATACTAACCCTAATCCCAACCCTTCTAATTCTTACACTAATTCTGCACTACCCTTAATCCTAATCCCTTACTACCCTTAACCCTAATCTCTCTAACTCTTATACCAATCCCGTTACCTAACCCTAATCACTAACTAAAACAATAATCTCGTACTACTATCAAACCCTAACAACCTATATAGCACCAAACACTAATCCCGTGCTATCATTAAACACTAACAACCTATAGCACCAGATGTTCACAAACGTGAGCAAGAATTACACAACATCAACAAACTATGGCACTGGCGAAAACATAACAACCACAAACAAAGACACTAAAGAACAACTACAAGACTGCAGCATCGATATGAATGAGACACCAAGAATGACAAAACGACGCCAAACATAATATTCACAAAAGACTTCACCAAAAAACGACGCAACTCTGGAGGAAACAAACCTACAACAACGAAGACACAAGCAATTAGTAACTAGCAATGACAACGTGAAAACAACGGCAGCTCTGACAAGATAAAATACCAACATATGATGACCCCAGGCGACAATACCAATATACAACGATCGGGTAAAACGAAGCAGCCAAGGGAAACCACCGAAGGAGAAAAGGTACTAAAGTGATAGCTACAAAAAAAAAAATAGATCAGTACACAAGTATTAATAAAAAAAAAGAGATATGTATGTAGATCTATGATCTCATGTAACCAGATATAATTTATAATCTGGATATAATTTATAATCCGGATACAATTTATAATCTGGATATAATTTATAATCTGGATATAATTTATAATCCGGATATAATTTATAATCCAAATATAATTTATAATCCGGATTATATATTATATCCGGATCTTACTTATTTGCGCAGGTAATGAAAAATTTATTAGCAGGCCAGTTTCAGAGATTCGGTATAGTTTTGAAGGATTGGTATAGTTTCGGGTCTTTAGGAAAGTTTCAGCCAAGAAGGTCATGTCCAAAACTGATAATACCAGTTTCGGTTTTGGTCAGGCAGCATCATTAGTTGTAAATTCTAATTGGCTAATTGGGGTATCAGGTGTGAGTGGGTAGGGGTGGGCTCATAGTAAATGAAAATCAGCTAATTTATGGTAGCTCCCTAATTAATTCTAACTTAATTGATAATCTATCTGTCGACTTGAAAATGGCGAAAAGTGGTGTTTTTTTATTTAAAAGTTTTTTCTTACTAAGTTAATGATACATGTCCACTAATTGAATATAGAGCTCTTCAAAATGCATCTAACAGTGGTTAGATCATCCAAATTGGCCTAGTGGATGGCAAGATATCACCGAAAAACAATTGGCAGACTATATAAAATTCCATAACGCATATTATATAGGAAAATCACTATAGGCAAAATGTGACATGCTTCCGTCTAAAAGTTTTTTTCTTACTAAGTTAATGGTACATATCCACTAATTGAAAGTTGTAGAGCTCATCAAGACGCATCTAATGGTGGTTAAATCATACGAATCGGCCTAGTGGATGGTGAGATATTGTCGAAAAACTTTGGCCAACTATATAAAATCTCTATGTAAACAAACATTATTTACATAAATGTTAAAAAAATTTTACTAATCTATGTTCTAACTGTTAGGATATAAATTTATACTTTGAATAATTTAAATTTCATTAAAAAAATAAAAAGAAAATAGAGTGTTTTAAAATTTTAATGATTTAGTATCTCTTTAAAATTCAGAGCACATTTATAAACCGGCATAGACATTAACTATTTTGGAGTTTTCTTTTAAAAACAAAAGGTCATAAACTGTATCTGGCTTTAGACAATTATATTTATCTGTTATGGTGTTCCTGGCATCAGAAAAGAGGTGTTATGAATGTACTAAAGTCACGAGAATACCCAGAAAAATTCAAGCTTGTTTAGCAAGAAGAGGTAAGGCGCATTTATGTTCCTTCCACCAACTTAAAGGATTCTACTCTCCATAACGTGGATCTTTTTGATCATATTTAGAAATTGGTGGAATTGAAAAATATAGTTGAAGCTCGGTATCAATTTGAAAAAGGGATGAAGTCTCAATTCCATCATCAAAGAAAGAAGACATTTCTGTATCTAAGGCTTGATTGGTAGTTGGTAAGGTGTTTTTTTTGTGTAGAAGTTCAATTTTTTTATGTAACTCCTGGATTACTTCTTTTTGTATTGTGGGTAAAGTGGCTGGTAATGTTTTAAAGTGGAATCAAGAAATATTGCAAGCCACCAATTATCTCTGGATCATTCCATCGAGATACCATTGACATGTAGAGACCTTAAGTTTGTAAATTTTTCTTCCATTTGGTCCAAAATTTTAAAAAGATGTCATATAGTAGGATACATCATACTTAGTGTTAGGTATTGGTCACTACCCATAAATGTTAATGCTTGTGCGAATGGGTGTAACATTTGACATATCTCATCAAAACCTTGAATTTTTTTTTTAAAAAAAAAATTGAAATATTTAGAAACAAAAAGTGGCAATAGAACTATTATATAGTTCTATTGCCACTTTTTGCTCTTATATGCTAAAATTTAGACAAGAATATAGATTAACCTGTCCATTCTTCGTCAGTAAGTATTTTTTTATTTAGGTTATTACCATCGGCACGAATTGTATAGTTAGGATCATTTGTTAGATTTGTTGCCAATTCTAAAGTTGGTTCCAGAAGTTCAAGAAGCCGTTTAAGAACAAAATACGTGAAGTTCCATCTAGTGGCAGTGTCACTTGCAATAGGATCTAAAATGGACATATTGGTAGTTAGTTGATTTGTATTATTTTTTTCAATTATTTTACTTTGAATTTTTCAGTATAATGATCTATATTTGTCATGTTAACTAAAAAGTTATTTAATGACTTTGCGCGTCCAATTAAAGATTCAACTTTTTTTAATCCATCTGTAACTGAAAGGTGAATGGTGTGTGCTGTACAACCAAGGTGAGGAGTGCCTAATTGTCTAATTGCCTTTTTCATTAATGATGCATTGTTGGTTATTACAGCACTAATTTTATCAAACATATTCCATTTTACAAGAACCTTGCACAAAAAATCTTCAATTCGATCTCCCATATGTGGATAGGAGAAATGCTCAATTGTAATTAAAGATTGGTACATGGTAAAGTTTTCGAAAAGCCAATGAGCCATTATGCCGATATATGGAACATGATTTTGTGTTCATAAATCAGTAGTAAGGCAAACAGAAACCATTGTTTGACTCATTATTTCTTTTAGCGTTGCACATGTATTAAATACTGATTCTTTAATGATGGTGCAAGGAACTTCAAACCGTTGATTAATCTCATAACAGAAGTCTCGAAACTGATCATTGTTAATATAATCTAATGGTATCATTTCTTCAACAATCCAAGCAACAAGTCGATAAGCTATGTGATTTGCTGTTTTCAGGAAGAGGATAAGTATTTTCTATCTGTTTTTGTATAAATTTTTCAATTGTTGGCTGATTTGTTGATGTAGGATTTTTGGTTGATATAGAAGGTGCATTCTATTTTTGGTTCTTAAAAATTTGATGCTCTGTGCGCAAATGCGCAGCTATATTAGATGTTGATGTTGTTGGCATAAAAACTGTCTTACACTGTTCGGAAGTGCCATCTTCATGATCTATATGGACTTTACAATATTTTACCTTGGTTACTTTATTTCAGCGAGTATATTTTCATACCCAACTAGCAGTAGGCCTGCTTTTTTTTTTTGTATTGCATATGTTTTAAGATTTGTTTTTGTTGAAGTTTCTTGTGGGGAAAATATGATGTAATAGGTAAAAATTAACTGTATTTTTTTCCACTTCGCTAGTTTAATCGTCTCTGTCATTGTAATTAACATTTTCATCACTAAAAACATTTTAATACTTTCATTAAAGTTAGGGACAAAATTATAGATTCCATTATATTCAAATGACATATTATTTTTATTATTTTTATTAGCAACTCCTTCAAACAATTGATTGCTAGATATCTTTGTCAAGGATAGATTTTAACATATAATGGTATAAGTATTGATGTCAAATTTTTCATTTATTATATCCTTTTTTTTTTATTATCCAAAATTTAACTGTATATGAGGTTTTTGAGCATGAAATTCTTGATTTTCTTCAATTTGAAAATTCGTTTTCTAAAATCAAAGACATTCTTTTGGGCATATTCAAAATTCTCATGCTCTGAGCTTTATTAATACTCTATTTAGTTAATAGTTTGCACTGGGATCACGGTTTAGTTGTTTGGCATAATATTATATTATGCTATAAAGAGGCAAAATAAATGTAAGGCATTGATTTATTATCAAAAAATCAAAGAGATTGGTAATGCTGATATAATGTTCAATATTGTTATCTTAGGCATTTACAAGCGCTTACCTCAACAAATTCTATAAAGAATTCAATAAGCCATTTGTTGAGTTCATTGAAGTAGTGCTTGAGAACGTTCTTAATAGAGTCAACTGGTTCAAAATTTTTTTTTTATATATAAATTTTACTATAAGTGTGAATGCATAGCGTCTTTATCTAAAACTTTTTTTTATACTAAGTTAATCACCTTTCTGGCTTAAGAGACTTTTGTAAAGCTCATTAAAATGTATCTAATGGTGGTTAGAGCGTCAAAATCGGCTTGGTGAATACCAAGATATCTTTAAAAAACCTTTCTTTTACTATATAAATTTCTTTATAAACAATACTATTTTTGCAAAGAAATTTACATAGTAAAAGAAAGGTTTTTTAAAGATATTTTGGTATTCACCAAGCCGATTTTGACGCTCTAACTACCATTAGAGGCATTTTAATAAGCTTTACAAAAGTCACTTAAGCCAGAAAGGTGATTAACTTAGTATAAAAAATAAAGACACTGTGCATTCGCACTTATAGTAAAATTTATATATAAAAAAAAATTTTTGAACCAGTTGACTGGAGAATCGTCTATTAATGGAATTGGAGTTGTGAATATAAGGCATTCATTTATTACCAAAAATTGGCAGCTAATTGGAATTTATTTGATTTTTTTTTAATGCTACTAGTTTTTAATATAGGGTTATTAAACCACTTCAATCTTTTTTCGGTGATCTGCCTCTGATCGTTGCCTTTTTGGGGTGATCTGCTTCTGATCATTATATGTGCCGGTTGGATTATTGGTTTAGTCCTTGCTCATGACCCGCCACATTTCCTTTTAAGATAAAAAGGAAAGGATCTTCATAAAACATTTTTATATATAGTATCTGATCTATCTGATTGGTGCGCTCTGATATATCTGATATATCCGCGCATGTGCCCCAAAAAATTTTATGGAGTATGGGTTGTATTTATACTTTTTATTGTGATGTGGCTGTGCGAATCTTGTATGTAATGATTATATAAATTATTTTAGTTGAAAAAGTCTTAACGTTGGTTTTAGAATAAAAATGAAGCTTCGGATTATTTGATGTTTGATGGGTGTACGGCTGATTTTGCAAAAAGTTCGTATTTCGCATGAGACAAAAAGAACAAAATATGCTGGGCTGGCTGTGTCTATATTACTTTTTTGATAAGTATATGATTAAAAACTATTATAGTATCAATAATGCTGATTATGCGGTGTGAATATCATGAAATTAATAGCTTTTAACTTTGTAGTGATAATCATCACTTGACGATCGATTATTATTGTGATTACAATTGCAATTGCTCGTTGTTTACCGTTTATAATAAAATATTTTTGTTAATGTATTATGATGACATATTGATACAGTTAAAGGGAAAATGAAGCAGACTTAAAAATGGTGAATATGATCGCGATCACGATTGATTAGGTGATAAATCATCACTATCAATCAAAAACAACAATTTTTACAAGTCATAATAAACTTTTTGTATTAATTAATTGATTAAATATGGTAAGAATGACTTTACTGTACTTATTGTTATGCATCGGCTTTCGTGGTCTGCATTACTTATTTATTACTTTATCAATATTTAGATGGGAAAAAAGATTCCTTAAACGTTACTATTAACTATAAATATGCTTGGTAATTCAGTAATTGTACCAGAAACATAGTACTAAGTACGAAGTGTATGGTTTACTAGAGAGTTAAGTGGTGTGTACAAATCCAAGGATCTGATTGGAAGATTGACCTGTGACTTTAAAATTCTATTATTAGTTCTATGTTAATGTGCGTACGTACGTATAGTCAGATGGATTTAATTTCTTAGACTGGTCATTGATTAAACACAACACAAAAAAATAAATAATACAATAATATAACCTCTGTTAGTATTATTAAGTGTTCTTTTATGTGCTCTACGGGAGAGCTTGAGAAGCGCCTATGATTAAATATCCAAAGAAACTAGCTTGCCGAGTGTGCTATGTCTTTAATTAGTTCTTTTCAACTATATAGTGTAATATGAATAAAAACTATGTATCAAGCCCTTGAGTCCGGTATTACTATCGTAATATCACGATATTAATTTATTCTACTATGATAATCATTTTTCCTTATATTATTATTAAATTGATCGTACTTCCAGTCATCCTTGTATCATCCTACCTTATCTTTATTTTTATTATTCGCTCTTTTCTTATTTGTTTCTCTATACTCACCCTTAGGGATGGGTTCAGTCACAGTCAGTCATCGGCTGGTCATTATTGTTACTATAGTAAATTTCACAGCATTTCCCTATATTAATCTGCCTTATAATCATTATTTTCCCTTACATAATATTAATTGATCATGCTTCCAATCGTCCTTACATTGTCCCACCTTGTTACTAATTTCATCCTTGTCCCTTTCCTAATTTGTTTCACCTACATTATTACTATATACTGTATAGATCTTTCTTATCTATCTAGTACACCCGATTTCCATATATGTCCTTCTATATATATTTTTAATTACTATACCCGAATTCTATACTTCATTATTCTGTGACACATGAAAGTGAATTGGGAATGGACAATACTAAGTATCGGTTGAACAATCAAAGCCTTTATATATTATAGCGAATCTGCTAGCCCGATGAAAAGTTAGTAAAGCAGATTTCGAGATAAATGTTTCAGGTGTAATATCTTAATGAGATAGTAATGCGAGGGGAAGTTCATTGGTGTTCAAGGAATTAAAGATTAGTAATTGTAATTTTGGAAGGATGCTAATCTTACAATTGAATAGTTTAGTTATTTATGTATATCGAACATGTATATAAGTCCTATATATCTTCAGAAAAGAATTAGGCATTATCGTAATGATTCCTTCTTTATAATAAAGTGAATTCTTATTATATCGTGTCTCGTGACTTTTATTTATTTTTGCATCGCTTCCTTTTGAATCCCCTTTCCACATATTTATAAATTCGACCCTATGTATTCCTTCTCTTGTTCGCTATCGCTGACTACCTAATCTGACGCTCTCCCAATTCGATAGTGACATCGGTTAATCACTCATAGCCAGTTGGCCACAGTCAGTCATGTTGTTAAGTAACCAGTTATAACTGATAAATTATTTCCCCAATTATTCAATCAAATATCTAAATAAGTGACAAGTAGGAATAGGCACTGTACAAACTGCTAAAAGAGAAACAGAGCACGGCGATTTACATCACATGATCAATAAAACTATCATTCATAATTCTGGTCAAATTTGCAGATCATTTGACCCAACTGCCATGCATACCACTCCACCCTTAATCACATAATGATCGTTAATAATATCAACAATTACATTAAAGCCTTAGAAGAATTATATAAATAGAGTGACATTTGAACCACCAACAGAACTAATCACAAGAAATCCCAGCAATACTAAAAGAACCCCAAGACCCGGTATCCTACAGTAATATTTCTGCGCCACGATATTATTTAATTAACCACTGCCTTAATTTGATCGATCATCAATCATCCTCTGTAACATATGTTATTAGGGTAGCTGTGCGATGCAAGGAACGTTGCATATCACAGAGTTAAACAGTTATAGATGTAACTGTTATCTTGCTGATTATCAATTAATAAACATCTTGCTTGGAACAAGACACACACAGAAACAACTTTCAGGCGTAAGTATCTTTACTATACGCTTCTCTTCTCTTTTTCATTACAAGTCAGAAGACTAACTTTTGCACTTTCTATTTATATTAATTCTGCGATCACATATGTAACACTTATACTTCTCTATATTTTACGTTTTTCATTGTAATAAAATAAACTCAAATTCTACTAATAAAATCGTCTTTGTTATGGTGATCAATGATCACAATAACATTGCCCAAAATTATAATACTTGTTATAATACTGGTCGATTTTATTACCTTATGAGCGTTCGGATTTATTTTCATTCTATCTTTGCACTTTTCGTTTTGTTATACATTTCGTAATAAATCACTAATCACTTTATAGGCAACTTAGTTCATAGACAATTAATTTACAGACAAGATTATTCTACAGACGGTTAGTTCACAGACTAATTCATTTTGTTGACAATATATTTAGCCAACAATTTTTTCATAAATTACACCAGCTTTACTGTAAATTCTCGAAACAACGCCCATTCCTGCTATTTCCAGAATTTATGGTAAATTAAAACTTAATTCTAACGACAATGACTAGAATTAATTTGTCTGTGAAATCTGATGTCATTGAAATAACTACCAATCAAACAAACTTATCTGTGAATAAATCGACTATAAAGTAACTTTATCTGTAATTAAATTCTTTGCGAACTAAATTGTCTGTGAAGTAATTTTTGGTGAATCGATGCTACAAATATAATATTAAATAAAAACTCAAAAATGAAATAGATCACAATAAATACAATTTGAATCTTAAGGCAATCTGATAGTGATAGAGAATATTTTACCTGATTTTGTTCCACTATATGATACATATAACCTTAGAATAACAAATTGCAAATCTGGTTCATACAGTACACTAACAGTAGAAGTGTATTACACTAGCACAGAACATTGACATATGAAATCATAGGTTTTTAACACCCAATTAATATAAGCTTTTGCGAACTCGCCATTCTAGATGGCACGAAACCACACACTCTGTCATGCATAACTACATTCCCAGTAAGGTGAGACAAACTGTATTCTGTGCATTAACCCCTCAGAGTCCCTCCTCTCCCTCATAGTCAAAAAAATTTAGATAAATCAAACTTAATTATATAATAATTTACTAGCAAATATTTACAAAAAAATCTAAATAAATTCATACTTATTTAATTTTCGAAAACAAACTTAAAAGATAAAAAAAAATTTTTGACTCCATTATTTTCAAACAAGTTAATTCTAAACTCACAAATGAACACATTAAAATTATGTCTTTTTACATAATAGAATTATGTTTTAAATTTTAAAACAATAATAAGCAGTCAATAAATAAGTACAAAATCTTTGTTCATCTCTAAAATATATAATATATCAATACATTACAATATATCATTTATTTCTAACTCCCTTTAAGCAACTCAAGCGCCTAGTTGCATTTAAAAATTTTTTTTCGACTAAAAATTAGATTTGGTTTTTTTTTTCTTTTTCAATTTAGCCGTGACAAAAAACCTATTATTTTTGTATTATTTGCGCCATGCACATTTTTTGTAAAATTAGTGCGTGGTTCCTTAAAACTGCTCAAGAATTTTGGGATCGCTTGCATAATAATTTAGCTATTTTAATTATTAGCTACCTAATTTATAAAAATTATTGGTTGACTAAACATATGTAAATCAGTCAGTATTCATAATATTTAGTTATTTATGTGCAATTTTGAAGATGATTGCTCAATTTTTTTTTAATGGGCATGGTATATATGTATATATGCATATGTATGCATTTTGAGGCTTTTGCTAGGCACAGGTACTTGTGGAAATCTACATTAAATTATGCATGCTACGTTAAAATAAGTTTTTTTACATATGTATATATGTGATTTTGTTAATTATTACCATCTTAATAAATAAACTATGGTAAATTGTTGTTATTTTTTTAGTGAATTTTTATTGGTCATTATTGTTTTTATATAACCTAATAATAAATTGGCTAAGTCAATTTTTTGAAAAATTGACTGGCTAAGCCGGCTAAGTCGATAAAAATCGACTAATCAAAATTGACTACAAACACTATTATATCAAAGGGGAAGTTCAAACTATCCTAGCTTAAATGCTACTTTGTAGCAATTGCAAAGTAAATAAAGAAAAAGACAGCTTTGATAAGCAAGAAAACCAAAAAGCAATATAAGTGCTACAACAGTTGTAGGGCATACCTCAATAACTCTAAAGCAAAACAATACAGAAGATTATATCATCAAAAGAAATCTATTGAAAAAAGAATACAAAAACTTGAAAGATTTATATATGAAAATCCTGATCACGCCACAAAATCATGCAAGTGTGCAAATTGTAACGAATACAAAAAGTATTCACAATTCGAATTAGGACAAAGGGGAATACGCACTAAGTGGCAGATTGTAGAAACAAAGAAAACCTTATTTTGAAAAATATTTTAAAAAGAAACGAAAATTAGACGCATATAAAGGACAATATCCTATACGCGAAGCAAAGAAACTCCAAACTCAAAAATGGAAATTGATGAAAAAACATGACAGTGTCCATGATGTAGACAATATCAACCTATCTTTGAATTCAAAAGAATTACCAAAACCTACAAATTAACAATCTACAACAATTGTATATATTGTAGACAAGCCAATCAATTAAAAGATAGTTGATTAGTACAAGTTATTATATTCAGAAGAGATCCAGATAAGGGATACAAATAATGTTATCGCAAAGAATACATCCTGATAAACCTTATTTAGGAATGATGCAAGGAACCAGAGGAAAAGTAGATGTCTATACAGATAACTATGGAAACGAAACTTTAGAAACAGAAGAAGACACAGCAATGCGTGAAACACTTGAAGAATCAGGAATAAATCTTGACAAAGAAAAATTACAGAAGATCTGGAGTGAAACAGTGCCATCACAACTTGAATGGACCACTTGAAGATGTAAAATTCAAGAGGCGATATATAGCATTACACTCTCAATATTTATATATCCATGGGATTGGATACAAGAACTGTTAGCAACGGAGCCAGATAAATCATCTGACTGGACATGGCATACATTTCAGGAAGTCATATTTATAAACCTGATACCCATGCAACAGAAAAACCAAGACTTCATATTTCAAGAAATTAGAAATTATATCAATTACTGTGAAGTACATAAAACTGGAGATAAGAAGAACATCTTATACCAATTGAAAATCCGAACAATTAAAGATTATTTTAACGCCGATCAATACGATAGATCAGCTGGCACTATCTTACCTGAATTATCAGTTAATCTGATAATCACTGGCAATATCATCCGGTCATGTAGATCGATGCCTCAACCAGTTTCATCAAGCATCAAGGGTTTCGTCAATCGACAAGGGTTTTGTCAGATGCAAATTTGACGAAACCTTTCGTCATTGCGAAAATAATTGCGTCAGGCATTATTAATGTATATACATACTTACTAGTTTTACAAAATTAGCCAAAAGTTAATGCATTTTATAAAATATGTAAATATGATTTAAAGTGATAAAAGTCTTTTCGGGCATTTAGAAATAAGATATCAGAGTAATCAGAGAAAACAGTAATATCGGTGATTGGTGTAATTAATGAGCGATAAGAGAGTTAATAATTTTTCTAATAGATAAATCGGTAATAAGACTTTTAGCACTTCATAAACAATTAAAAGTTTATAATAAAGGCCTTACGCCACGAAGAAACATCATCGATCGGTAATTCATAAAAACTATTTTCCCATTATCCCCATTTATTAAATAAACTAACGATATACTACTTAGTGGCATAGTAGTACGACTGTTTGAATTTCTTGTGCATATGATATTAACGTTATTCTGTTCGGCTGTTTTCTTGACGTACTGAGACTGCTGTAGTTATTGTTGTCCAGTGTCACAACGAATCATGGATACTGTGGTTGTTGATAGTGAACCATCCCTTAAAGTATCGACAAACGAAACCATGGGTTGTCCACTTGCCAAATATAACACATCTCATTCAATAAAGCTATTTGAATTTTGTTGGTTTGGCTTGGTTCGATTTAGGTTGTCCCTAAGCACATCTGAATTGTGTGCCAGGTTAAGCATGTTGTCAATTATTTGTGTTACACGAACATTGAAGATCCTATTAATAAATTCGAAAGTTTTTTAAAACTTCTAACAATGTTTTTTCAATGAATACTTAATCAAATTTGACATACTTTTTTTTATTTTTTTTTTTATTTTTTTTTATTTGTATAATATCAAGTAGGAAAATAATAATACATGAATATATCAATTGGATATAAATGTATAACTAAAATATTGTTTCTAAGCTTCACTATTGTTGCTATGACTAGCGACATCTAGTGTGATATTATCCTTTAGTTTTCTGTTATTAGTTAAGTTTATTAACTACAGAGAGAGTAAAAGGAACCCTTAGGATTATTTAGTTAGTAAAAGCAGTTATATATAGTAAAGTTTTGAGAAAGAGTTTTGAAAATAAAGAGATCTATATCAGTGCTAAAAGTAAAGGTAGTATTATTATGGTTAGATAGTTGAGAGTTGGGTAATCTATTATTGTTTTTCCTTTTAGTGGAGGCTGTAATTACTCGTAAAGTTTCCCAGTCATGTTGTTTAGTGTTACAGGTTTGCCAAATAGTAGAGTTAAACCAGATAAGTAAAGAGTTAGATAAAAAGATAAGAAAATTATTAGTTAGTTTTTTTAAAATGAGTTGAAGTTGTTTGTATTGATCGAGGATTATTGTACCCTGAATAAGTAAGAGTATTGTATTATATATATTGGAGTTAAAAAGAGAGTTTTGTGTAGTAAGAATTTGTATAATTTCATTTGGTGAGGTTTCTGTAAGGTTTAAAGTGTTTAGAGCGTTTGAAATTTCATTAGTGAGAGTGTTTTGTGGATTGTAAGAGTGAAGTGAGCATTGTAATAGGTGTTCGGTGTTTTTATATTGATTGCAATAAGAGCAATTTGGAGTTAGGTAGAGAAGAGGATAACGGGTGTTTAGATTTGTCATTGTTGGTAGATTATTTAGAAGTATTTTGTTTCTAATAGAATATAGTTTAGGATCGGAGTTTTGAGAATTGATAATTTCAGTTAGTAAAATTATATTTATGGTTGGAAGGTTCCGTAATGATTTGAGTTGAAGAAGTTTGTTAAATGTTTGTATTGAGATTAGGTTTTTGCAAAATTTGCGTAGTTTAAATGTAATTGGAATTTCTTTCCATGAGAAGAAGGTAGGTAGATAGAAGTGGTCAAGATTATATTTTAGGTTAGTTTTGTTAGCACCATGTTTGGCTAGAGAATCGGTTATATTATGTAAGATATTATTTGAGTGTGATTTGACTTTGTGTATGATATAATTGATATTTTTAAGTTTGATTAAATAATTTAGAATATGTATAATATCCCAATTATTTTGTTTGGTTTGAGAGTTGTGGTAGTAAGGTATTGAATTTGAAAGAGTTTGGATAGTAGATAGACTGTCGAGGTGAATATGGATATGGTAATTAACTGGTAGAATAAGAAATAGAGGGATAAGTGCTGCTAATTCCACTCGTGTTGAGTTTGGTGCATGGTTTATAGATGCATTGAATTGGATTTGTGTGTCATTTTCAAGGATCCAGGCAATGCCTGTAGAAATATTATCTGTTTGTGAATTAAGTATAGAAGCATCTGTATAGAAGTTTAGGTTGGTTGGCTCAAGGAGTAGAGTTTTTTTGTGAAGGTTGATAAGTTGATTTTGATATATAGGGTCGGGTATTGTGTTTTGTATTAGAAGAATTTCTGAGGAAGGTAATAAGAGGGATGGTAAGGATTGTGGAGCAGGTTTATATAACTCTGAATGGATATTTTGGAGTGCTTGGATTTCTTGATTGTTGATATTGAGCTCAAAGTGTTGTTGTTTTTTTTGAGTTTTACATTTTAAGTTGATTGTATGTTTGTAATTTATTTGGAGTATTGTAGATGTAGGAGATATATTTATTGTGTTGGATGTTGAGTTGATAATTTGGTAGTTTTGGAAGAGTAATAAAGAGTTGGATGTATTTGTTATTTTGCCTATTTGCCAATTGGAGGATGAGATGTAAAGAGTCCATGTATTTTTGGGGTTATCGAATTGAGGTGTGATAAGGTTAAGTGTATTTAAAAATGGATTGATTGGTAAAAGTTGGATATTGGGCCATATATGAAGTATAGGTGAGGTGGATATTTGGTTGGAGAGTGTTTTGAACCAGCTTGGAATAGGGCCTCGAGGGGATTTGAATGTTCTAAGATATATGTTTTTCCAAGGAAGAAGGTTGTAGTTGTCAGCTGTAAGAAGTTGTTCGAGAAAGAGAATTTTATTGTTTTTAAGACTTAAGATTGTTGAATAATTTGGGGATGGGATGAAGTTGTAGATGTTGTTTAATTGGTTAGTTTGTTTGTAAGTTGTAAGTTGGTTCAAGTAGGAGTTGTTAAGGAGGATATTATTTTTATATAAGTGATAAAGTTGGGATATTATAGTAAAATTAATAGTTTTCCTATAATTTTGAAGAATTGTATCTCGTGTTAGAAGAGGTTTCCATATTTTGAAAAGCCATTCCTTGATACGGTGTATAGAAATTTGATTTAAAAGTTTATTAGTGTTAAAGCATCTTTCTATATTGCTACTACTAACTTGTAGTATGAGTTTATTAAGTGTTGGAATATTAAGTAATTGCGGATTAGTAAGTATATCGTTGTTTGTATTTGTCGATAAGTGGAGCATGTGTTTTGTGCATTTTGTTAGAAGGCTTGAAAGTCGTTGGAGTTGGTTTTGTGAAGGGAAGCAGATTTGAAGTAGATATTCAATTGATGGTGAAAGAATGGTATTAAACAGTCGAGAAATTTGTATAGGAAGAAGTTTTTTGTATTGGATAATGTGAATAAATTGAGAAATTTTGCTAAAAATTTTTTCAAGTGTAGGTTTAGTTGATCCTTTTCCATCTAAGAAGATTCCTAGATATCTAATTGTTTCATTAGGTTTACGAGGTATAATTGGTTGGTTATTGAAGTTCAGAGGAGTTGTATCTTTAGTAGTATTAGGTGATGTTTTGTTGGGTAAAATGTGAATGAGATCTGATTTGGATGGGTTAACCTGTATGTTATTTAATTGGTAAAGTTCTGATATGTCATTTAAAATATTTTGGAGGTCATTTTTGGATTCACAGTGCCATACTGTATCATCCATAAAGGCTAGAGGTGGTATTGTTGTAGTAGTTGGTACAGATGAAAAGATTGTTTCTAATGGAGATTGAGAAGACATTTTAAGAAGTTTTGAGCTGTATTTTGAGTTTATATAGCTGAGAATAGGATCATAATAAATTTTCCAAAGTAATGGGGAGTAGGTTTCTCCTTGTTCTATGCCTGAGTGTAGAGTAATTGGATCTGTAAGGCCATAAGCAGTAATTGCTCTAGCTTTTCTGTCATGGTGTAGAAATTCGATAAAGTTTAAACCAGCTTGGGGAATACCAATACGTTTGCAAGCATCTAGTAGACGTTGGATATTAATTTTGTCAAAGGCCTTGGACATATCCTGAAAGAGTATCCATGCCTCTTTGTTATTTGCTTTGTAATGTTCAATTGTATTAAGTAGTATTTGGATAAGAATGTGGGTTGAACTGTTTTTAGTTGCTGCAAAATTAAGGTTACTTAGTAGTTGATGTTGGGTGATGATTTGGTCAAGACGGGTTGTAAAGATTTTAGTAAGACATTTTTTAATAGGTTCAATGAGTGAAATAGGTCTAACTTGGTCTAAAGTAAAGTCCCATTGGGATTTTTTGGGAATAAGAAAAATGTTAGATGTTTTCCAAATTGTTGGAATTTGTTGTAATGTAAGGCACTTGGATAAGAAGAGTCGGATAATATTTTGGCTCTTGGGGCTTAGGTATTTTAGATGTTCGTAATTAGTTTCTGAAGGGCCGGCAGCTTTTTGGTTTGGAAGATCATGTATAACTTTGTTCCACTCTTCAGAAGTAATCTCCACGAAGAGATCGACAAAATAAGGTTCATTTTCTGGGTGGGGTTTATAAAGTTCATAGAATTTTGTATTTTCTTGAATCTGAGAATATGGTAGTTTTTGAAAGTAGTTTTGGAAATGAGATTGTAAAGCTTGTTTTATCTCAGTTGGCTGAGTAGTAAGTGTGTTGTTAGAAAGAAGTCGATCTAAGTTTATATTGTTATTATGTTTTTCTAAAACATTCCGAAAAAATATTTTAGGATTTTGGTAGAAATTGTTGTTTCTTTCTTCCAGTTTATTTTGAATTTCCTTTACTGTATTTTCTTGTTTTTCTTTGAGAATTTGAGTTTTAAGGGTTTTGATTTCCATGATAAAGAGTGTTGAAAGAGAAGTAGAACCGGGATTATTATTAGATGGTATAGGGTATAAGAGTGGTAATAAAGTGTTTTGCGAATATTTATTAATATACAGTTTATAAGTTTGTATAAAGTTAGGTTTATTGAAGGTGGTTTTAAGAAGAATTGCTTGTTTAAGTTGTTTGTATAGTGGTGTAAGAGTGGGTAGTTGTTGTTTATTTTGGTATAGATTGATTTTGATTTTCTTAAATGGAATATGTTTTTGGGCTGCTTTAGTTAAAGCTTTGTTGATTTGATTCCATATTTTGTTAAGTTCAGAGTTATGATTAATGTTGATAATGGATGAAAGAAGTGGTTGAAGGTTTTGTTCAGTGTGGGTTTGGTAATTTTCTATTTGTTCATTATTAGTTAGGTTCCATTGATATTTAATTCTTGTTTGGAGGGGTTGTAGATTTATTTTAGGTAAGTTAATTGTTAATTCGAGAGATACTATTGAGTGATCAGTTGAGGTAAATGGGTTAGATAGTATATCAGCGTAGTCTAAGAGTGTAATATGAATGTTAGTCCATATTTGGTCAATTCTGCTATGGCTGTTGTTATGTATAAAGGAAAATGTTGGAGTTAAAGGAAAGAAAAGTCTGTATGTATCATAGAATTGAAGGGATTTAAGAAGTTTTAAAAGAGAGTGTTCTGGTGTATTAGTGTTTTTTGGTGGTAGTCTGTCGAGTTTGGGGTTGGGAACTCTATTTAGATCTCCCATTAGAATTATTCTGTAGTTAGTTTTGTTAAGAATAGGGGTAAGATATGAAAGAATATCTTTTCGGAGTTGGAAAGTAGAGTTGAATGAGTCTGATATGAAGGTTTTTAAGAAAAATATCGATTTCTAGAAGGAAGTTTTTATAGGTTTGAATTTTTCCGATTTGCTTGGCAAGTGATTTGTGAATTATTATCCCCACACCACCTTGGCGAGCATTTGCTGATGTCCAAAAGCATTTAAAGTTTGAGAGTTTTTGTGATAGAGATGAAAATTTTGCCTCTTTAATGGATAGGTGTGTTTCTGAGATTCCAAAAATGTCAATTTGATTTTCTGAGATAAAGTCAATCAAGCTAAGTTGTTTGAAATTATCTAAAAGACCATTGATGTTAAGTGAGTGTATTTTAATTGATTGTGTAATATTTAGGTTTTCTGAAGATAGGATATTGTTATTAGTATATGTTGTGGTGAGAGGTAGTTTGGGGGAAGAATGAGGAGTTGGCAGAAGAGTTTTTTGGCATCTCAGAAGAGATGGTATTTTAAATTTTGTTGAAGAATAGTTTGTTTTAAGTGGAGTATTTTGAAAGTCTAGAAGGTTTTTGAAGGGGATATAGCTGAAATTGGATAAGGGGATGGTTTCCTGTGGAAGATGAATATGAGCCTCTTCGTGTATGTTATTGTTAGATATTTTAATAGAAATGTTGATATATTGCTCAGAGTAGTATTCTGGATAATCATCCTGGATGAATTTTAGAAAAGAGCCTATTGATTGAGGTGTTGGTAAGAGTTGTAAGTTGTAAAAAGAAAGAAATTTGTTGAAGCAAGTTGAAGGATTGTATATTTTAAGTAAATCAAGAATCTGGGTATCAGTTTTTTCTTTGATTGTATTTGTTGTTGGTGAATCAATAGTGTTATTTGAGTCGTCTTTTGATGATTCATAATCATTATTGGTAGTGTTTAAGTTTGATGGAGTGTTGATAAAAATGCTTGGTATATAAGGTTTATTTGAGGTAGATGAAAAAATATTTTCAGTGAAGGGATTTTCAGAAGGATGTGATGAATTGTTATCTGAGAAGTTTGAGTTTTCTTCTATAGATGCGCTCGCCGTATACTCGGTTTTCACAGTTGCAGAGGATACCATAGTCTGCCCTGTACATTGGGTCTGACCGTCATTAGCCTGGTCCTTCGCGTAAATAGGCTTTCCTGCCTGCTTACTTACATCATTCTCTTCCAAAAATGGCACACTTTTGGTGAAGGACATCATTATTTTGGAAGTGGCAGCTGTATTAATGTTATCTATAGAAGAAATTATTAAAAAAGTGAGCTATTTGTAGCTGTTGATGATAGAAATAGGGTGTCATCGTGTATAGAAGGAATTTTAATATCGTAATGTTTAATGATAAATTTTTCTGCTTCTAGAAAGTATTTTTGATTGTAGTCTTGTTGGATTTGTGTGATAGAGAATTTGGGTTGATTTTGAATATAAAAATAAAGGATAATACGTGCTAGGATGTGGGGATTAATAGAAGGTAAAATGAATTTTTCCAAAGCTTGATCAAGTTTGAGGTCTGCAATACTGTCATTTGTAGCAGCAGTATTTAGATAAGCTTTCAGATATGAGTATAGGTAAAAGGCAGTTCGTTTAGGATTGGTTTCTGAATTGTTGATTTCAGCAAACTTTTGGTCTGCTTTAAGTGCAAGTTCATTAAGTGTATGGAGTGGGATAGTTTTTTTAAAAGTTGCAGTATATTGTTGGTTTGGTTGAAAAATTGAATAGTCAGGAGTGAATGGTGTAGTTTTAGGAGTTGGGTTATCTTTTGGAGGAGCTGGTAAGTTTTCGAAGGATTTATCGAAGAAATAAGTAGATATATTTTTGAAGTTGTGTTCTATGTCATCAGGTAAGAGCTTGCAGTCTTGATTTTTACATGTATGAACATGAAAGAGTACAGCTTTGGTAGTTAGAAAGGAGCGATCTTGAAGAGAGATAGGTTCTGTAATTTGAAAATCTGGAGGTAGAAGTTTTTTGCATTCCTCAGCAAGTGTAGTTGCAATTTGATATTTAATATAGTTTCTGACTTTATTTTCATTGATTTCAGTGAACTGTTTCTGGTAAGCTTTGAAGAAGTCTGCATACCATGTGTTGAAGTTTTGGATATATGGTTTAAGTGATAGAATTCAAAAGATGTTAGTAAATTTGGTTTTGGGAATATTAAGGGTAACAGTAATAGTAAAGCGATTGTTGTTGAAGATACTGAATAAGGGTTTTGGAGCATCATATTCAAAATTGTATTTCATTGATAATCTAAGAGGATAGAGCTCTAGTTTCTCAATGAATTTTTGATAGTGAATTGTTTGATATTTGTTGTGAAGGAATAAGTATAATCGAGCAAAGTTAATTGCTACTTTACAACGATCAGAGATTGGATGAGGTGGGATTGAGTAGTGAGAACGAAAGATGTGTAAGTAGTTAAGTTTGGTAAAAAGAAGTTCAGTAAACTTGGTAAGTAGATTTTTAAGTGTTGAGGTATAAGCATACTGTGGAATATTAAGTTGAGGTGAGAGTGATGGATTAGATTGACGAAGGAAGTCTGTAAGAAATTCTGGTTTTTCAGCAGCCATTGTTTTAAGTAGATAATTAAAGCTTTGTTTTTGAGGAGGTTTTTGGTTTGTGGTTGGTTGAGTACTATTTGGAGTAGTAGGAATTGGCTGACCAGGAGTAAATTTGCGGAGGTGGATTTTTGAGAAGTTAAAAAGTTGTTGGGCAAGTGATGTATTAAGTTTTGTATTTGGTTCCATGTTTTCAGTAACCAGGTAGTTAAGAAACCAGTCTAGGTCATTAGAAGTGTCTCTGGGTTGGTTAGTAGTATTTTTTTGTTGTTGGTTTTGTTTTAACTGTTTGGAATTTTGTTTCTTTTCTTTTCCTCTGAAGGCAAGTTTTTGAAGAAAATTGATTTTTTCTTCTTTGGTAAGTTTGTAGAAGTAGAAGAAATGATAAATAGAACGTTGTTCTTTGGTAAGTTCTTGGGTTTGAGGAAGAGGTTTGAGTTTAGTGTATTGGAGATTGTGAACACAATCTCGGTGAAATAGATAGCCTTTAAAGATTACAGCTGTAGAATAGTCAGGTGCATGACGTGTTTCTTGAATAAGTACGCATGGGATATTTTTCTTTTTGCATAGAGTGCATGTATGGTAATGTTGAGAGTGTGGAATAATTGCTACAGGTGATGGGTCTGTATGGAAGGAAGATGGTAAAATTTGAGAAGTGGATAGAAGATTTTGTTGTTGTTTAGTAATAGGAGATTTAGGTAGTTTATCGACAATGTTGTTGAAGCGATTTTTAGAAATCACTGTAGCTGGAGAAATATCCATTGCGTTTGAATTAGAAGATTGTCTAGGAGGTGTAGTATGTGTAATTTTGTAATGTTTAGAGGTGAAATTGGTATGATATTTGTTGCAGAGACAGGTGGACAACATAGGTTGGAATAGCATTTTAAAGTAATGTTGTTGCTTTTTGGGTTCGCATTTTGTAGGATTAACATTTTCAGATAAGATGCGTAATGTAAGTGGATCGGTATCTTTGGTATCAATGCCAAAGCGATCAGGGTATTTATTATAGTAATAGTCCATATCATGAGAATCAGGTTCGTCAGTGGTTAAGGTAGGCATTTTGGCTTAATGTTATTATGATAGTGTTAAAGAGTTTGATGACAGCTTCAAAAGGGAGTGATTTTTAGTTTGTATAACATTACACTCTTTGTATTACTTTTTGTGGCTAGTGCAGCTGTGGCTAGTGTGGCTGGTGGCTGGTGTGGCTGGTAGTTCAATGTAGGCTTGTGTTATTCCTGCTAAAAATAGTATAGGGTGTACACAAGATTGTATAATTTTAGAATAAGTACAGATTTGTAATTAAGTGCTTTTGTGTTAATTAATTAAGAACTAAAAAGGAAATAGTTATAAAATGATAGTTATTTGATTGAACCACTAAGAAATGGTGTTTTAAAACGTGTTTGAGTTCCGGATTTGGGGGGTAAAGGGGAAAGAATAAATTTTTAGAAAGTTTTAGAAGAATTAACCATTTGGAGTTTTTTTTTCTTATAAAATGACCAATTTTTGCTGTTTTTGATGAAACTTATATCAAAATGAAGCCAAGAGTGAGCTGGACAACTTTGTCTTAGAGCACAAGACAAGTTTCCTAGGCTGAATTTGAGTATAAGTAGTTTTAAAGTGTTTTAACAAATAGTTATTTAATTATTTAATATTTAAGCTAGCGATATAAAATTTTGTATGTATATGTAAATTAGAATAAAGAACAGTTTTATTTGGTTTAAAAGATATATTTAATTATAAGTTGTTAAAGAAAATTAAATTTTCTTTAGCAGAATTTTGGTACGAGTGATCGTCAGAAAGGGTTAGCAATTTGTGTCCCTTTTTTTTATTTTAATTATATAGTCTTGTAGAATTAAAATAAAAAAAAAGTTTATTTGAATGTGGTTTAGTATTTGTTGATAAATCATTGCCAAAGTTTTAAAAACACTTAAAATATATCTTCGAAAATCAGGCGAATTTTTCGTTCTTTTAGCTTTAAACAAGGATTACTTGACAACCAAAGCATCCGAATTTGATGAAATTTTTTATTTTAATACTGTGGGCACATAGAATTAAAATAAAAAAAATTTTTGATCGAATTTGAATAGTTGGTTGTCGATAGTTCTCGCACCTGGATGACTTTTTATCCGAAAGGTTGTAACCTTTAACAAAATTTAATAACCGGTTTTATATCCTATTCAAATAAAAGGATAACGGTTATATCTGGATAAGATATTTATATGATTGTTGATTTATATATACAGTTTTAATGCATAAATCAAATAAAGTAACTCTATAATAATAAAGTAAAAAAAATTAGAAAGTAAATAAATAAATCAATAAAAACGAATAAAAATGAATCACTATATGCTCGTCTAAATGTTAAATGCTAACTTTCATACATTAAAAGAATAGTTCTAATATTCATATATATTTAACAATATAATTAATAATTTTTACATTCCCTGCGTAGAACACATCCACATTTGTTTTTCTGCAATGGCAGGAATCTGGTCGGGTGTCATGTCTAGAAAATAATTACTAAATTTTTTATAAACAAACATAAATTTATCTTTTTCGACATAAAAAACTTGCATCCCCAAGTTATTCCTATTTTGTTTAGGCATGAGAAGTTCTTCTGTTACGCCAATAAAAAAATAATGACGAAACAATAAAAGAATAATCTTTATATATTATTAATGAAAAAAATCAATGTTATTATTAATAAGTAATTATTATCAGTAATTTATTACATTGCTGTGCATTTCACAATCGATGAAAATCGAGAAAGAACGCATGTTCATTCAGAATTAAATTCAGAAATGATGTGGAACAATAAGTAATTATTATCAGTAATTTATTACATGATCTGCATACAAGATGAAAATCGAGAAAGAACACATGTCAATTCAGAAATGATGTGGAACAATAAATAATTATTATCAGTAATTTATTACATGATCTGCATACAAGATGAAAATCGAGAAAGAACACATGTTAATTCAGAAATGATGTGGAACAATAATAGTATTCTGTACTGCGTAAAGTATGTAATAAAAACATAAAGTAAGTACTTACTTGTATTCATATATATTATATAATAATTATTATTATACAAAAAACTGAAAGCCAGTATAAGTTTAAAGTGTAATTGATTTATATCACCTATTAAATAAATATAATAAACAAACGAAATATTAAAATTATGTTCTTATTTAAAATACATTAAATTTATGATGTAGACAAGTTTACACCGAGTGATGCTAGTATATAAATAATACGCAAATTAAAATTATTATAATTGTATTTTACCCTATATTATCCTATAATATCTTAAGTTAACCGGATACCTCAATAATTTATCTGTTTATCAGTTTTATAATTCGGGTATCCGGATAGCCTAACAGTTAACCGGTTATTGTACCCTAGGGTACGACCACTAGTTGTCGAGAAATATTCATTAAAAGCTAAAAAAAATTTTGGTCGCAGCTTTTTGTTAATAGGCGCCTAAAATTTGAATGAAGATTACTTGGCGCTTGCCTAGTCAAATTCGGCCAAATTTTTTTTTATTTTAATTATATAAGCATATATAATTAAAATAAAAAAATTTGGCCGAATTTGACTAGGTAAGCGCCAAGTAATCTTCATTCAAATTTTAGGCGCCTATTAACAAAAAGCTGCGGCCAAAATTTTTTTTAGCTTTTAATGAATATTTCTCGACAACTAGTGGTCGTACCCTAGGGTACAATAACCGGTTAACTGTTAGGCTATCCGGATACCCGAATTATAAAACTGATAAACAGATAAATTATTGAGGT
>QKWP01000545.1:259280-276330 GCA_003550325.1 Gigaspora rosea
CGTACTTTATGTTAGGAAAATTTAATGAAGCTCTTATAGATTTCAATAAAGCATTGGAGATTAATCCGAATAATGCATATGTATTAACCCTGAGTTGTGAAATTCCAATTATATGGAAGGCTCTTCTATGTTTTAAAATTGCATCAGAACTTGATCACAGTAATACTAAATCAGTAGTGCATTCTAATAATGCACCTCAAAAACTTATAAATACATTATTATTTCATGGAGAACTAAAGCAATATGACGAAGCCCTTTAATACTATGATAAAGTATTAGAAATTGATCCTTTTAATTTGATTGCGTCATCTTTTCGTGAGAAAGTATATTACTCTTTAGGTCAATATTATAAGGCATTCTTGGATTTAAACAAAGCATTAGATATTAATTCAATTGATATGGCTACACTACTTTATCGTGTGGAAGCTTATTTTAATCATGGCCATTATGATAAAGCGTTTTCTGATCTTAAAAAAGTTTTAAAGCTATATGACGAAGATTTATATAACCTTGGAATGTCCCTAGAAATTAAATCAAATTATACCAATGCATTGATCCTTCAAGCAAAAGTTTGCTTTAATCTAGAAAAATTTAATGACACCATTCAATTTTAAGTAAGGCCTTAGAAATTGACCCCAAGAATGAAATTATACTAACCCTTCGTGGAAGTACTCATTTTTATTTGAATCAACATAATGATGCGTTGGAAATAGAACAAAATAATGCTACTGTAATTTTTTTACGTGGAGAGGCTTTCTACTGTCTTGGACGCTTTCATGAAGCATTTGAAAATTTTAATAAAAGCATTAAAACAATACAATAATGTTCTTAATGATTTAAGTAAATCATTAAAAATTGAGCCAGACTTTGTGTCAGCGTTAATTCTTCGTGGAACAGCCTATTTCAGTCTAAGAAAATATGATAAAGCTCATGAAGATTTTAGCAAAGTATTCGAAATTGAACCAAATGATGAAACCACAGTAAAATATTTAATAGACGCCTTTAATGGGTTTGTTTTTACATCAATGAAAATTTCATGATAAAAAGTTATAAATTTGAAATCAATAATATAACAGCAATCATGCTTTGTTGAAAAGAATATTACAATTTGATTACGCACTTTTATATTTTAATAAAGTATTAGAAATCAGTCCAAATAATAAGACAGCATTGATTCTTAGTTTAAAGATTTTCTTCATTTTAAAAAAATATGAAAGTGCCATTAAATATTTGAATGAAATACTAAAGTGGAGCCAGACAATGATATTGCACTATTTTCGAAGTGAAGCAAAATTTAAATTAGGACGACACAAAGAAAGTCATTTAAATTCAGAAAAATTATCAAAATTTAGAAATTGAATTTAATAATGCATTTATTTTATACAATACTGATATCAATTTCAAACTTCGATAATTCAATAAAGCAATTTCAGATCTTGACATTGCAATAAAACTTAAACCAAATGATATAGAAATGTTGATTCTCCTGGAAAGACTTATTTTTTTTATAGACAAATATAATTTAGCATTTTATGATTTTATCAAAGCGTTAGAGTCTGAGCCAAATAATATAGTTATAAATTAATGAAATTTTTGATAAGCAATTATTGCTGAAAATTCAATATTCAATAATTTCGGTATTGAACATAATAACTACATCATTATCAAAAATTATATGAAACGTTAAATGCTTATGGAAATTATATTCTTGACCTTTGTTTTTATAGTGGAACTGGTGTCAACAAAAATGAAAGGAAAAGGTTCATTAATTTTTATAAAGCCGCAAAAGGAATATTTTGTGTTGAGAATGCTATTTCAAAGGGATCGGAGTCGAAAAAGACAAAAAGAAAGCATTCGAATATTATAAAAAATCTGCAGGAATGGGTGATGATAAAGGAATAATTAATGTTGGACATTGCTATAAAAAAGGAATCGGAGTCGAAAAGACGAAAAGAAAACATTTGACAATTATAAAAAACTTGCAGAAATGGGTGATGTTAGCGGAATAAATCTTGTTGGAGATTGCTATAGAAATTGAATTGGAGTAGAAAAAAACGAAAAGAAGGCATTCGAATATTATAAAAAATCTTCAGAAATGGGTTATGCTAAAGGAATAATTAATGTTGGATATTGTTACGAAAATGGAATCGGAGTCAAAAAAGACGAAAAGAAAGCATTCGAATATTATAAAAAATCTGCAGAAATGGGTTATGTTGATGGAATGCGTGATATTGGATATTGCTACAATTTTGGAATCGGAGTCGAAAAAGATGAAAAGAAAGCATTGAATATTACAAAAAATCTGCAGAAATGGGTAATGCTAATGGACTATTTGATGTTGGAAATTGCTACAACTTTGGAATCGGAGTCGAAAAAGATGAAAAAAGGCATTCGAATATTATAAAGAATCTGCAGAAATGGGTAATGCTAATGGAATAAATCAGGTTGGATATTGTTACAGAAAAGGAAATGGAGTCGAAAAAGATGAAAAGAAAGCATTTGAATATTATAAAAAATCTGCAGAAATGTGTAATGCTAATGGGATAATAATGTTGGATATTGCTAACGAAAAGAAATCGGAGTTGAAAAAGATGCAAAGAAAGCATTCGAATATTACAAAAAATCTGCAGAGATAGGCTTAGCAAAAGGAATAAATAATGCTGGATATTGCTATGGAAATGGAATCGGAATCAAAAGGACGAAAAGAAGGCATTTGAATATTATAAAAAATCTGCAGAAATGGGTGATGCTGGTGGAATATATAATGTTGGACTTTTTTACAAAGAAGGAATCGAAGTCGAAAAAGATGTAAAGAAAGCATTTGAATACTTTAAAAAATCTGCAGAATTAGGCCATGTTAATAAATAATGTTGTAGTTTGTTACAGAGATGGAATCGGAGTCTAAAAGGACGAAAAGAAGCATTTGAATATTATAAAAAATCTGCAGAAATGGGTGATGCTGGTGGAATAAATAATGTTAGAATTTGCTACCAAGAAGGAATCGAAGTCGGAAAATACGGAAAGAAGGCATTCAAATATTTTAAAAAATCTGCAGAAATGGTAATGCTAATGGAATAACTAATGTTGGACGTTGCTATAGAAATTGAATTGGAGTCGAAAAAGATGAAAAGAAGGCATTAGAATATTATAAAAAATCTGCAGAGATAGGTGATTCTTTAAGAATGTCAGAAGTCGGATATTGTTAGAAATGGTATTGGAACAACAATAGACATGAAGCAAGCTAAATATTGGTTTCAAATGGAAAAGAGTAAATTTAATGAAATTTTCAGGTCATATTATAAAGATCTTGATATTAACGACGAAATAAAAGCGTTATTGGACAATGATAAATACCAATTATCTTGGATTCCTTATGATTTTGAAAATATTGAAGTAATTGGAAAAGGTGGTTTTGCAATTGTATATAGAACAGAATGGATATGAGAGATCATATTTAGAAAGTGGCTTTGCAGAAATTTCTATATATCTAACTGTCGCCCTTAAGGAATTTTATAATAACGATTATTTAAACGAGGTATTTATTTAATTCGATATATTTTATTTTTATACATATATGTTTTATTAAAAAAAAATTATTTTAAAGCTAAAAACTTATTGTGAAATCGGAGCTAAAAATCCCTCATTTATTAAATGCTATGGCATAACAAAAAAAAAAAACGGAAATTATATTCTCGTGTTAAAACTCGCATTTATAGGTTCTTTGCGTCAGAATCTTCTAAATATATCGAGAATGAAGTGGAAAGATAAGTTAGACTTGTTATTTAGCATAACTTCTGATCTTAAAGCAATTCATACAAGGAATTATTCACCGAGATCTGCATAGTGGTAACATATTGCAGGATAATTTGCATAGTGCATATATCGCAGATTTGGGTCTTTCGACCCAATATCTAAAACCAAAGGATGGTGAAGTTTGTGGGATTTTACCTTACATTGCACCAGAAATATTAAATGAAAAACAATACTCTACAGCATCAGATATTTATAGCTTAGGAGTTGTTATGACAGAGATATCAAAGGAAATATGGCTTTTTGTAATTATGAGCTTAATATTCATCTTATGAAAAAAATTTGTGAGGAAGGTTTAAGACCATGGTTTTCTTTCTGGACTCCTGATTGTTATATAGAATTAGCGAGACAATGTATGGATTCAGATCCACAAAAAAGACCTATAGCTAATGATATTTATAATAAACTTGGTGAATGGATCAAATGTATAGAAGATTCTGGTAACTCAGAAATCAAAAAACAGTTTTTGTGTGGTGACAATAGTTTTATTAAACTTGCTGATTGTTTAAAAAATTTGAAAAGTTTTGGTGATTAGCGTGAAATAAAACAAGTTTTTAGTGACGATATTCTAATTATAAATTTGATGAATGGATTAAAAATTTAGAAAATTCTTGTGAATTGGAAGGAACCATAAAACAGTTTTTGGATAATGATAAGTACGGTAAAGAATCAAGCGATGATCATAAATATAAAAGCAAATATTTTCAAAAAGATAAAGATTCGAATTCATTATTAATGCCATTGCCATAATAAGTCATTATTTGACTAATATCAGTTTATTATTTTTATATTAGGATAATTATTATAGAGAGTTTTAATTCATCANTTCTGGTAACTCAGAAATCAAAAAACAGTTTTTGTGTGGTGACAATAGTTTTATTAAACTTGCTGATTGTTTAAAAAATTTGAAAAGTTTTGGTGATTAGCGTGAAATAAAACAAGTTTTTAGTGACGATATTCTAATTATAAATTTGATGAATGGATTAAAAATTTAGAAAATTCTTGTGAATTGGAAGGAACCATAAAACAGTTTTTGGATAATGATAAGTACGGTAAAGAATCAAGCGATGATCATAAATATAAAAGCAAATATTTTCAAAAAGATAAAGATTCGAATTCATTATTAATGCCATTGCCATAATAAGTCATTATTTGACTAATATCAGTTTATTATTTTTATATTAGGATAATTATTATAGAGAGTTTTAATTCATCACCAGTGCGACTTTTATATTTATACTTGTGTCTAAAATAATTAAATAAATAATCAACAACTCATATATAGTTGTATACAGATTGAAAATAATAAGTCACATCTTTAAAAAATGATAATATTATGGGAAATTAAATCCGAAAAATGAATAAGAGTCTAAGCAAAAAGTTATTACATATAAGACCTAAATTTGAAAAATCTTACAACTAAGGGACCAAACTTGTCGATTGTAAGTTTTTAACGTTAAATATATTTTTCTTTTGACAGTTAAACAGATCACACGCGCTCTGGTTATACTGACATCTTATTATAGTGACATAGTAAAATCTTTCTATACCCAAATTTTTTAAAATGTATATTAAAAATCTATCTCAAATTAAGTAGAATTATGGAACCAAAATTCTTTAACTATCATGTGACGAAATTTGATTGGTCGATAATATAGCTCAGTTGCACAAAAAATTTTAACATATGGGCCCTCAAAAGTAGAAACCAGGGAATTTGACTATTTTTTGAAAATTGACCTGTTTGATTGATCAGGTGTAAAAGTTTAGGCCCAATCTTTTTTACTTAATAATGAAAGTCGGATAACATTAATAAATTTTTGCGATACAACTGTTAAAAGCTTTTGACGTTATAATCTAAAAATAGATTTACCGAGATTTACCGATAGTAATACAGATTCACAGATCTAATAATCCTGTTTAAACAGGTTTATTAATCATGAATAACCTATTTTTAGATTGTTTTGATTTCGTGTATACACAAAATAGTTTTTGCCGATTTTCTCAAAACTCGTGATCGGCCAAATTCCCTGGTTTCTACTTTTGATGGGCCATATACGGTATTTAAAAATTATACAACAAAATTATATTGCTACTAATATTTTAAATAGTATACAGAAATAAACAATATATAAAATGTTTTTTATAGTACCAATCATTTTGAAAACTGTAATAAAAAAAAATAGAAAATGAAGTGTAATTATAATAGAATCTTTTAGATTTTGTAATTTTTCCTGTAGTTATAAACTCAATGGGTTATTTTAATTTCACTAATAAAATTTTTATCTTATTAAAATTACTAGTATACTCTAAATAATATACTATGAAATAATAGCTTCAAAATCCAATCTTATTCGGATAACAGATATTCGATTTAAAAAATAATATGCACTGGAAATATACGGATTATCTGACAAATATCTATTATCTGTTTATATCCGTTAAGTTTTCGTAAAGATTTTATTTTCGTATCTATCACATGATTTTAAATTTAAAAATCATTTTGTAATCAGCTTTAAACAAAAAATTATAATAACAATACAGTTGTTCTTTACTTTAGGCATATAAACAATATACAAATTAGTAAAAAAAAAAAGAAAAAAAATCATGAATAGTTACAATTGTATCAAAAACTCTCTATTCAAGATTCACAGGATGAAGTGTTTATTAGTAATTGATTTGTCAAATCGAACTAGCTGGTTGTAGAAATTTTTTGTCCAGAAATTCGCAAAGATGTTTTATGAAAAGGATTTGATATTTGTATTACTTGGATTAGAATATGGCAAGCATATTGACTGGATTTTTAATTGAAAATCAATTTGCAAGTAACAGACTAAATGGATAAGCATATACTTGGCAATTCTGGAAATTTCGACTCCTAGTGGACGATTTTCAATGATGATGGTAACTTATTAACTCTGAAAAGTACCCAAGCCATTCATAAAGATAATGTTTTTGACAAATATTCAAATATTCATCCTTCCAGAAAAAAATAACAAAAAATTAAAATTATATAAAAAATTTACAAATTCAAATATATATTATAAATTTGCTTTACGATCAAATATATACTATAAATTTGCTTTACATCTAAGATCAAAAAGATCCAAATGAGATTTTGTTTAATATTCTAGATATTTTTTAAGATAAATAGGTTTTAAAAAATTATCTAGTAATTCTTTTAGCTTTTAGTTTTAGTATCTATAATATAACTTTGTTTGTCAGAGATAATGCTAAAATTTATATAATCACATTATGATCTTTTATATTAAAAACCTGGAAGTGCATCACTAATTATTATAGAACTCCAGTATCACTAATCTAAAAAATTTTGCTATATAGTAAGTGTTAGTATTAAAATTGGGTATAGCTAGATTTTAATTATTCTATTTAAATCCGGTATGATACATATATATAATTAAACAAAAACATATCCAATCTAATTCCAATACTAACAGCAGCTAGTATATATATCAAATTTGTTTATTATTTATATAAATTTAAGAATTATCTAATTTTAGCATTGCTCTAGGCATTGTTTATTAATATTTTTGAATATTATAATGCTATATATATATATTAAATTTAAATTTATATATATTTTGTACACATAATTTTAAATTTCTATTTTTTTATGCTATTATAATTTTGTTTCTCTTTATTACTTTATTTATAAATCAAAATTATTTATTAAATACTAAAGACTATTTATTAAATTGAATAAAATACTATAACAACCCTTTATAAAATAGTTTAATAATAGTAATAAAACACATGTATACAAAATGGCTTTTAGAACAAGTTAAAAAAGTATAAAAAAATAAGAAAGATAATATAATATAAAAAACATAATAAAAATAAAAATATTTATAAAAACAGATCAAATAAAATAAAAATATTGAAAAAAACAAATAAAAAGGGTATAATTGATTTTATAACTAATATTTATAATTGTATTAGTACAAATTATAAATATAACTTTAGCTAATTTAATAAAAAATTTTAAAATATATATTATTAGAAATAAAATATATAAATTATCAAATAATAATTTTAATAAATAATTAAATAATAATTTTAATAATAATTAAAATAAATCTTTTACTTCCAGACTATTTTAGCAAAAATATTATTAAATAAAAATTTATTAGTTATCAAATATAATTTCAAAAAAAATTACTACAAATCACCACTGGTGATCATCACCGGTGATCTACAATGCATAAAACAAAATAAACAAAACAAACTAAATAAAAATTAAATCTCTTTAATATTAGGGTAAGGGTAAAGGTTAGAAATTAGGATAGGGCTTCGTATATAGTTAAATTTAGCAAGGAATTTTTTTTTTTTGCATAAAAAAAAGTAGTTTCATAGGCAAAATTTTAGGTTAGAAGCAATTTTAGAAATTTTTTAAAAATTTTTTGTTTTTATTACACAAAAATTGATCTATATGTTACACCTGATTCTGAATTTTAATTGGTAAATTGAACACTGGTGATGATCACTGGTGGTGATAAATAGCAAACTTCTTTTAAAAATAGTTAAAATTACATACGCATAACTATAAGATTAACCATTTATTAAGGTTAATTACAATATGAAGTTGCAACAATATGAAGTTGAATTACATAAGTTAATACTTACTCACTAATAATTTAAATAAAAATATATAATTTATTAAATAATAGTTTTGATAATAATTATAATTAAGTAATACTTACCAACTAATAATTTAACAAAAGCATTGATGAAAATATATTATTATTAGAAATAAAGATATATTAATTTTATCAATAATAATTTTAAAAAGAATATATTTAAGGTTATACTTACACCCTATTAATTTAATAAAAGCATTATTAAAATATATATTATTAGAAATAAAAATATATAAATTATTTAAATAATATTTTTGATAATAATTATAACTAAGCTTTTACTTACGTGCTAAGTTTAATAAAAATATTTATTAAAATAGATAATATTAGAAAATAAACAGATATAAATTATTAAATAATAATTTTAATAATAATTTTAATTAAGCTTATACTTACCAGGCACTAATTTAATAAAGTATTTATTAAGATCTATATTATTAGATAACTTAAATTATGAAATAATAATTTAAAAATAATTATACTTACGGGCTAATAATTCAATAAGGTATTTATTATTAAAGTATATATAAATTATTAAACAATAATTTAAAAATAATTATAATAAATCTTAAGCTTACGGGCTAATAATTTAACAAAAGCATTTATTACAATATATATTAATAAAAATAAAGATAAATAAAGATAATTACTACTCGCGCTATGGATTTTTGTTATTCGCAACTAACATTATATAATCCGCTTTACCATAACTCTAATTAATTCTGGTCATGATCTAAATTTCATGGTGCGCATAGCAAAAATCCATGGTGCGAATAGCGGTTCCCTATATATAAATTATCAACCGATAATTTTAAAAATATTATATTAAATTTATACTTACTTGCTAATAATTTAACAAAAACATTTATTTAATATATTGTTAAAAAATATATAACTTATAAATTATTAAATAATAATTTTAAAAATAATTATTAATATGCATATACTTACCAACTAGTAATTTAACAAAACATTTATTAAAATATATATTATTAGAAATAAATATATATAAATTACTAAATAATAATTTAAAATAAAAATAAATCTAAACAGTGCCTTTATGCACTTGTGCTCTCTTATATGAGTGTCGCCAAGTGAAAACGGCAGTTCTAAAAAATGGATCCTTATGAATTTCATAATAATCTATTTTTTAGGATTGCTGACTTTTTCACTTGGCAACACTCATGTAATAATATCAAATTAGTAAATTATTAAATAAAATCTTAATTATGATTAAAATTAGAGTAGAGTTCAAGTTAAAATTAGAGTAAAATTGCAAAGAAACATTTTTTATTAATAATGTAGCAGGGGCTATTTAGTAAAATTTTGAGATATTAGAAAAAAAGCACAAAATACACAGAACACTGTCTAGTCCTGTCCTTAAAATAATTAAACTAAACTTATACTTACCAATTACTGTAATAATTTAGCAACATTTATTTATATATTATTAGAAGCAAATATAAAATTATCAAATAATAATTTTAAAAATAATTATTATTAAGCTTATACTTACCATCTAATAATTTAACAAAAATATTTATTAAAATATATATTATTAGAAATAATAATATATAAATTTATTAGCAATGATTTTAAAAATAATTATAATTAAGCTTATACTTACCCTCTAATAATTTAACAAAAACATTTATTAAAATATTTATTATTAGAAATAAAGATAAATAAATTATAAAATAGCAATTAAAAATAATTATAATTCAGCTTATACTCACCCACTAATGATTTAACAAAAGTATTTATTAAGTTATGTATTATTAGAAACAATAATATACAAATTGCGAATAATAATTTAAAAATTAATTATACTTACGTGCTAATAATTTGACAAAAGCATTTATTAAAATATATATCATTTGAATAGAGATGCGAACTATAAACTATTAGTCATGATAAATAAACTGTAGTTTATTGTAAAACTGTAGTTTTAAAATAAACTACAGTTTATTTCTATGTATTGTCATTTACGGATCACATCTCTATATTTGAAATAAGATAAATCATTATAAGATATTGGTCATGCAACATGGAATTTGTTCGGTTGGAGTAATGATGTAAATGATTGGTTGACATGTGCCGCGCAGCGACAAATTTCAGCCAATCATTTACTACGACAGAACAGATTTTGATATGTATCATCGCGTGATCCAATATCGATGTTATCGTGCAATTTATGATCATGCTTTAAAATTGTGATTGGCTACTGAGTTTTAAATACGGGATTTTGTGCTTACGTAATAACGTACAAGAAATAACGAGAAGAAAAAGTCTATGATCATAAGTGTTTGCACGATAATTTAAGAATACCAAATTATAATTTTAAAAATAATTATAATTAAGCTTATACTTACCAACTAATAATTTAACATAAACATTTATTAAAGTATGTATTATTAGAGATAGATATATAAATTATCAAATAATAATTTTAAAAATAAATAAAATAAGCGTATACTTACGTACTAATGATTTAACAAAAGCATTATTTAAATATATATTAGAAATAAAGATATATAAATTATCAAATAAAATTTAAAAATAATTATAATTAAGCTAGTACTTACTTGCTAATATTTTTAACAACAACATTAAAATATATTATAAAATATAAGAATATAAGTTATCAAATGATATAATAAATAATTACAAAGCAGCAAATTAATACAATTACTTTTTCTTCAATGAACTAAAAGGCGAGGCAGACGAGGCAGGCAAAGAAGTAGTCAAGCAAATATTTAGAATAATAAGAACCAAAATAAAGCAAAAAAATTGCATTGCGACAGTGATATGGAATTTCATTGCGACAATTAATATTAGGAAGGATGAATTATAAAGTGAGAACCAAATTATTGATAATAATAGGCGAATTGATAATTTTTATGTAGTGATGAATTATAAAAACGAAACAAAAAATTACCGGTAATAATAGATGAGTTGGTAATTTTTGGTGCCATTTTATACTGTTTTTAATTTTCATGATTACCATTATCGTTGTTTTCGAGTCAATGCGATCATAAAATTCTAAAAATAAATTCTGCACATTACTGTCGTGCCTGAAATTGACACCGCCTGCACCCTTGATTGTCATTCGATTGTACGAGTGAAAATGTTTTTCTTATCAAAAAAATTTATCGCGATTTGCAAAATGATGCATCGTTAAACAAATTCTGGAGATCGCAGCTAACACATGCTATGTTGTTCTTTATATAGGCTTATTTTTAGAATATTGATATAAGTCATAAAGTATAAAAATATATTATTTATATTGAATTTTTGTTAAGAGAATCACTTTACAATCAACGATTGTACATGTGAACTGCGATTTGCAAATATGATCATTTTACAAACCATACCCCTAAAAAAAATTACATATCTGAGCTTATCTAACTGCCCAATGCTTGAATTAGCTCGTATTGGAATTAACGGTTGTGGTTTCTATATTAGATTATTGTGGTGATTTAATGTAAGCAAAAATTCTGTACGGATGACCATAATTGTAAAGTAAGGGAAAATTACAGTATGGTATCGGTATGGTACCGATTAGTATCTTCGCAAAACAATACCCTATTAAAAAAAATTTTCGGAAAAACATGGAAGCTGAACACGGAAACATACGTAAAAATATGTAAAAAAAATACGTAAAATGTACACTTTCCGTGTTTTTGGACAGGAAAACGCACCGTATTTTCCGTGTTTTCTAAAACACGGAATGTGTTTCAAAATACGGTGTATTTTCCTGTCCAAAAACACGGAAAGTGTACATTTTACGTATTTTTTACATATTTTTACGTATGTTTCCGTGTTCAGCTTCCATGTTTTTTCCGAAAATTTTTATTCATAGGGATAAGGTATGGATGATCATCAGTGTTTCGGCCGAAACCTCCCCAAAGTCCGAAACTTTCGGTAACACGCATATAAAACAAGTGCTAAAATTTGATCAAAAACACAACCGTCGACGCGTACAATTCAATTTTAGTTATCGTGATCCGGTTCATTATTCATGAGTGCTGACTTATATTATTAAAAAAATAATATGTATTTGTTATAAAGAGCTTTCGATTTTACCCCTTATTACTTACCAGATTAGGCCCTATAATATTATATACGATACGTAATCACAATCAATAATATCACGAGTTGATCTAATAAATAATAAATTAGCTTGAAAACACCCGAAGCCACATTTTTTTCTCTTGGTATTATTCTATATATTTCAGGTTCATTTGATTTTTATCTGTGCACTTTTTTTTATTAATAATTTTATTTTATTTTATTCCTAAATAAATAATTTCATTTATCTTTTAATACTGTCGTTATTTTCTTACATATGGGATCTTTACTAAAAGAAAAAGAACTCCTTTTGGGACTATAATAGTCCTGAAAGCAAAATTTTCAATATAGTATGATTATCATGTGATTTACGATGTATCGAGTTATCTACATTATAATCCGAAAGTTGCTAAAAATATTTAAAAAATTGGTATACTAAAATCAAGATATACCATAGATAACTAAGGGTTGAAAACATTTAATCGCATAAAATTTTGCTTCTGCTTAGGTAGAATAATATTAGTGTTAGGGTTTGGATGTGTGTGTTTTTGGTTGATTTTTATGTTACATGACTTAAATTTTGATTTGACCAAATAGTGAAAATTTTTAAGGGGTGATGCTATGATGTTTAAATGCGTTGGTCTTTTCGGAATGTATTAAAACCAGTTAGGTTAAACCGTTAAACGAACGGATAATTATTTTTTAGGCAATTACAAATAAACTATAGTTGAAATTAAAATAAGTATAAATAAGGTAGCTACATCGCTATGTCACGCAAAATCAGAATATACATCATGTATAGTATTAAAATTTTATTCATCTTTCACTTTTAACCAATTTTGTGGCTAATTTTAGATCATGTAATCTCTGTTGATCTTATTAAACTCCTAAAAAGGAACTATAACGTTGTGCCAATCGTTCACATTTGAACTCCTAAAAAAGAAATATCAATTATGATGCCAAGAAAAGTTTCTATTTTAATTTAATCTATTACTTGCCAATTATTTAAAAGATAGACTTGAAAGTCCACAACCTCATTTTCTCTTTGCAGTACTCAAATTATTTTTATACATTTTAATGTTTATATAGTACATTTAATTTTTTATTTCAATCTTCATCCTAATTATTCTAATTAAAAAAGATGACATATTACCTTTTCTTATTCATTTTATTATTATTCCAATTCAGCATGGTGGACAAACCCGAATTTGGATGATCAACATTGTGGCTTAGCCAATTTAATAAAAAAATTTTTTTAATTTTTTATACAGTTTAAAGTACTTCGTATTCTCGTGATTTTTCGAAACTTACCAATTAAGTTCATTCTAAAAAAAAAAATAAAGAACTTTGCCTGCCTCGTCTTATATTAAAATTAATCAAAAATAATCCTAATATTCAAAAAGTTTTATTAGAGACGAAGTTTGTAAGAGAGCTAAAGTAGTTAAACCCGTAATTCAAGTACACGAAGGCATTTTAGTGTCAAAACCAAAGACAAACGATGCAAAACTAAGGTCTAGTACTTTTTAGAAAAAGCAGAAACAAGTCCGAGTGATGTTTACATGAAAAGCAGAGTAAAAAAGATAAGTTAACTCGTTTTTATATACTTTAAATCTAAAGTTATACTTATTACAAATGAACTTGTTATTTCATAAAACAAATTTTAATTATTTTAATTATTACAATTTAAAGTACAAATAGGAACGATATAGAAACGATTTAACAAATTATATTTATTAAATAGATTAAGTAGAAATAATGTACACGTATTTAAAGATAGAATTTTATTAAGTAATGTATAAGCAAATATGGGATTGTAATATCGTTAATATCTCATGTAGTATTTGACTAATCTTAAACCATTCGATTCGTTTCATTGAGACGAATCGAATGGTATAAGTTTCATCAAATTCTGACTGCTGGATCGTTGGATATCTTTGATTTAGTAAATAAAGATTTTTCGAACATTATTGTAATTTTATAAGGCCAATTATCACGTGTACATTCATGACCAATTGTTTAATTTCATGTGATCGATCATCCTCATACTTTTATTGGACAGATCGGTCCTGAGTCACAAATTTCAAGTTTGGAAAGTTTGTGATAATTTTACAATCATTTTGCCATGTGTTCATGACATATCAAATTACTATGGAGATGAAACAATTTAGCCCATATATTTAAGAAATATCATAGATAAGCAGATTGTCGTTAAGAGTTAAAATTATTTAGCAGCACAAAATTTCTTTATACTGTTAGTTTAAGCTAAATGGTATTAAATCCAAGTTGGTTAAACTGTTAGGCGCATTAAACGATTAATTGTTAAAATAAAAAATTTTTTTTCTAGACGGTTTCAATTTTTGATTCTAAAGTACATATATAATTAAAATTAATAAAAACTTTTAATAAAATAATCTAAAAAAAAAATACGAATAAAAAAATTAATTTAAGCACGGACATTTGGACGTGCCTAACTACTAGTTAATTTTTGTGTATCAAATATTAAAATATTAGGATAGAATATAGTAGTAATATAGCGTAGGTAGTTTTATAACAAATTAGCGTAAGTGTTTTGTTAGTTACTACTTATTTCGATAATGTAAATTATATTTTTTCTCATGTTTGCTAACAAAAATTATTTTTCTTAAGCTTATTCATCAAAAGTAACAAAGTTTGGCATTCTCAAATAAATTTTAAGACCCTTTATTTAAAGATTCATTATTTTTTAATTTTTATATTTCACCCTATCATCACCAATAACTTTACTGTATTAGCTAATTATGAGTTAGATTGTATTGAAATTGTCATAATTCCTATTTGATTTAATGTAAAAAATTTATTATAAAACTTATGAGCTATCACGATGACACATATGTGGTTAAGTTGGTTTTGTATTACTAATGTGATGACATACCGTATGTATTGAAATAAAGTCACAATTTCTATCATAACTTATTGTAAAAAATTTGATACAAAAAATTATAAACTACTATAGTGATACGCAGTATGCGGTTAAAGTTGAGTTAGTTTGTATTGGAATCATAGTTGTAAATTCTATCATGATTTATTGTGAAAATTTCGCTATCATAATACACATTTTGTGTTGGAATTACAGTTGTGAATTCTACAATACAATGATTTACTGTAAACAATTTTACTGTAAATAATTTTGCTGTAAAAAAATTTTTGCACATTATGCAGTTAAGATTGAATAAACTTTTGTATTGAATTATTATCATGTTTGCTATAAAAAATTTTACTGCAAAACATACTGACTATTGTAGTGACAGACAGTATATGGAAAAGGTTTTATTAGAAATATAGTCATAATTTTATCAGAAATTATTGTAAAAAATTTGCTATGTAACTTACAAGCTATTGTGGTACACGCAGTATGTAGTTAAATTAGATTATATTGGAACTCACAGTCGTGACTTCCATCGCGATTTACTATGTAGTTGTTGTTAGCATTAGAATTAACAATCATGATTTCTATTGTTAAAAATTTTGTTAGAAGACTTACCCGCTATTGTAATAAATTAACAACCGTGATTTCTATCATGATTTACTGTCTTGATGTGTAAGTTTTGAGGCAGCTTTATCTCAAACATTTGGTACTTGCGAGTATATAGTAAAGTATATAGGTCAAAAATGCAAATTAGGACAGACGTGCAAAATCATGATTGTTACCAAAAAGGAATCGGAGTCGAAAAAGACGAAAACAAGGCATTGGAATATTTCAAAAAATCTGCAGAAATGGGTAATGTTAATGGAATGAATAATGTTGGACATTGCTATAGAGATGGAATCGGAGTCGAAAAAGACGAAAAGAAAGCATTCGAATATTATAAAAAATCTGCAGAAATGGGTGATGCTAGAGGAATATTTAATGTTGGATATTGCTATCTCAAAGGAATCGGAGTCGAAAAAGACGAAAAGAAAGCATTCGAATATTATAAAAAATCTGCAGAAATGGGTGATGCTAGAGGAATATTTAATGTTGGATATTGCTATCTCAAAGGAATCGGAGTCGAAAAAGACGAAAAGAAAGCATTCGAATATTATAAAAAATCTGCAGAAATGGGTGATGCTAGAGGAATATTTAATGTTGGATATTGCTATCTCAAAGGAATCGGAGTCGAAAAAGACGAAAAGAAAGCATTCGAATATTATAAAAAATCTGCAGAAATGGGTGATGCTAGAGGAATATTTAATGTTGGATATTGCTATCTCAAAGGAATCGGAGTCGAAAAAGACGAAAAGAAAGCATTCGAATATTATAAAAAATCTGCAGAAATGGGTGATGCTAGAGGAATATTTAATGTTGGATATTGCTATCTCAAAGGAATCGGAGTCGAAAAAGACGAAAAGAAAGCATTCGAATATTATAAAAAATCTGCAGAAATGGGTGATGCTAGAGGAATATTTAATGTTGGATATTGCTATCTCAAAGGAATCGGAGTCGAAAAAGACGAAAAGAAAGCATTCGAATATTATAAAAAATCTGCAGAAATGGG
>QKWP01000546.1:10717-62539 GCA_003550325.1 Gigaspora rosea
GATGATTTAACTACCAAAATGTTCATCTCACTGAGACGATTTTAACAAGCCCAAAATTGTTAAAATCTAATACAGGGTCCCAAGATCGTTCAGCTTTTGTGTAATTTTAATAGTGATTTTTTAGAATCACTAAGTAAATTTCTTTTATATTGAATAACTTTTAATCTACTGGCCCGTTTTGGATGATTTAACTACCAAAATGTTCATCTCAGTGAGATGATTCTAACAAGCCCAAAATCGCTAAATTCCAATTACAGGATTCCAAGATCAATAAAGATTTTATTGCTTGTCTAACAATACAAATCTTTATTGATTCTGGGATCCTGTAATTAGAATTTAGCGATTTTAGGCTTGTTAGAATCGTCTTACTGAGACAAACATTTTGGTAGTTAAATCATCCAAAACAGGCCAGTGTATTAAAAGTTATTCAATATTAAAGAAATTTACTTGTGATTCTAAAAAATCACAATTAAAATTACACAAAAGTTGAATAATCATAGAACTCTGTAATTTGATTTTAATGATTTTGGGCTTGTTAGAATCGTCTCAGTAAGACGAACATTTTGGTAGTTAAATCATCTAAATTGGTCCAGTAAAGAAATAGTTATTATAAATTTCATAAATTAAAACATATGAATAAATTTAAAAAATATAAAATTGGATTGGCTAATAGAGTATCAGATGTAGGTAGGTAGGGTAAAATTTTGAAATTTATTAGTAACAAAATATTACGTAATTTCTGGAAGCCCCCAACTGCTTATTTATTCTTTTAATTCTATGTACCCACCTTCTACTACTCTTTTCATCACGACAGTTTCCACCTTTTATTTTATTCAGATGCAACCATGTGCTTTTTCAGTCTATTTCCACTATATCATTCTCTTCTTTTAAATCCAAACCTAGTGCTACCGAGCTTACCCACCCTATGTCATAGATTGATATAATCACATCTTGCACGAACTTCCTCAATGGCCTGTCTACGGTATGTTATTCCATTTTGGTATAATTCTTAGACCTTTTGTCCAACCACTACTTATACTAAATCCTTTGCCTCTAACAGCACCTTCTTTTGCGAGTTTATCCGCCTCCTTATTACTTCTTATTCCTACATGCGCCTTTATCTTAACTAGCTCTAAATTTATCTCCTTTTTATGCACACAATCTCTAATCGCCCTTAACCAGTTTCCATTACTTAGTTTTAGCTCCTTTCGGACCGAACTGAGTTTCACATTTTGGTTGATCGAATTTATCGCGTTGTTACTGTCGGTAAGTATTCTTACTCTTGCCTTGCATGGCACAGCTAGCAATGCTGTTGCAATTGCTCCAAGCTCAGCCCTTGTTGATGACGGCCAATCAATTATCGCTTCTTGGAAACTTATATCTTAATCGAATTCTTTTGGTTCCATATTCATTGGGTATGCTTTCTATCCGATCCCCATTCGTCACTTAGTTACATTTCCATTCTGTGCTTCTATTATCTCTATGGAACCGTCTGTAAAAATATCTCTTTCTTGCCTTCTTTGAAGCTTTTCTCTCATTTCTTCTAGTTTCTTTCGCACCTTGGTATCTGGGATCCATTCCTTCAGTATTTCGCTCTCCTGACAGCTAATTACTATCCTCTCTATTTGCTGGTTTTCTGTATTTACTTCTCTTGGGTCTTCTGCCTCTACTGTCTCTATGTTTGTTAAATCTATTTCACACAGGACCTTACGCTCTAGTTTCTTAACTAAGCGTTTGTTTAAGGCACACTTTCGCTTCTAAACTTTTTATATATGATGCACGAATTCTCATCCTTCCCTTGATTATCTTCGTACCCCTGCATCGTTTTATTTCTTGTTTTGTGTTACTACTTCCTTCACACTTCTGCCAGTGTTCTATTATCATTGTTTGCTTTGGGCCCTTTCTTCCTATCACTTTTCCTATCTGGGCTCCTTTGGTTCCGTTACCAAAGACGATCATTTCATGCTTTTGTGCATCCCTTGATATTTGTACTGGTTCTGGTTTTATTGCGTACACATTTCCATTCATTTGCCTAAATTTGCTCTTGACTTGTCGTGTGTACCTGTCTTCAATTATCTTTTCTTCCAAAAACTTGTACCATTCTGGCTTCTTCCCAGAACCTTTTCTATTTCTTATATTTCTTACTTGCTCTCATGGCAGCATTCTTTCACCATCTTTATTAATCAGCTGCTCTACCAGGTACAGTTGTAGGTTCTGTCCATTTTGAAATCCTTTTCTAAATCCTTTCTCAGTACTTTGCGTATTTCACTTCCTTTTTCTGCAATTTCTAAGCACTTTCACATATGACCTTCTTCAAACCTGAAGCCTTACTGCGCTTTCCATTTGTCATCCATTTTTTCCACTTTTATCTTTTTCGAGCTATACTGGCTTTCAAAGTGCGCTGCTACGTGGTCCTTTACTTCTGCTTCATTATTTAAAAGAACCTCCTCACCCTCTCTGTCTACAACTAATCTATCTATTACTATCTTGTCTCCCTATCTATCCAATATACTGTTTAGCATCCTACGTTGGTCTGACATGATCATTTCTCCTTATGCTTCTATGCTTCTTTTCATGTCCTCTTCTTCACCTTGTTTCGCATTATATGCCACATGTTATGTTTCTTCTTCCATTTTTCTGTTAGCTTTTTCTCTAGTTCCTCTAATCATACTATGTAGCTGTTTTGTGTCGATTTTACTTCTTCTAGATTCTGATGGATTGAGTATTGATCATTCCTTTCGATATTTTTGCCTGTACAGTGTTTATTTTTCCTGCACAACTTGCTCAACATTTTAACACTTTTTCTTATTTCCTGCAGTTCCTCACTTTGCACCTTCTGGACTATACTTTTGGCTTTACGCTTTTTTGGTAGATGCTTATTAACCGACGCGATGATGCTTTCTTTGATCACTTTCCACCCCTTGTCTAAGGTCTCTCGACTGTGTACCTCATTGATATTGTTCTCTTTCTGATATTCTCTTCATTTTACATTTAATCTTTTATTCAAGTGTTGTGCGTATGCTGTCCAGTCTTCGTCCTTTATGTTTTCCAAGTCCAGCTCAATTCTCTTCGTTTTGGCTCATCTACATGCTGCAGCTCTTACACAACCTCTGTTTATGTCCGTCAATATCTAGGTCATGATCACTTGACATAGTTTCTGACATATCCAAAGTATATGCTTTGAGCATATTGTTTTTGCATTCCCTAGACAACCATATATAATCAATACGAGTTTCTAACCCCCTTCCTTTCCATGTAGGTTTTGCTTCTTCTTGTCTATACCATTTGTGTGAATCTATTAAACCCTTGTTTACCATAAAATTGAACATGTTTTCTGTCTCCCTGTTTCTAGTTACTTCGCGACCCCTCAGAAGGACCTCTTTTTGCCATTCGTGATTAAAGTCCCCATTATTATAAATCTTCGTTCTCTTTTATGATTTGGTCTAGTCTGGCTTGAACAAATTTTCAGATTTTCTTTCTTATATCTACATCATTCGGGGAGCGTACAGTACTATTATACTGTAATCGAGCCTTTTGAACAATAAGTCCACCTTTAGTGCGTATGCCCCGTTTTTCTACCTTCGCTACATGTTTGGACCACTTCTTTTCAATTATTAGACCGACCCCAAAACCCTTCTTTTTTTCTTTTATTGTCTCCGTCCAAAAGCTCACTATTTCTGCTTCATTTCTTAGTATTAGCTTTCCTTCCTTCTCCGTTATATTTATTTTACAGATCCCCAAGAAGTCTATTCTGCCCTCCTTCATTATGTCAATAATTGCCTCGAGCTTTATCTTATTTCTCTTAATTCCATTGATGTTATGCGTTCCTATTTTACACAAAGACCAGTTTTCTTCTTCCTCTATGTGACTTCCTCTGGTATCCACCTCTTTTCCTCTTTTCCTTGCTTGGACCCATGAGACTTCTTTCACCTTTCCTATTTCTCTAGTTCTGTTGAGGATTTTTCGGTCTCCCTTCCTACTTTTCAACCTTTCGTAATTAGTCTCGTTCTTTTTCGATATTTCAAAAATTTGTCTTTATTCCTTTAGAAATTTGTCTATCTCTCTATTTCTATTTTGTGCTGCTTTACTTGTTTTTTCTTCTTTGTTTTGCGCTGTAAGTATTAAGTTTGTCGTGCCTTGATAGTTAGTAGACTTATGCTATCTACTATTAATCTGTGATTCGACTAGTGCGTCCGTTAGGAGTGGTTGGGGCCTGCTAGCCCCTTGATTGTCCTTTCTAACTCCTTCAATTTCGTCCAAATCTCCTCATTTACGCTCCCTTTTCTGAATCGTCTGCTATTATATCTTTCCACATTTTTTTCTTTTTTATTACATGGTATATAGATTTTTCTCTGCCAGTTTTCGAATTGGCGGTTATTGCTTTTTTCTACCAGTATCTTTGTCCTCTTGCTTCCTATATTTTCTCTCCAATACTTTTCTTCTCTTCTCTTGTTAATGTTTGCTTCTTCTATACGAAGCTTTCTCTTCTGTTCTTCATTGTAGTCTATCTACCTGTTTTTATATTCTTCACTTTCTTTCGGCATTTTATACATCGAATCTCGCCACTCAAGTTTTGTATCATAATAGTATATTCTAGATTCTCTCACTTTTGCCAAGTCTTCTTGAGATTCAAAATATACTATTGCTATTTTTCTTTGGTTACTATAGTAATTGTTCATAATAAAAACTGATCTTGCATTTACTCTGCTTAGTTGTCTTAATAGAAGCGACTCAATTGCGTGGTTCGGTACATTTGCTATTCTTGTTTTGTACCGATTTCTTTTTATTAATTCCTCTTTGTCAAATCCATTCATTGTCATACGTAACAGTCTTCCCGTTTTTCCAAAGCAACAGCCCATTTTGCTTTCCCAATTTGTTTTCTTTTCTCATTCTTAAATTTAACTAGCACTTGAGCTGTGCTACTTGTTTCTCTGCCCCTCCATTGAATTATTGATATATTCCCAAAGAAGCTTAATTCTTTCCAGAGTACGCGTTGTGATATGTCTTTAGGAATGTCCCATACTGTATAGATTCCATTCAGTTTTCTTTGTCCTTTTTAATAGTACTAATATCTTTTTCAAGCACTTGTTCACTTTGCGTCGCTATATCTGCCTTCTGTATAGCTTTATTTTTTCTTTTTCTGTATTGTTTGTCTTTACTTCATAGCTTTCGTTTTTGTTGATTATATGGGGTGTCTGACTTAACTTCACTGTATTTATTTTCGAGGCCTCTGCTGTACTGCATATTTTCTCCTCAATACCGTAATCTAGTGTGCCACATTCAGCTTCTATCAACATTTTCTTCCTTGCTTGAATTTTTTCACGCTCTATTCTTTCTTTATCTGTGACTGTTTGTATGTCTCTGAGCTGCTTTTCTGTTAAGTCACGATAGTTTTTAATAAAATGTCTAATTAGACATATTTCTTCTGCTGAAATTACTTCTACTGCTTTTGCTAACTCAGAATCAATGATTTGCGTTTTTATGCATTTCTTATTTAAATACTTTATACATGTCTGCACACCACATCTGATTGCATCACATCCACCCTTAAGGAATTTTACTTTCCAGTTCGGAACCTGTTTGTTGTTCATTTATCTTCTACTAATCTCATTAACTACTAATGTTTAAAATTCCCACGTTTACATATTTGTTTATTTGTTTTGGTATAGCTAAATTTCTATTGTTTATTTGTTGTTTGTTTATCATTTCTTATACACGTCAACTTGCTTACGTAATCTATTAGTGATCTGCAGTACAGGGTTTTGGCTAATGCCCACTTTATCGTATTATTTTCTTTGTACTTTCTTTATGTGTAACTATTCGACCGTATTAGTTCTTCTGTTATTTTAGCTCCCCAACTCAGGCACAATAGTTTTCTTGTCACTTTTTAAGCCTTGTCTATATTCTTGTTTGTGCTGTTACTTTCTGTGTTTTTCTTTTGTTTGCTGTTTGAGTTTCTGTCGCTCCACAAAAGTTTTTGTACTCTTCTGTGTTTTCGGAGAATGTAGTTCATCTAGAAATGTTCTCTTTAGCGTTGGATTGAATTTTCTATACTTTGTTCAATGTCTTTTCTATGTTTTTTATATGGTTTGTTATTGTTTTCTTTGGCTTCCGATCTGGGCCCGGTGATCAGCAGAAAGAGTTTTTTTCAGTTCCCAAAGTTTTCTAATTTATAAAATATATTAATATAACAATATAATTATATTTTTAAGGGTAAAGGGTATGTAGATCATTTCTATTAATAAACTAGTTACTAAAAATTTTATATTAAATAATCAAGAAAATTTTTATTAAGTAACTATATTAACTTTTTAAATAAAATTGTAGAGGAGGTTTTTCTAATTTTAACGGTAGTTGAATTATTAAAATTTGCTCAGTAGAACCTAAGTTATAGCTGTTTTTATTTTTGCAACCCTATTTACTTATTGTTTACACATGATTTGATTGACCAATTTGTAATCACTCCCGCAGAATAGATCCCACCCCCACAAAAGTTGATACTATAAAAATTTAACAAATTTTATTCAAAATTAATAAAATTTTTATATGTGTAATTTTTTATATGTACAATTTTTACTTAGTACATAAATACAATTTATATAGTAAAAAATTAACTTTTATATGTAGCAACTTTTAAATTCGCAGTAAAAATATTTTTGGTTACTAGTTTATTAATAGAAATGATCTACATACCCTCTACCCTTAAATAAGCTTTATTTAGAGCCAAAATTATAATCTATTAGTAAATTTTGATAATTAAGATTTTTTTAAATTTACCAATAAGAATCATCTTATGAGAGAAGGAAATACTTATATAGTGAATGGATATTATATAATTTCTGTTATAGCCCTAACCAATAATCTTAAATTAACAAAACTATATTGAGTTGAATATAATTTAAAGCCCAATACTATGCTATGAATTGACACTAAATCAAAATCTTAATTATTAAGATTTGTTTAATTTTGCCAAGTACTATTGTATCTTGAGTCTATTTATAATTATTTGTTATAAAAATATGTTATATAATACAAATAGTTTAGTCGCATCAAATTTTTATAGAAGTGCTAAAAATTTTGTCAATTATTTACTTATCTATTATAAAATTGAATTTAATTAGTTAAAAATTTTTATATGTTTTTTAATTTTTTTTATATATAGTGCTAAAAATTTTAAAACTTATAATTTAAAATTATATCTTCTCAATAAAAAATTTAAAGTTGCAAAATAAAATACATAATTTGATAGCTTTTGACAAAAACTATCAAACTACTTATTGTATTTTGCAACTATAAAATTTTTATTGAGAAGATACAATTTAAAAAAATTATTAATTGATTTGGTGTTTTAAACTGCTCACACTATACTAAAGTATAAATTTAGACTTGTTTATGAACAGATATAAATTTCAGATCTATATTTTTGATAATCCATCTCTCTTTAATAATCACTTGTACCAATAAAAAAAAATATTTTTTGTCAAAATTTAATATAAGCTAGAATGCAGAAACTATAAGTCAGTACTTGTCATTTAGAGGTAAATATTATAGACTACCTGCTAACAAGCTTAGAGTTTATTACTTACTGCAAGAATAGTACTTGTCATTTAGAAGCAAAATTATAGACTACCTGCTAACAGATTTAGAGTTTATTACTTACTAAGGAGGTAAGTACTAGCTAGCTCTTTAATAAGGAGTAGAATAAGAAAATATTACTACTGTACAAAGGAAACACATACTTGTTTAAACTGTACAAGTGAATTTTTGTTTGTTTTCTTCATGTTCCTTTGGCTCTTTCAAAAGTTTAACAACTTTTGGTTTACTCTCTTCAAAAGATAAGCAATGTTTACTCTATCAAATTGAAAATATAGCTACAATATTGAAATTAAGTCATAAGTAAATTTTGGGTCTATTGAAATAAACAATGAATAATATATATAATGTTTTGAAAAAATCTCAAAGCAAAAATTTTTTCTAGAATGCTCTATTAGTGTTTTTTTAGCTATAGTCTTTTCTTTTTTTATATGTACATATAATATTTTGGCAAAGTATTTCTCTGTGTAGTATTATATAATTTTTACAATATTATCAAGTACCTTTGCTATAAAGCCCTTTAATAAAGATTTTTCTTTTTTGTATTTTTTTTTACACTTTTTTCTTCCTTTTTTGATTGTTTTTTTTTGGTTTTTTTAGTTACTTGTTATCTATTTTCTTCTCTTTTTTATATTACCCTTTTAGTTATAGTTCTGTTTTTTTATCTTTTATTGAAGTTATTCTATTGTAGTATAGAATGCACTTTTTGTAGTATAGTAGTTTAGCAGAGCCACTCTAGCAACTATTTTTGTACTAGTGCAGCAGGTTGCATTTGGGCACCTAATTTACAGACGATAGCTAGATGATATTAAACTGGCAAATTAATAGTAAACAAATATATTATTGGTCTTTTGTTTTGTTCTACATTTAGTATATTCATAAAGTACTATTAAAACTGCTTAAAATAAAAAAAATTTATATTTTTAATATATTATTATATAATACTAATGATTTAATTAAAATTGTAACTATTGATGCATCAAAAATATAACTTTTGTATAAACAAACATCACTATACCTAGTTCATAACCAAGTTATTTATTATTTTTTGCTTATAATATGCAATACTAATAGGCTTATATAGTTATATAACTAAAAATTAAAATTAAGCTATAATTATATTAATAATATATAGTATAAAAAAATGGTTTATTAATAATTTTTATTTTTATTTTTTAAAAAATATCTTTACATTTAACTTATACAGGAAGATCCCAAAATTTCTGGCCAGAATGTATCAAAATCCTGATTGGCAGGGCCAGAAATAATTAATTTTGTTCAGAATTACTAAAAATTTTTATATATAAAATCAGTTATTTATTAAGTAAGAAGTGCCTAGCTAATAACTTTGCTATAGAACATGCTAATTATTAGGGTTAAATGCTGATCTAAATTTGATCAAAAATTTTAGGGATTGTCTTGTAAAAATTTTTATATTTTGTTTTAGATTTGTAGTACAAATTTTTTAAACAAAAATAAAACATAGTATATCAATAAACTTTAAAATAAATTTGTATAAAAAATGCTACAACTGCTAGTATTTCAGCTAAAACATTTAGTTCCAGCTAGCAAAACTTCTAAAATATCTAAAACTGGATAAAACTTTCAAAACTTCCAAAACTTCTAAAACCTTTTAAATTGATAAAATTTTTAAAATTTTTGAATCCATTAACTACTAAATATCATAAAAAATAATAGGCAAAGTGGAGATAGGATCTTAAATTATAAAAAAATATAGGTTTTACTAGATTTTTTGGACCAAAGCAAAACTTCTGAAACTGGCTTCAGAAATGAATAGCCAATTAATCTATATTATATAAAATAGTAAGCATAAATAATTGTGGCGGCTTATGCTGAGATCTGGGGTCTCTATTTAAATCTATAATATCTACTAAAATCCATATATACTCTTTTATTAATAACCCTAAACCCTAACTAAACTATAAAAACAAACACCCTTGAAAAATCCCTCTAAAATTTTATAATTTCATAATAAAATAACTTAAATTCTCAGCATAAGCCATCTCAGCATAAGCTGCCACAATAATTATATATATTTAATTACTGATTCAAATAAGATTAGCACAATTTTTATATTAGGATTTGGGCAAATTTCTATGATATTACTATATGCTAAAATCTGGTACTACTTCAATAAAAATTATTTTTTTTATTAAGCTAACAACTTATATCAATTAATTGAAAGTTGTAGAGCTCACTGAGATACATCTAATTAGATTATTCAAATCAGCCCAGTGTATGCCAAGATATTGCTAAAAAAATTATTGGCTAACTATATAAAAGTTTTAGTTCATTTACCTAAAATTTTATAAAGTTGGCCAATCATTTTTTGGCAATATCATGGCATACACTGAACCGATTTGAATGATCTAACCACTATTAGATGTAAGATACCTAGTATAATGTGATTTTTTGTAATTGAAAAAATTTTAAATCACATGATTTAGATATTATATGATGTATAAATAGCATTTTAAAAATCGATTTACATTATTTGTCACACTAGGTACCTTGCACTAAAAAATATAGTAGTAATCTTTACAACTTTCAATTAATTGACCTAAGTTGTTAACTTAATAAAAAATACTTTTTATTGAAGTGGCACCAGATTTCAATATAATAAAAGTTTATATTGTACCTATTGTTCCAACATACTATAGTAATTCTGCCAATTTTTCTGATCATCAATTAACCTGGTTATTATTTTAAATTTTCAGATTTTGTTTTTTTTATTTATAAAATATATTTTAGTTTGTGGGTTTTTTATTATTTATTTATTATTTTATTTATTTATTTATTATTTATTTATTATTTATTTATTTATTATTTATTTATTATTTAATTAACTTAATTATTTATTTTATTATTCTGTTCAATAAAGGTTTTTAAGCTTGCAGAATTGTTTATATATATATATATATAAATCGAGTATAGTCACTTAAGTAAACTTTTTTAGAAGATCAAAATACACATATTTAAAATTTTGAATAAATTTGAAGAACTTTTTATAATTGGTTTTTGATTTCTATGTTTAACAAAAATATATTTGTTGAACTTACAAATTAAAAGTCAAATAATAAAAGGTACTTCAATTATAATGAAACTTTAAGTATATATATATTTTAGTCTTTCATACAAGGTCACTTAAGCACTAATAATTGATTTACAGTACCGGACAGTAAAAGACATCCATTCATTATTAGTAAAACTTTAAATTGTTATAACTTTTTTAAAAAAATTCAATCAAAAAACCCTCTGACAAATTGATAGATTTTTAGATAAACTAAATTTCTGTCAGAGGAATTTTCTTATTTTTAACTTTAAAAAAGTTATAAGACATTAAAGTTTATATGAGTTTAAAAAATTGGCGTTTAATAAGAAAACATATATAGGTTTTTAGCCAATCAAAATCAATTGCACAAAATTAGCCAATCAGAATGGATTATATAAGCACCCAAAATTTGGTGCCTATATGTATAGATTGGATATCTTTTACTGTCCTGTACTGTACAAATTTAAACTTTACTATATATCAACTATTTGCAATTGACAAAAATTAATTATATAGCTACTTCCAGATTTTTTGTGTTCAAAATCATCCAAAAAGGGAGCTCATTTTTCAGAAACAACACCAACTACAATAATGCTATTATTAATTTTATTTTTATTTTTTATAAACTTTTTTTACTCTTTAATTTACATTAATAAATGTTTCTAATTCAAAGTGTTGACCTTGGCTAATTTATTTATTTGGTGTGTTTCTTTATAATATGCCTTAAAAATAAAATCAACTGTTGTTATTATTCTTTTTGAAATACAATTATTTTATAGTTTCTGATATTCTGTTTGATTAATCATAATTCATTAGAGCAATACCAAATATATATTTTTAAAACTAGTATGTATATATATAAACATATTGCAAGTAAAATAGAATTTAAGTTGGTTCAGTAGTGTGAATATGTATATATATACACATATTTTTATTATAATGATAATAATAATTATTATTATTAGTATACTTTCCCTATAAGAAAAATGGACCGTAAAGGTACGGGTTGGCTGAGTAAAGGCACGGGTTTTGGTGGCACGGATTAAACCCGTATTTGGACGTAGGAGGCTTGGATTGGCACGGATTTTTGGCCCGTGGTGGACCGTATGCACGTACAAAATGGACCGTTAATGGCTCGGGTTTTGCAACACTTTACTAGTCCAAATGGCACGGGATTTGGCCAGGTAATTAACGTGAATTAACGTGTGATAAAAAATATACATACAAGTAGATTACATAAATTTATATCAACAATCAATACAATATAAACAAACTAACAACTGCTCATGTATCAAAATTTTGCAAGGAATTTTTTTTGTTAAGACGCCCAGAGCAGTTTCATTAGTGAAATTATGAGATATCGCAATTTTTTTAAAAAAAAATCGTATATTGATCTTTCGCTCTTCGTGAAACGAGCCAACACGTACCACCTTCGACACGTATCATTCCGTGAAATGAAGGTGCCATTACGTATGACGTGTCATAACGTGCCACCTCCCCCGTACCACTTTTTACCGTGATATTCCGTCAACAGCTCTATACGTACCACTCCGACCGTGCCATTCCGTGGATTCCAGACACAACCCGTACCATACCACAGACCACTTTTTTTATAGGGTTTTTAAATATACTGCAAATTAGAAATATTTTATATTGGTGAATATTGGCCTAAATTAAGTTTATTTAGACCAAGATTAAATTAATTTTTTTTTTAATGTCCAATAAAAAAAGTTACTATGTCCAATCAAATTATTTGGNACCACTTTTTACCGTGATATTCCGTCAACAGCTCTATACGTACCACTCCGACCGTGCCATTCCGTGGATTCCAGACACAACCCGTACCATACCACTGACCACTTTTTTAATATGGTTTTTAATAATTCTTCTATTAAGAATTTTTTTATATTGGTGATTTTTGGCCTAAATTAAGTTTATTTAGACCAAGATTAAATTAATTTTTTTTTTAATGTCCAATAAAAAAAGTTACTATGTCCAATCAAATTATTTGGACAATTGGACATTGTCCAAATGTCCAAATGTCAAATGTCCAATATCGTAACATGTTCGGAAGGTTTCGCCCAATTCGGAGGTTTCGGAAGGTTCGGAAGGTTCGGTTCGGAGGGTTTCGAGGTTTCAGCAATTTCGGAAGTTTCGGATTTTGTGCGATACCGAAACTCCAGGGCCGAAACGTTTCGGACTTTGGGGAGAGGTTTCGGCCGAAACACTGTAACTGCCTAACCTCTAATCTCAGTTTAGACACTAGCTCTAACATCAATAAACTTTAACCAGTTATCAACTGCAAATCTGCGCCACAAACCTGGCACATAATGTAGATCAGTTTTACCGACCCATTTTTCAAATTTCCTCATTTGGATGTTAAAACAAAGCAATTAAAATTAGAATTAGTGTCAGACTTGGACAAGAATTATAGGTAAAATTGCTCTCCCGTTTCTTGTATTTTTGCTTTGTTTGCATCGTAGATTAATTTATGTAGGTCTCCCAAATAAGGAAATTTGCGGGTAAAATTGGTCCAGAATGTAGATGTATCTTAGAAAAAGGTTTAATTTGTTTTTCTTTCCAGGAACCAGATCGGAATTAAACTCCAGTAGCATGACTTTTAAATTTGAAAACAGCGAAAAAGAGCACGACGCATGTATTTAGAAAGTTAAAATAGGGATTTTAGTCCGGAGCGATGTAACCTTTGTTATGCAAGGTCATGCAAGGTTTGTCTGTCCGTCCGCCCACATTACTAATCGCCCAACATATAATCCAATCAAATTGCATATTTCGTGATCCTCGGTTCCTAGTTTAAACCAATTCTTTACAGAAAAGTCGGATTTTCCGTGTGGTACGTTCTTGTAACACTTCCGGTGATATTTGTGACTATCCGTATCCACATTCTATATTCGTGTCATGAAATTGCAGTAATCTTTGCTTATTTAGAAATAAATTTTCATAATGAAGAAAAGTATAAAAGGGATGTGAATTTAGTCAAGCTCACAGGAGCATCAATATCGATTTCAACGATTACCAATTCCAATTTTAATAATTTCATCATTTACAAATCTTTAAGATTTTTTTTTGCTTTTAAAGAAAAAATGTTAGATTCCGATTTTTCATGTTTATCATCAGATAACAATAATTTGGTTTTGGAATTAATAAACAAAGTTCAATCTTTGAATAAAAATTTAGAAGATAAAGAACGAGAAAATCAATTATTAAAAAATGAAGTAATGATTTTTCAAGAAAAATACCAACAATTGGAAATTGAAAGTCAAAATGAAATTCGAAAATTACAAGAAAAAAACCAACAATTGGAAATTGATAATCAAAGATTATATTATGAAAGGGATGAAATTCAGATTGAAATTAGACAGTTGGAAGATGAAATTGAAGAAATTAAGCCCAAATCAACAACTAATTACAGAAGAGGACATGATTTCGAATGGAAAATTTCCAAATTATTAAGTAAAGATGGGATATTATCCAATGTGATTCCTTGTCGTCGAGGAGATAAAGGGATCGATATTATTGCTACTTTCAATAGACGAATTATTCTTATCCAATGCAAGAATCAAGCAAACCCTATTGGTATTGACATTATTATGAAATTCCAATCTGCGGTTCATAGATTCGGTGATAGCGTTTTAAGTATTATCGTTTACAACAGTGAAAAACTTAATAATCCTTTGACGCAGGATGCGAAAGAATTTCATCAGGGCTCTTGCCCTGAAATCAAGGTTGTGAATGACCAAGAGATTGTAGATTGTATCAAAGGACAAGGAGATTTTAGATAGGGTATCGAGAAATGTGATTTTTGTTTATCGTGCTTTCAAATCATTGTGATCAGCAAATGGTAGCTATGCGACGCAGTCATGCGAAAGCCAGAAAATGAACAATTTTATAAATATATATATTTTAGTTTTCTTAATATCATAAAATTTTTGATTAAATACAGCAATATGAATTTCGTCATATGTTTTCGCCAGTACGTTGAATAAGGTAGATCAATTTAGGAACATTAGATCGAAAAGTAATCATGTGTAAATTGAACCTGAATGGTAAATGAATAGATTTTTAAATAGGTGGATTATTATTCTCGTCTACTAAATTAACACATATGAACTGAAGATAATAAACATCAATGTGCATAATTTTACACTTTGATTCAAAATAACTTAGCTTAATACATTAAATCGAATAATTTGACTCGAATGAATAATAAATGTTTATGAATTTGGATAGTTTATCCTAAATACTGTACATTTATTAAAAATATTCTTTATGAATAAATTGAATCTAAGAAGAGATAAGATTAGTGATCCGACCCGTCCAAATCCCTGCCGGTTGGTCACTCGTATCATCCGAGTGGAAAAAGAAATTCTGACATGGGTCACACACCCAAGTGGCAATGGAATGACCAAGTGATCACTGAAGGTCATTTGGTTGTTTAGTCATTTAAATAAAGCAAAAGATCTAAATGACTTATGGTACTCTGAAGCATAGCTCGTGGTATGAACTCATACTGCATTGGATAGAATTGTATACATAATGTATTCGTATTTTAAAATATTATTATAATGTATATTTAATAATGAATAACTTTTACCATCAAAATGACTGTCTCAGTGAGGCGATTTAATGAATCCAAAACACCAAAATCTAACCACTAAATCCTGAGATGATTAAGAATTTTGTGTCATTTTAAATATTTTAAAATAGAACACCTGAAGTAACACAAACTCTTAAAGTTCTTGGGATTCAGTAATTATATTTTGATGAGACAGTCATTGATGGTAATATTATTAAAATGGATTTGTAAATTAAGATTTATTTACTATTATAGTATTAGAGATTATATATATAATATTAGCTTCTTGCTATTGTTTATACTATTATTGGCTACAGCTTATTGGAATAAAATTCTATATTTAGAATTATTTGGATTGTATCCAAGAATTTTATACAGTATGAAAAACTTCAAGTTGACTATCTGAACCCATCAAAAAAATTGTTATATTTTTTAATAACTATGAAGAGAATAAACGAGTATGAATGTGTTTATATTTATTTAGCATTATGCTAAAAAAAAATAAGTCTGTAATTCTATATAATGAAAGTCAATTTAACAAATTGAAAGTTTTTGAAAAGTGAATCTAATACTGATTTTGAAACCAAAATATATTTATGCATTTTGAATTGTAAACCAGATATTCAAATAAATTTTGCCTTTCACCTACAAAATTTAATGCCCATGTTTATACTATCTTTTCTATTCTCTTTGTTGCTATACAAAATTTCGACTCTCAATTTGTGAATAAGCTTTTTGCTGTAATTTGGTTTTGGGTTTAATTGATTTTGATAATTTATATGAATTTTTAGAATAAAATGACTTCTTATTTCTGCTTTTATATAGAATAATTTTAATTTCATTTAGTTGCCTATTTACCTTGTACTGCAAAAGAAATTTTTTGGTTTAAAATAACTTTTTTAAAAAATTACAAACAAAATTTAAGATTGATTAAATATGTGGTTCAATCAGTAAAAATAGTAAAATTTAGAACAGAGTCTTCAGTTACATTAATTAGTACTACTCTATAAAATAGTTATGAACATAATAAAGAAAGCTACAGATAATATATGAAATAAATTAATACTAAATAATTATACTAAATATATACAGAATTACTTTTGAGTTACGCACAGAACTGGGGCGCATAGATCCTGGGGAGCGCAGGTGCTGTGTTATGCACCAAACTGTAGGACAAAGGGAAACTATACTTGGCAAGTCCTGAGTAGAGAGGTAGCCGGACTTTCGACGGTACCTAATAGGAATCGGACAGGGACTGACCGGCAGTGGACTGACCAGAAGCGGACTTACGACAAAAGGGCTTATGGCGGGCCTACCAACCGGACCGCCAGGGGTCACACTGCAGGAAAAGGACATGTGTTTCAGAATCATGTACCAGGGGGGAGGGAGCTCCTGGGTTCACCAGGGTAGACCAACCCTTCCAGGTCCTCGGATTGAGAGTAGGAAGGCAACCAGTGGAAAAAAAGCTTCCGGGGAAAGAAACTGAAAGAAGAATAGGACAGTACTGGGGTCAGGTGAACTCTACAAGGGCAGAAGTAGGTAGTGATAGCGGTTAGGTAACCACTCCTAACTGCAAGTGTTGGTTTCGGCAAATGTGTACGCTACCGAAGTGTAGGTGATACCTGTGTAGGACAGGAACCACTCTACCAAGTTTCCCACTGGGATAAACTAGTCCAAAGGGGGACTGGTTAGCATCCGGAACAGTGTTCTGGTGATACAAGACAGGCTGACAGGAGGCAAAGATCAGAGGGTTTAAATAGGCAATGCCAGTATGTGGGTTGCAGGTATGACAGCTAGTGTAGAACCTTCGGGTAGCTACTTAAATAGGCAACCAAAAGTTGCAGGTGAGGCTAGTTGTACTCTCGTCAATGTACAAATGTCGGATGTCCCTCCAAGTAGGGCGTCCAGGGTCTGATTATCTTGAATAAAAAAGCTCTCCCCTGAAGTGGGCACTTTGACTTGGAAAAAAAAAAAAGAATTACTTTTGATACAAAATTAATATTGAATAAATACAAATTACCTTTGATACAGAATTTTTTTTTTAAACATTCAGCAGTCTTGCTATAACTTTATTTTACTTTTGTAAATTTTAAAATATACTATTTTATCTTACAAAGTTTGCCATTTTTGGCACTAATACTAAAGTGTGACCTACCCGGTTGTCTTAGAGATACCTAAGTGTGACCTGCTATAACAAACTTTTCCTTCCTAAATTTCTTTCTTTCAATAAAAAAGAACCACCTAGATCTACAGTTAGGGTTTGCCGCCTGTCAAAACTGCCATCTATTTTGTATTCCAGCTCGCATGGACCCCTTGTCCAATCTATGCATATACTTCTTCCTTCGCAGTACTTAGAATTTCTGTTTAGCTCTGTCTCGGCCTTCTATTTTTTACTACCGATTCTTCTTCTCCTGTCCCCTCATCCAGGTTATTACTTCTTTTCTTTTTCTCTTTTGGGTTTTTTTTCTTTTTTCCTTTCTTCTTGGTCTCATTTCTTTTCTGCCCTTGAGTGATTCCATAGTCTTTTTCCCATTCGTTAACTATTGAACAGCATTCTTTCCATATTTTTCTTTGGAAGACAGTCAACTATTTATCGAGAAAAGCCACAGCTACGTCCCGGGCCTTATTTTTAGAAAGGTTCATTCTTTCTAAAGATGATCCTATATCATCTGCCAGAAACCCTCTTGACCACTCTATATGCTGATTCTTATACTCATTCATCTCCCTGGGTATGAAAACTTCTCTTAGCTGGTCTAGGCCTAAAACTATATCATCCTTATGTCTTAACTCTTCCTTAATACTGTCTAGGATTTCTTCTTCCTTTTTTGTCCATACCTCTATATCATGTGGGCATGTAGATAAGTGCTCAAAAGATTCTTTTTCTTCTTTGTATTTCCTGCACTGAACATCTTGATACAACTCTGGGTTGTGTATTTGTCATTTCATCAGAGTTGGCAACAGCTTATTTATGCACTTTATACGAAAACTCCATGTACCATTTTCTTTTCTACTCTCGCCCTGTAGCTTACTATGCTTCTTCATCAGGGCAAAAAAGGGTTTCCAGTTCTTTTGGTTCACTCGCTTCTGATGGATCTCATCATAAGTTTCTTGATTGAATGTCCACTCTGCTCTAGCAGCCGTTGTTAATACCTGCTTTATAAATTCTCTCGGAGAGCATTCTATCTGGGTTCGTATTATTTCGCCGACAATCACTTCACCGACATAACATTTTACTGACAACTACTTACCGACAAGTTCATTTTACCAACAGTTTGTTTCACTGAAGTTCATTTCACCGACAAGTTTTTTTTTAAAAAGCACCCTAACCTTAGCCCTAATTCTACCTAATTCTACTCTGACCCTAACGACAATGACCAAAATTACTTTGTCGATGAAATGAGCTTCGGTGAAATAAACTGTCAGTAAAATGAACGTGTCGGTGTATAATTGTCGGTAAAATGTTATGTCAGTGAAGTGATTGTCGATTGATTGATTGCCACCCATTCTATCTCTAACCTGTTCCAGACTGGCCGGAAGACCATATTTTTTGTTATAACCCGTTGACTCCTGTTGAGGCACCTACTTCACTTCCTTCTTTTGCTATCCGATCTGCTCTTTTATTCTGTTTGTCACCTGCATGTGCCTTCACCTTCTCAAGCACTATTTTTATTTCCTTGCTCTGTACTACTACTTTTATCGCCGCTAGTATCGTAGGGTTATTTATTTTCATCCACTCTCGTGTTCTGGGCCTACCAATAACCTTTTTAACTTAACTTATTGTAGCACTACTATCGGACCTAATAATAACCCTACTTTTTGGTGGTGCCATTAAAAGAGCTTCTAAAATTGCCATTAGCTCTGGTCATGTAGATGAAATCCAGTTCTGAATTCTGCCTTTGGTATCTCTTACAACCTTTTTCTCTCTATCTATTTGTACAACTCCATATCCTAATACTTTTCTATTAACTACTACTTTACATGACCCATCCATATAAAACCACAAAATATCTTCTTCCCAATTTTCATATAGTGCTTCCTTCAGTTCCTGTCTCTTTTCTTGCCCTTCTATTATCCTATCTATTAGTTCTAAGCTAGGTTCTTCAATTACTACCCTTATCTCCTCCTTTTTACTCCGCAGACTTCTAATTTGCTCTGGTGAAATAACAATTCCCTCTCCTCGTTCTATAAAGTAATCTGGCTCCAATTCTAAATTCAGCTCTCCTCTTGTAAATTTCACACATGGTGATATATCTATTAGCTTTTCTGTTCTTGTTCTTTTAACTCCATTACTCAACTTTTCTTGGAGCACTTTGTTAGGACTTCTTTCTTCCGTCTGATTCTTGCTTTTACCATTACTCTCATAGCAGATAATATCTGTAAAATATGTCCTTTTTGTCATAACTCGACCAATGGTTGGCTGGTTTCTTTATTTTCATCCACTATTACCCATTCTCATTTGCTTTGTTTCTTTGAAATTGGCTTGCGTTGCGGTTTCAAAGCTAAGCCATTTGGGCCCTGTGTCTTAAACACCTCTTTTACCTTACGAGTATGGATATCTGCCAAAGTAATGTTTTCTATTGACTGAAACCAGGTTGCTTTTTTTCCGCTTGATCGTTGATTGGACAATTTCTTAATCTGCTGCCAAGTTACCAGTCTTTCCCCCATTGGGTCTAGCAACTGGTTCATGTACCATACATCTCTTCCTCTAAGCTTCTCCCAATTTTTCAATTTATTCTGTTCTATCAATACTTCTATAATTGTTTTAGATTTTCTATCCGGCTCTTGGAAGAACCACAATTCATTATAATTATATTCCGACCTCACTTCTATATCCAACTCCTTTGCCAATTTCAGGATTCTTGCGTTAAAATTATATTTGAACTTCGTAATTCCTAACCAGCTCTGGTCAAGTGTTCATATCGGTTTGGGGCTACATATTTTCTGTTGTGCCTTTTTAAGCCTCAACCTTGTCGACTGGCCAAGTACTCCTGTATCATTGATTCTAATTACCCATTCTGCCAGCATTTGCTCCGTATGTCTTTGCCAAAGACTTTTGATACCCAGGAGTTCCTTATAGTTTGTTATACTATTGGAAGCCGTTAACGCGATATCTGCTTTCCACTTAGCTAATCTAAGAACTGGTTGATGAACTTTGTCACATGTTCTTTTATCTAGGAGACAGATTAGCGCTCTATACTCCAACCGTGGTAGCAGTACCTTATTATTTAGGTATTTCATTTGGCCTATTGATATTTGTTTATTTTTAACTAGGCTTGTAAATATGAATGTTTCTCTCTTGAGTTTGTTTACACACTGCTTATAAATGTCTTTCGCTGTAATCCAAACTCCAAGAAAGCGAGCTGTCTTCTCTGCTTCTAATGCCCTGACCTCTGCTCTTTCTCTTTCTAACTTAACTGTTTGTTGGCTCGGTGTCACCCTCGAATTTACTACAACCATCTCCGATTTTTTTGGGTTTATATTTATATCATTTATACAATAGAACTCATTTGCTTTGTCTAGTATATCTTGCAGATCACTTTGTGTACTCGCTATGAATGTTGTATTATCTGCAAATGCTAGACAGCTTATATTAAGACCCTTTTCTTTTCCAAACGGCATTAAAAACTCAGAAGGTTTTTGTATGTCCATGCTATACCCTTTCTTTAGAGCTTGTATTCTGCACAACAACAGATCGTAAATTATTCTCCATACAAGAGGTGAAATCACCTCCCCTTAGTCAATCCCATCCTCCGCTTGGAAACCTTCTGACAAGCTGAACTTCGTGATAACTCTAATCCTTCTTTTACTAAATATCTCTAGCAGAAAATTTGTGGCTTTCTGGGAAATCTTAATTCTTGTACATGCCTGTCTAATACTTTCTAGAGAAACCGAATCGAAGGCCTTCTTAATATCCTGTAGTAATATCCATAGTTCTTTTCTCTCTTCTTTAGCTTCTTCCAGGATATTACTTAGAGTATAAATTGGGGCCCCTGTACTTTCACCAGGTAAGCCCGCAAAATTAAGACCCCGAGTATATTGTGCTCTAGAAACACTCTACTGAGCCTTTTTTGAACTATCCATACTAAACTTTTTCAAAATATTTCTAGTAATATTATTGGTCTCATACTTGCTAAGGAAAAATCCCACTCAGACATTTTGGGAATCGGGAATATTTGACCCACTTTCCATCTTCTTGGGAAGATGCTATGTTTTAACACCAGGTTCATCGGCTTCAAGAATCTTCCTGTTGCTTTAGGCCCTGTTTTTTGTATCATAATGTAACTGATCTCTGACATTCCTGAAGCAGTGTCTTTTTTTGCAATTCTAAGGTTCTCTTCCCATTCTGCTTCTTGGATTGGTAACATTATCTCTTTGTACTACTCCTTACTAATCCACTCCTTTGGCACATATTCACTCCTCCAGTCTTCTGGTAGTTGTGCAAACAAATGCTGCTGTTTTCTAAATTGTTTCTTAAAAATTTATCTGTTTCTTCTTTAACCTGCTCCGGTTCTGTTATCAATGATCCATGTGTGTTTGGGATGTTTTCCTCTCTTACTACCTTGTCTATTATTATCTTTCTCCATGGCCTCTTTAATATACTATTCAGCATTATCTTCTCACTCCTTCTGATCATATTATACCTTCTCTCTATATTCTCTACAATGTTCTTTTCTATCCTTCTTTTCTCCTCTTTCTTCAGCTTTCATTCTAGAGTCTTAATCCATCCTTTGGTTTGTTCAATCCACTCTTCCGTCCACTCTCCTTCTATCTGTGATACTCCAGTTTCATGCCTCTCATTGATATTTTGAACCTGTACATTTATTAGAAGATTGTCTATTTCATCTAAATTTTGGCCTAATGCCTTTCTTGCTCGTCTCATTAATCTTCTAAGATTCTTTACGTCCCGGAATAAAGGGGAAAGTCGATATGCTTGGTAACTTCTTTCAGTCTGTGTTTGATTATTTTCGAAGGAATATGCCTGGATGCTGCCTCTAGAACAGCTTTTTCAATCACTTTCCACTCCTCATTTATTAGTTCCTCTATGTTCATGTCTTTTATATTTTTACCTTTCTCCACCTCAGTTTTATTGTTTATTTTTTTTCCATTTGCTAATATTTTTTCTAACGTTGATCTATAATCCTCCCATACTTCTTCTGTAGCTTCTTTATATAGGAATATCTTTCTTTTAGGGAAGTATGCCTTTTCCCTCACTCTTTGGGTAAATTTTAATACTTCCGAAGTTTTAATTTCTGCCCATACCAGGTTGTGGTCACTTCTCGTTATGAGATCCATTTCTTCAATATCGCTGCTCCCTACTCCTAATTTTAGTGAACTAGACGTCCAAATTTGATTGATTCTTGTCCTAGTCATACCATTTGTCCAGGTAAATTTTCTTTGAGTAGGTTTTCAGTAGCGAAATGCTTCTACAAAGCCTGTGCTTCTTAGCCATTCTGTTAATGGTAAACTTTGATACAGAATTAATACTTAATAATTATATTAAATAGATACAGAATTATTTTTGATACTAAATAATTTTTTATATTGAAATAGATATAGTATAATACTAAAAAATTATATTAAATAAATATAGAATTATTTAGTACAGAATAAATGCTAAATAATTATATTGAATTGATGCAAAATTACTTTTAATACAGAATAAATGCTAAATAATTGTGTTAAATAAATACTAATATTAAAAACTTAAAAACTAACTCTTCTCTTTACATATTTTGATTATACTAGTAAAAAAATTTTTTTTTAAAAAAAATTATACAATCAATGTTTTAGTTTTTGCTTAAGACAATGAAATTTGTATAGTGAATATTTTGAAATAATAAATTTTTGTATTATAAATGTGTTTGAATATATAAATTTGTTTTCTAATAACTAAATATGTTTATAAAGTGAAGCATTAGATCAGAATATAGACTTTACTATATCAAGCTTTAACTATAATATCAAAATATTTTTTGAGTAATAATTTAATTAAGGGATTTGCAAGTTAGGCATATTAAGTTAATTTTTTGGTTCTCATAACATGAGACAAAAAAAATGCCCCGGCCGGCTGGACTTTTATTTAAAAATTTTTAAAATTTTTTAAATTATAAAATTTAAATTTTAATTTTAAAAAATAATAACCTGGCATTATAGTATTAAATAAAGTAATGATCTGCCTGCCTGGACTTTATTTAAAAATTTTATATATAAAAAAGTTAATATTTTATAAAATTTTTAAAATTTTTTTTTGAAATCCCACTCGGCTATTAAAATATATAAAAAAATTTTTTTTCAAAAAATTTTCAAATTATGATCTGGCTGGGTTATGAGTAGTGATACTACCGAAATTGATTTTTGAAAAAGGCCTATTTCGTCTTCATTAGAGAAAATTAAAATTTTTTATAAAGAAGAGCAAATAAAATTTATAATATATGTTCCTTATAATTTCGTCTATTCAAAAAAAGTATCAGATAATTTCGTCTTTCAAGTAAAATAGATCAAAAACAATTTCGTCTTCAAATTTTAATTTCAGGTTTTAGAACCCGAAATAATTTCATTCTCATGTATAGTTATAAAAACCAAAAAATTAAATTAATATGGCCTTACAATATAATTTAAAGAAATTATAAATAAGGGCCCAAATCAACAATAATTACAGATAAGGGCCAAAAGAAAAATAATTAATCTAATATATAATAAAAGTTATGCTAAAGTTATTATTTTAAGAATTTTTTTTTTATATATTAGGGGGAACCCCGAGTGTAGCTCCTGCCCAAACTTTGTTAATACTTAAGTAAATTGATATAATGCCGTAAATACATACATATTATATACAAGTATTGGAACTAGGATTTTAGGTTATACAACCATTTATTCATGGCTAAAACCCACTATAGCCTTCTATATTCCTATTTATATGACTGACCTGGCTTGTACGTTCCTCTCCAACTAACAATTGGTATTCACATTTTGCCACTTTACCCACACTACCTAGTATCATTACTTCTAATTTGGTGTACGTTGCCAGATAGGTGCTTTGTGCTTCCAGATTAGTATATCTGAGATTCCCTACTGGCATACTTCTTAGGAGTTTGTATCTCAAGCCATGCAGCTACCTCTACCATATTGGATAAGTACCTTAAGCTTGTATACTACCGTAACTAGCTGGGTTCCTGCAACTTTGGGGTCCAGGATTTAACGTTTTGAATTCGGTAATGTACAAATAACTGTACTTCCTCTATGGTGACAAGGTAACTGGGCATGTTTCGCAAATGCTTCCAGTACTAGATATAGTTGGATGGCATCATGAGGCTCAGGGACCCTGTTATCACTACATGTACTTGTACCAGCTATACCCGTATTAGTGGTCCTAGCACTTCTTAATGTTCAAAGACTCCCATATGGGTATGACCAAAGCCCGTTAGGTTTTGATACGTACATGCCTCCATGCTTCCACCTTTTACTGGCTAGTGAGTTCCATCTGCCCTTACAGGTTCATTTCGATTCCCAGTACTCGCATTCAACCTTTCTTCTTCCAACCTTTATCGATCTCACCCAAACTACCAAACCAGTTAGCCCGAAAGGATTTGTCAGCCCGGTTTATGCACCTGATGGACTCCCTCTCCTTGGTACCTAATTCTGAAACATAGGTCCTTTTCCTCTGGTATGACTCTAGCAGCCAAGCTGGTGTCCCCTTTTGCCATAGGGCTTTTCTGTCTAGTTCTTTGGTCTTCAGTCGAAATTCCGGTCTTCTGTAGTACCGTTAGAAGAACTTCCTTATCTCCTTGCTCAGAACTTGCTAAACAGGTTTCAATTGTTCTGGTCCCTTGGATTTGTCTGTATAACTTACACAACTGCGCCGATGCTCCTATTTAAGATGGTAGTACCAAGGTTATAGGTAATATACCCGACTGATCAATGAACAAATAAAATATTACCATAATATAGTCCTATTTTTTAATTCGTCTCTAGTGGGATTTGAACTCTAGACCTGTCACTTGGGGAGTAACAACCAGACAGCTTCTCTATGTCGCCACACCCTTATTTTAAGAATCTTTATATACAACAAAGCTCTACAACTGTGATTATTTATAGTTAGTTAAAGAATAAGATAGAAATAAACAAGATATAAAGGATATTGTAGATTTAGACTCTGTTTGATAATTTCTTGTACCAAATTTTCTAAGAACACCAATCTATAAAAACTCTATAATTAATATATCTATACACAACAAAACTTCACCAAAGCTGCTATCGGTACAAAGTCTATTTACTGAATATTCTGCATTTAAAATAGAAATGAAAAAAATATACAGACATCTAAGCAAGTCATCTTGGTGGGCTTTGGTACTATTGAGCAAAGATGTAGTAGAGAGCTTTGACAAGTTCTATAGATATAAAAATAGAAGTAGAGACTTGATTAGATATGTTATTCAGTATAGCGTAACTTCTTCAAAGTTCTTTTAGTTTAGTACTTCTCTTCTGCACCCTTTAGTTTTTTTGAAATTTTAACAAAGTGGGCTTTTTGGTTTACCTTTCCAAAAGATTGGCAGTGTTTATTCCTTCCAAATCAAAAACGCCTACCTGTTTGGAGTTGACATTATGAGTGGATCATTAGCTGCGATATAAACAGTGAATGACATGTCAGAGATGTTTTGGACCATACATAAAAATTTCTTACAATCTTTGTTACAAGGCGATTTTTTTTTGGTTTGTTTTTCTTTTTTTTTAAATAAATATCATATATATAATACTAGAGTAGAGTTTCTATACAGTATTATTCCTTACTTTGTAGAGGTTTGCAGCCAAATTTGTCTGCATAATTACTATAACAGATAAGGAGAGTGACAAAAATCAGGTAATTTTTTAGAGGGGTAAAAAAAGTTGAAATTATATAAGAACCTGACTATATTTATATTAAGGAAGAAGGAGGGCCTCTGATAAAAAATAATCAGGTGATTAATGACACTGTCCTAAATATATCTTCAATTTATTTTTTTAATCATTTAAGATATTAAATAAAATTTGGTATTATAATTTTTATACTCTTTATATTTTATTTTATATTTGTCAAGATTAGTCTTTTTTTTGTCTTTTTTCATCTTATTTCTTTTATTCTGTTTTTTTATTTGGTATTTCATTTTGGCTTAGTAGTTTTTCTTCTTTTTTATACTTTTCTTTATATTTTAATTTTAATTTTTTTATTTTTGTGATGAATTATAAGTAAAGTCATTCCACTATTAAAGCTAGATAAAAAGGATTTAAAGAAAAAGGTGGTCTTGACAAGGCTAACAGTAGTATTCGATAAATACAGAATACTTGCAGTGAGTTGCAGGTACCTGAGGAGAAGAACTAGTTGTCATAGCAGGTTGCACCTGGGTACTTTAGTATCAAGTAAGTTTTTATTATAAATAGGAAGATTCTAGTTAGCAGTCCTGTAACTGTAACTACGTAAATTTTTGCGCTCTTTTTTAATAAAAGCAGGATCGCTAGTTAAAAAAATATATATAAAGAGTATTGTAATACAATAAGTATTTTTTTCATTATCTAATTTTGGTTTAGCTTTTTCATAGATGCCTATCTTAGAGTTAGTTAAATTATAATAATTCTAGCAACAATTAGCTTGAACAAGCTATTTTTAATGAAAAAGATATTGAGTATACTAATTATAATAAATTTATACTGTCAGAATTAATTGGTATTAGAGGTTTTGAGGATGTTTTTAAGTACAAATTAAAAGAACTTAATATAGCAGTTACTTTTAAATATTTTAAATTTAATATTACTTCAAATAAAACTTTATATAAAACTAATTAATAATTTTATTAAAAAGTGTAAAAAACTTTCTGAAATGAACTTGTAGCTTTTGAATAAAGAAAAATATTAAAAACTTGACAACTATAAAGAAATAAAATAAAAATCCAGAATTATGTTATAAACTAAAAAATTATACAGAATTCTAATTTGCATTTTGATCTTAAAAACTTGTTTAATAAAAATATATAAGTCTAAAAGGTACTCTGAAAAATTTGTTTACTTTATATTAGATATCTATTATGTTCAAATATCTAGGAAAATATTATAAATTAGAATTAAAATTACAACTAGTACAAGAAGTAACTTATATAAATTTAGACTACTCTGTAAAAGTAAAGATAAATTTATTATGAATTATTTGAAATTTTTGCAATATAAAAACAATACAATTATCCCTCTAATAGTCACTTCTATATAATCACATTATATGTAATCACATTTATTTTTTTTATTTTTTTTTTTAATTAAAGTGCCCATATTGGGACTTAGGAATTTTATTCAAGATATTAGGGCCGTCGGTATCCTCCAGGGGAATACCGGCATTTGTTACATAGACGAGGATACATCTAGCCACATATACACTTTTGGTGTCTAATTTAAGTGGTCCGGCCAATGGTTCCACACTAGCTGCCATACCTGCAACCCAACTATGGAAATTGCCTATTTAAACCCTCTGGTCCTAGACGAGGATATATCTAGCCATACATACACTTTTGGTATTTAATTTAAGTAGTCCGTCCAAGGGTTCCACACTAGCTGCCATACCTGCAACCCAACTATGGGAATTGCCTATTTAAACATGTTCCACCTGCCAACCCATCTTGTATCACCAGAACAGGCCCGTTACATAAGTCTGTCAGCAAGTTCCGGATGCTTTCCATTGCCTTAGGACCCAGCCGGGTATTCCCGGTCCTGTTATCCTCGATGGGAGACTTGGTAGAGCGGTACCTGTTCCATATCAGGTATTCACCTACACTTCAGTACTTATCACTATGGCCGAGGCCAACACTTGCAAGACAGGGTTACCCCTGTCCTCTTACCAATACCTACTTCTGCTCTTGTAAGGTTCGCTCCCACCCCAGTACCCACCATTACTTTCCTACCGGTTCTTCACCGGTTTCCCAGACTTCTAATCCAGTTGGCCCGGGAGGGTTGATCTACCCAGCATTAGGTGCCATTATGGTTTTTCTCCCCCTGGTACCTACTTCTATAATATAGGTCCTTTTCCTCCGGTACGACTCCGGTGGCCAGGTTGGTGGACCCTCTTCTCCGAAGGTCATATCGTCCAGTTCTCTAGCTCTGGTTTCTGATATTCTAGTTTTGGTAGCACCGTTGAAGATCTTTGCTATCTCCTTACTCGGGTCTTGCCAAATGGGTTTTTGTTTTCCCGGTTCCTTGGATTTGTCTGTGTTATGAGGCACAACTTCACCCGAAGGCTCCCATTCGAGATGGTAACCAAGGACTACAGGTAATGTACCCAACCGATCGACAGAAAACAGTTACCGGAACACAGGTCTATTTTTCAAAGCGTCGTCAGTGGGATTTGAACCCTAGACCTGCCACTTGGGGGTGACAACTTACCAACTTCTCTAAGTTGCCACACCCTGTAATCACATTTATATTTAGACCAAACTATAATTTAATTTATAAAAACAAAACCTCTATATAAGCACAACTCTTTATAAGCAAATTTTAAAAAAATCTACCATGTGCCCAACTATATGATTATATAGAGAAATGACTATAATATTGTAGATGTAAAAGTGAAAAGCTAGAAAAGCTATGTTATAATTAAAAAAATTTTGGTAAATGTAGTTCAGTTGTATAGAATAATAGCAAACTTTATATAAGAACCATTAGAAAAAAAAGAGAAAAAAAGAAATACATTATGCATATGGCCAATCTTTTTTGTTTTTTGTTATATAATTTATACTCTTAAAATAAATATCTTAGATCAAAAAAAAATAATTGCAAATGCATCTTGTAAAGTATTACGATATATTTTTTTTTATATTACTTGTCTTGTAATAAAGGCTAGCTTTATTATTCTGTTCTACTTATAATTTGTTTAGTAGTTTATAAATTAAGAAAGTATAAATATTTATGTTTAATAATTAGGGAGTAACAAAAATCAGGTGATTTTTTAGAGAAAAGAGGGAGTAAAAAAAGTTGAAATTATATATAAGAACCTGACTATATATATTAAGGAAGAGGGAGAGAAGTAGGCTAGTAGTAGGCCTCTGATAAAAAATAAACAGGTGATTAATGACATGGCCCTTAGGTATTACAAACAAGCATAAACTCAAACAAAAAAAAACCTATAAAAATAGATTTTGTGCATATTTAAAATAATAGTAAAATTCTATAAAAACCTTTTAAATAATCATTTGAAATTTTTTGATAACAAAAAAATTTAAATATAGCTATTTAAATTAGCAAATCACCAAATATTGTGCACCAAGTCACTTCACATCAAATGCGCCAAATTTGGGTATATATAAATGCTTATTAGCCAATCAGAATGCGTTATATTTTAATTCTGATTGAATAAAAAAATATAAAAAATATTTTTAATTTTTTTATATTAAACGCCAAAATTATGAAAGCATAATTGTTTTAAGGATTAATCATTTTGTAACCGTAGGTTACTGTAACCCGTAACTAATATCAGGTGTAACGTGACTATCAAAACAACTTTTCTATAAGAATAAACCCGTGCAATTAAGGTTAGGGTTAGCGTGAAGCTAGGAGTTAGAGAAGGCTATAGTATATCAAAATTTAGCAAGGAATTTTTTTTGTTACAATCTGAAAGGTAGTTTCCTATATGAAATTTCAAGCCAGAAGCAATTTTTGGCAAAAACGAACATTTGTTTTGACTCTTCCCAAATGTGTAACGTTACACCTAATCTTAGAATTCGATTGGTTAATTGGGATGCGGTTACAGTAACCGCGGTTACAAATTTATTAACTCTTGTTTTAAACACATACTGTATAATTTTATAAATATTTTTAAATATTCTAACTGATAATTTGGATAGTACTAATGAAAAACAATAGTTTTTATTGGTTACATTTTTAAAAATATTTAAAACTTAAGATTTTATAGATTTATCAAAATATATGTGATTTTTGATAAGAAGTGACTTGGTGCACCATATAAAAATTGTTAAATATATTTAGCAGATTTTTATACTTTTGTAATACCTACGTAAATTAGCAAATATTAGTAATAGCAAGAATAATATTAAAATATTTGACTTTAAAAATATTTTTGTTTTTTTTTTTTTTTTTTTTTAAAGTTCCTGCTTTGGGTGAGAGTTTATTTAATCAAGCCTGTGGATCAAGGGCGCCTCTTTGGGCGCACCCACAATTGAGTTACATTGAATGAGAGTACAACTAGCCACACATACAACTTTTGGTTGTCTAAATTAAGTAGTCAACCCGAAGGTTCTACACTAGTTGCCATACCTACAACCCAACTAGGGGATTGCCTATTTAAAACCTCTGGTCTAACGCTTCGCATGTCAATTCTACTTGTGATCACCGGTACAGCCCTCCGATAAATTAGTTAGTCGAAAACAGTCCCGGATACTACGTACATCCCCTTAGGACTAATTTATCCTCGCGAGTAAACTTGGTAGAGCAGTTCCTGTTCCACCCACCATTACTTTCCTACCGGTCCATCACCGGGTGCCCCAAACTTCCAAACCAGTTGGCCCAGAAGGGTTGATCTACCAAGCATTAGGTGCTACTATGGTTTTTCTTCCCCTGGTACCTAATTCCAGAACATAGGTCCTTTTTCTCCGGTACAACTCCGGCGGCCAGGTTGGTGGACCCTCTCCTCCGAAGGTCATATCGTCCAGTTCTCCAGCTCCGGTTTCCGATATTCCGGTTCTGGTAGCACCGTCAAAGATCATTGCTACCTCCTTACTCAGGACTTTCCAAATGGGTTTCCATTTCCCCGGTTCCTTGGATTTGTCTGTGTCACCAGACACAACTTCGCCTGAAAGCTCCCATTCGAAATGGTAACCAAGGACTACAGGTAATATACCCAACCAATCGACAGGAAACAGTTACCGTAACACAGGTCTATTTTTCCAAAGCGTCGCCAGTGGGATTTGAACCCTAGACCTGCTACTTGGGGTGACAACTTACCAACTTCCCTAAGTCGCCACACCCCTAAAAAAATATTTTTGTATAATACAACAATTTGAAATTCTTATCATAAAGATATTCTTATTTGAAAACTATAATACTGAGCTTATACTCATTGCTTGTAAATTTATTTTTCAATAAATTAGCAAAGTATCTTGAAACTCATTTAATTGAAATGAAAGTTATTGGCTTTATTTAAATTTTACTTATATTTATTAAAAAAAAAAGGATTTTGAGAACATAATTCAAAAATTACAAAAATGGTGCAATAATATTGTAGTAAAATATCCTAACAAGATTTTTAATTCTAAAGACTTATAATATTTAAGAAAAAGCATTAGTTTTACTTATTAGTTAAGATAATTTCAAATAAAAGAAGTAAAAATTTGAAATTGTACTATAGAATAGAGCAATATTTAAAATTCTGGTTTATTATCTGATTTTAAAAACTAGATTTATGAAAATTTTTAAATATTAAAGACTACTTTATAAAATTGTTTTTTATATTTATTTTTTTAATATTCATATATTAGCAGATGAATTATTAATAACATATGACTAAATCAAAAAAAATTCATACAAAAAATAAAGGTTGTAAAAATACAAACCTCAGATATTGGTCAATTGGGTCTGACTTAAAAACAAAAGAAAAATATGTACTTAAGATCTTGAATAAATGTATATAGCAAATGAAAAAAATAACTCAAAGATACTGTACTATTGTTTGATACTTACTAAGATTTAATAAATTAATAGAATTTAAAAATTGTAAATTTGGATTAACACAAGAATTGGAAAACAAAAAAAAAAAAGAAAAAAAAAGCAAAAATTAATAAAGCTTGGACTATTTATAATTTAAGAGATCATATAGTTAATAAAAATAGTATTAATCAAACTATATAATATATAAAACTTTAAATAAAATGTAATTTAGGTCTACAGTATTTAAAAAAAAGTCTAAACATTAGCAAAAGCAAAAAAAAAGTTACAACTCTGTAAAAGGTAATACTTATTAAATCAATAATTAATCTGAGTAAGAATAATACCTTAAGATATAACAAAAGTTATACTGTATTAAGATTATTATTATAAGGAGTTTTATATACAACAAAACTCTATGACTGTGATTATTAAAATTGTTATTTATAGTTAGTTAAAAAATAAAATAGAAATAGACAAAATGCTATATGTTTTCAAAAATAAGCAATCTCTAAAAAAAGCTACCTCCACATTTTTTTAAAAATTTTTAAAAAAATTACTAGTAGTTGCTATATATAAAAATCTAAATTTTACTATATAAATTTAAAATTAATATTAAGTATACTTGTTTAGAATATTGAAATATATTTAAAATAAAAATTTAGTGGTATTTGAACAAGTTTTATTAGTACACTTTTCAATTGTTTAAAAAATTTAACAATTTTTTTGGCCAAAAAGAGTAGCTTATTTTGAAAACATACTGTATAAAAAACCAAAAGAAAATTGTAATATATTAAATATTTTTTTTATTACCTAACTTTGGCTCTTTTGTAGAGATTTCATCTAGTCTTTTTTATTCAAAAAATAAAAAATAAAATAAATAAAAAATAAAAATAAAATATATAAATAAATAGAAGATAAATATAAATTAAAATATGAGATGTTCAAAGACTAGTGGTTAATTTTTTGCAATTTATATCAGATTCTAATACTATAAACTTGGACCCCAAGCTATATATAGATAGGCAACAATTTGCTTTTGCTTATTTTTAAATATTAATGCTTATTTTTGACTGTTTTTTGTAGATCTTAACTATTTTTAAAAATATATAACAATTTTTTAAAATTCTTACTATGATATTCATAAATTGCTCAGGGTCCTTATAAACTAAGTAAAAATAAAGAAATAAAATAAGGTGCAAGTATATGTAGCATTTAGAATGCATTGTACCAAACTATGAATACATCTTGCTATTTTAAAAAAATTAAAATAAAAATTTATGTTCAGGAACATGCTTGCTAACTATAGATAGTCTTATTCAGAACCTTGTACCACAATACTCAACTAATATTAAAGAGGCTTCTAGATATTATATAATTTTTTGTTACTAATGAATTCAAAAATTTTATCCTATCCCCACATCTGATACCTATTAGCCAATCAAATTTTAAAAATTATTTATATATTTTAATTCTGAAAATGATAAAAACTTCTGATCCACTGGTCTATTTTGTATAGTTTAACTACCAAAATTTTCACTTTGATAAAATGATTCAAACAAGCCCAAAATTGTTAAAATCCAATTACAGGGACCCAAGAACTTTCAAATTTTGTGTAATTTTAATAGTGATTTTAGAATTACTAAGTAAATTTCTTTAATATTGAGTAACTTTTGATCCACTGGCCTGTATTGAATGATTTAACTACAGTGCGCGAATCCTTTAATTAGCAACTATAATACACAATCTTTAAAAGCTTATAAGTAAAATCTAAAGTAGTTATAAATCAAATCTCTTCATAGAATAATAAAATCAAACCTAAAGTACTAAGTTATGAAGCTAATTTTTTAAATTACTTAGTATTTAACAGAGTTATTTCTTGTTAAAATTAACCTAATTTATTAATTAAATTAAAAATTTGGCCACTTTAATTTTGCCCAGAACTACTAATAATATTCTTTTATAGTTAAATTTAATATTAAAAATTCTAATTCCTCTTTTTTTTTCTTTTTTTTCTCTTTTTTTTTTTTCTTTTTCTCTCTTTCTTTCTTTCTTTCTTTTTCTTTCTCTTTCTCTCTCCCTCTCTCTTTCTCTCTCTCTTTCTCTCTCTTTTTCTCTCTATCTCTCTCTTTCTCTCTTTTCTTTCTCTTATATATATTTCTAATTTAATATATACTTATATTAACCAATCATATTAGGTTATTTTTGTATAACATGGCTCCAAATTTAGCCGCTATATTTATGACTTGTTGATTTAAGGGTTCGTGCACTATACCAAAATGTTTGTCTCAGTGAGACAATTTTAACAAGCCCAAAATCGCTAAATTCTAATTACTGGATTCCATGATCGATAAAAATTTGTATTGTTAAACAATTATTTAATCAAATTGGTTTTAAAAAACCAATTTGATTAAATAATTGTTTAACAATACGAATCTTTATCGATTTTGGGATCCAGTGATTGGAATTTGGCGATTTTGAGCTTATTAGAATTGTTTCACTAAAACGAACATTTTGGTAGTAGTTAAATTATCTGAATTGGTCCAGTAGATCAAAAGTTATATATAATTTTAGAATTTTATAATTTTGATCAAAATTATAAAATTGTGACCAGAATTATAATCTGATATTTTGGGGACCAACCCATCTATCCCAAATTACATAATTTCTGAAAGCCCTCTAATAGTATTATAATATATAAATAAAAAAAAAAAAGAAAAAAAAAGAGTTATAAAATAGTAGAAATAAAAGTAAGATAAAAGAGAAAATAAAATATAAGATGTGCATGCTGACTATAAGTGGTCTTGCTCAGCAACTTAGTAGTATTTTAATTCGTAATCCGTGAGTAAGGAAAAGGATTTGATTAGTGATTGGCGAAGTGCATATTATAATCAAAACAATTAATACCTATAATCTGGAGCCATTTTTAATTTTCTCGGTTTCTGCAAAGCTAACATCTTTTGTGTTTCTATAAAAATTATAAAGGCGATTTTTCTCTTCCTAAAAGTGGTGAATTTATCAAAATTGACCCAATGGGCCGTGAGATATTATCATTTTATCTTCACGATCATATGAAATTTCTTTACAGATCTGCAAAGAAATTTCATATGATTGTGAAAATAAAATGATAATATCTAACGGCCCATTGGGTCAATTTTGATGAATTCACCACTTTTAGAAAGAGAAAAATTGCCTTTATAATTTTCATAGAAACACAAAAGATGTTAGCTTTGCAGAAATCGAGAAAATTAAAAAATGGCTTCAGATTATGAGTATTAATTGTTTTGATTATAATATGCACCCCACCGATCACTAATCAAATCCTTTCCCTTACTCACGGATTACGAATTAATATAGAAAAGGTCATGTTTGCTGACTATAAGTAGTCTTGCTTAGCAACTTGCTCTATAGTGCTTAACTGATATTAGTAATTGTAATATAGGAATAAAAAGATTAAAAAAAAAGATATAGTTAAAAATCATTATTCTATAATGCTAATACAGAAGGATTTTTAGGTTCTTTTTATAATTGTAGTTTCTTTTATCCTAAAGCCATATACAATAGTTCGAATACCAATAACAATATTATGCATAATAATCTTATATATAACGAATAATACATAATGCTGATATGCATTGTAGCAAAATGAACAATGTACGGGCAATGATATAAATTAATAAATAAATCAATAATAAATAACCAATAAATAATAAATAAAAATAAAGTAAACTAGTAGTAATCAAATGAAGGGTTGACACCATTACATAATCATCTAATATATCGTAAACATGTAACTGTTACGATATAAAAATCTAAAATTATCTACTATATTATACTTCCCTTTCCTTTATAATGCGAGATCCTTTAAGCATAATCAACCAGTGATTAAAAAAATTCTAAACTAGTTTTTTAAAAAAATAAAAAATAAATCCTGGATTTTAGGTTTCTTGGTTTATCTATAACCAGAAACAAAAACTAATAAGGGTTTTGTACCCAAAAACTAAAAAATAACTAAACTTAATTCAATTCATTTAGGCAAATCTTAAAAAAACTAACTTGAAACAAACTAAAAAAAATAAAAAATATATATAACTATCTACAATTATTTCTTTTTTAAACCTCATATTCAAAATTTGGAGTATAGTACACAATATAAGTTTTTCTTCTTTATTTATTTATATGATATCATTAGTTCAATTTACTATAAGAATTCTTTATTCTGTTTCAGGTTTGGTTTTTGCCCTTCTCTGTTCTGTTGCTGTTATTTTTACAATTAATTTTTTTTTCTGTTTCTTGCTTTTAAGCTTTCAGAACTTTAGAGAAGATCTTGCTAAATCTTATTAAAGCTCTTTTCTTTTGGGTTTTATTACTTATAGTGATGCAAGTTTCTTAATTTATATAGATTACTAGGAACCACATACAAAAAGAAAATCTGTTGTCTTGTTCTTTTAGTCTAGCAATATAGATAGGGACTCTTTTGACTATGTTGGATCAAGGTTCAAGATTCTTAAGGCTTGTCTAGTATGCAGAAAAAATTTATATATATATATATATGGTTTTTGGGTTCTTATTAACATTCTTCTTCTTTTTGGATCTTATTTCACTAAAATTTTAGGCTTGAAATAGAATATGAAACTTTTTGTCTTCTTAAGATTGTGGTTTATTATTTCTTTTGGTTTTAACCAATTTCTTCTATAGTTTGTGAATCAGTAACTTGAGACAAATTGACTTTTTCAGAAAAAACATATAGTAATTGAAGTCTTTAAAAATATATATAAAGTCACTTGGTTTTTTTTTTTTTTACTTTATTAAATTTTTTTCTAGAGCAATATATTGAAAAATGATATGGCAATTAGTAATTTGAATTTTTGTTAGAGCGTTTATAGACTTAAGAATCATACTTGAATGTAGAGTATAGAGGCTTTCCAAAACTAAGTTTATTTTCTTTATATATTTTTGGCACTTATTTCATTTCTTTATTATTCTTTCATTTTACTCAGGATGGCATTTCGTTGAAAAAGAATAGAACAGGCTAATACTTAAAGGGCAGTACATGAAGGGCATAAAATGTTAAACTTTTAAAACTATTTATGACTCCAGGTTGTACTTTCATTTTTGAGCTTGGGTACTAACATTTCATTTTTAATTGTATTTGGACAAAATGGTTTTCTAATTATTATAGAAATATAACTTCAAAAACATATGGAAGGTCATAAATCAGAACCCAGCTTTTAAGAAACTATGGATTCTATCTTCTATTTTGTAGGACATAGCTATTTTCAAATCAAATTTTCTTTAAATATTTGACCTGAACCTGTCATTGTCACCAAATATAATTAAAATATTCGATTATGTGGATAGATTAGGTTTTTGTTAGAAGAAATTCAATACAAAGATGGCTCTTTATTAAATAGAAGACATGATAGTGGATTATTGATTTATTAGGATTATTATTCATGATATTGATACAGAAGAATTTTTAGATCCTTTTTATGATTATCAGTTATAGTTTCTCCTATCCTAAAACTATGTACAATGGTTCAAATACCAATAACGATGTTGTGTATAATGATTTTATGCATAACGAATGATATATAATACTGATATGCATCATAGCAAAATAAACAATGTATGGGTAGCAATACAAATTAATAAATAAATAACTAATAATAAATAAAAATAAAGTAAACTAGTGGTAATTGAATAAAGGGTCAACATGTTATGTGATTATCTAATGCATTGTGAATACATGATGTCATGATATAAAAGTCTAAAATTATCTACTATATTACAATAGGTCTTGGGCTATCTTTTAATATATTTTTTATTATTCTTTTATAAATAATTTGTTAGTAAAAAATTTTTTAAAAATTTTAATTTTTTAAAAAGAAATTAATTTTTTTTTAAAAAAATAGATTTTAAGAATTTTGCAAGCTATATGCAGTATAACTTGTTTGTACTATGCAGGTGCATAGCTATGCATATTTTGAATATACAGTTAAAATTCTAGCTTAATTGGATCAGTAGTTGTTAAATATAAATTTTTAAAGTTTTTTAAAATTTTATAACTAAATTACTATCTTGTACAAAAGTTGGCAAAAATTATTATAGCATTTGTGCAACTTTTGTACAAGATAGTAATTTGGTTATAAAATTTTAAAAAACTTTAAAAATTTATATTTTAACAACTACTGATCTAATTAAGCTAAGATTTTAACTGTATATTCAGGATATGCATAGCTATGTACTTGCATAGAACTAGAGTTCTGCAATTTGATTTGATTTGATCAAATATTTGATCTCAAATCAAATTCAAATACAGAAATTTTAAATCAAATCAAATTCAAATTGACAAAATTTTTAATTTGATTCAACAAATATTTGAAAATTTTTATTGAAACTATAGATTTGATAGCTATTTACACAAAATTTTATTAAGACTACCTTTATTGTTTTATAAAACTAGAGCTATTTTGATTAAAAGAACATTTTTTATTTATTACAAAAAATCAATTAACTTAGTAAAATTTTGTATAAATTGAAAATTTTAAAAAGCAACCAAAATTTTAAAATTTTTAAAAATTAACAAATAAATTTGATTTGATTTGATTTGATCAAATCAAATTCACATCAAATATTTATTTAATTTGATCATATTCAAAATATGTCTGATATTTGATTCAATTAAACTTTGAGAAACCCTATATAGTACAAAATGAAATTAATTTTTTTTAAAAAAAAATAATTTTTTTTTTAAAAAACTTATTACCTAACAAATTATTTATAAAAGGATAATAAAAAATATATCAAAAGATAGCCCAAGATCTATATTATTTGATATAAAAAAATATAAATTATTAAAATTTAAAAATTTTTGTATATAGATAATATTAACTTTTAGCTTTTTTCTGCTAAATAAATGAGATAACCAATAAAAAAAAGTATTGCATACCTTTGCATTTTGATCATGATAGCATATTATACATGTACTCAATCCTTTTTTTTTTGTTAATATAACTATTATGCAATATATATTGAATTGTATTTATAAGTTTATACAAGTAAAAACATATAGGCACCTAGAACTACAGTATAGACTATTCCTATTATGTATTTTTATTAATTCAATAAATTGATCCAAGCAGGAATAATACTAATACAGGCCTGATATTTAAAAATTATTACAAATAAGAGCCTAAATTTATTATTAGTTAACAAAACTGATCTAAAATAATAGTAATTGTTTCTTATAATTAAATACATATTTTAAAGTTATTATTATATTGAATTTAAAGAATAATTGCTATATTTGTTTATTACACAGGTCTAATTATATAATTATTAGATAATAGATTTTCTATCTAGCATTAAAATTTAGAAATAAAATATATATTCTAGTTTTTATTTCTGTCTACTATTGCTTTTTTATGACTATATAAATGAGTTTTTGGAGTGTGGCAACATAGTGTAGTTGGATTGTTGTCACCCCCCAAGTAGTTGTAACAAAAGATACAGAGTTCAAATCCTACTGGAAATGATTTCAAAAAATTTATCTGCGTTATGGTAACCTGGACACTGAGCTCAGATTTACAGATCTGTTTTCTGGGTTACACCAACTCACATTGAGAGCTCTAGAGCTGTGTTATGCACAGAACTGGGGCGCATAGATCCTGAGGAGCGCAGGTGCTGTATTACGCACAGAACTATAGGACAAAAGGAAACCATACTTGGCAAGACCTGAGCAAAGAGGTAGCCGACTTTCGATAGTACTTAAACAGAAATCGGATGGGAACAGACTGGAAGTAGACTGACCGAGAAGTGGACTGACCAGAAGCAAATTTACGACAAAAAGGGCCTATGGTGGGGCTCTACCAATCAGACCGCCGGAGTTGTACCGGAAGAAAAGGACATGTGTTACAGAAGTATGTACCAAGGGGAGGGAGACCATTGGGTTCGCCAATGGCAGACCACTTCTTCTGGGTCCTCAGATTGGGAGTAGGAATGTAACCGGGGGAAAGAAAGCGAGGTAGGGATAAGGAAAGCAACTGGAAAGAAACCAGAAGAGGAACGGGAGAAGTACTGAGGTTGGTGAACTTTGTAAGGGCATTTATTGTGCTACACATACTAGTAGGAAGGTAGTAGCTTGAGATACGGGCCAAGGTTGTGGCAGCATTCAAAAAATGGCTTGAGATACGAACCGGCGGCAGCAGTATTACAGGTACTATTAGTGGACAAGTAAGGTGCAAAAAAACCAGGTTGAGTATATGAGTGGGACATATAGGATGCTCTGGTAGGTTTAGGTCGTAGATAAAATAGTCTAAGTTTCAGTACTTGGTAGTTGTAGTAATCTAATACAATAGTCAAGAATGTTGTAATAATCACTATACTTAATTTAAAGACCGAGGCATGACCTCATCTTGTAACTGAAAAAAAAAATAAATAAATAAATAAGTTTTTTGTGACTGTTTTGTTTGTTTAATTATAGATAATAGCAAAGTTTTGTTATTAAAAACTTGCATCTGACATGTTACTATAAACTACTAGATACAAGACCAGGTTTCTTTTATTTTACCAAAAAAATTAATTAAAAAAATTAATTAGTAAAAAATAGTAAAAAATGAGAGTGGGTCTGATATATAGGAGATTTTGTATTTAGTAGTTTATAGTAGTTATAAAAATATGTCAAAAATTTGTGCTAAATTAAAAAACCATTCTATAGCATAAATGAATAATTAAATAAACAAAAAGTATATTTTTTATTTCATATTTGAATTTATATTCAAATTACTAACTAATTATCATTTAAGTTATTAAGCCACAGAACTCAAGCTATGGGTCTTTAAGTACAAAATTATCTGGGCTCTTATTTGAAATAATTTTCAAATATTAGGCCCTTATCAGTAATTGTTTTGTTTGGGCCTTTATTCAGAATTGCTTTTGATTTTGGGCCCTTATTTGTAAATTTCTTTAAAATTTATAATGATCTATATACTTTATAAAAAAGATAGTTTTACTTTTAAACTAATATTTGTATCTTACAACATAATTAGTATTCTTTATTATAACAAAAATTTTTTGTTATTTCATATTTTTATAAAATCTATGTTTTTTTTTTTATAGCAAAACTTTTGAAGTATTTTATTTTAAAAATTTTGAAATGGTGTTTTAAAACTATTAATAAAATCAAACTTGAAATTTGATTGGTTGGACTTCATTTTATAATCTATATAAAAACTCAATGCCAAGATTCTTCTGTTATATATTTATTATTAATTATTCTTATCTATCTATTTTATTAAATATAGATTGAATATCATAGCTCACTTAAAGATCTAAACAGAATTCATTTTAGAGATACATTTGAACCAATCATTGCTTAAAAGTTTTTTTTACATATTTTAATATAGTCTCTTGATAATGGCTAAATAATATATAAATTTTATTTAAGAAATATAAAAAGGCAAATTGTTTTTGCTTTATTTTATTTACAAACTAAATATTATCTTAAGAATTGATTATAAAATATTAATCACAGTTTCGATATAAAATATTATTTTAATTATACTAGAGAACAGGAACTGTTGAAGTTTGGAGCCTTAATATTTGGATTTTAATTTTATAGCTTTCTTTAAAACATTTATAAAATATATCTATATATTTTTAAATAATAAGTCTAACCACCAACAACAGTAATAAAAGTAATTTAAATATATATTATTTTAATTTTCATTTAATAAATTTATATATCCCTTACTTTGTAGAGGTTCACAGGCAAATTTGCCTGTATAAAATTACTATAAATATACCTCTGATCTAATTTTTTAATTATTCAAGATATTTAAATAAAATTTGGTATTATAATATTTAAGAACAAGGATTATATTTTTGAATTATTTAAACTTAAATTATAAGACAAAAAGTTTATGTTGCTTATAAGCTGAAAATATTAAATTTAAAAAAAATTTTTAAACAAAAAAAAAATTTAAAAAAAAATAGAAAAATAATTAAAAAAAAGATTTAAAAATATAGTTTCTTATACAACTTTGTAGTTTATATAAAGGATGAAAACATACATTATTTGACTTTAAATGATTTACTTGTAAAAATTAGGACTTGTATTAGAAGTGAAAATTATTTTATAGACGAGAACATATAAAATTTGAGAAAACCTAAAGAAAAAATTCTATAGTAAAAGTTCCAAAACAAAAACTTTAAACTTTTATTACACCAAAGTTTTTTAATAATTTTAAAAAAATTTTATAATAAAGTTGATAAAACAGAACTAATATTATATTTTTTACTTAGAAAGTATATAGCTAAAATTAATATTTAAGGTTTTAAAAAAATTTAAAAATTTAAAATTTTCACAGGCAAATATGCCTGCTGTTGACCTATAAAAAATCACACAAAAACGGGCATAACTCTCGATCCAGTAATTAGAATTCGATGAAACAACCACCATTCGACTCAGCTCGATGAGACGGTTCGAATGAGCTATAGATCATTCCTGTACGACCATTGGTTACCAAGATCGGAACCAATAGATGATCAAGTATCGGATCTACAATTTGATTGGCTAGGCGATCTACTGCGCGCCAAAACGCATATATGGCATTTATAAAACATGTCATATTTATAGCATATATACTCTATATTTTATTTATAACACATATATCATTTATTTCATATATTACATTTATATCATTTATACTATCTATTTTATTAGTAATAGATATAGCATTTATTGCACATGTAATAGATATAGTCCGTTACATTTGTGAAAAACAAAAATGTATAAAAGCGGCCGATGTGGACCCCAAGTTCAATATCGAGTCTTCATACTCTTTCACTAATAAAAACAACTATTAACTACACAAATTAAACAATTATTAGTATCCTCATATACTTCTAATTGTAGCCTCTTTCGTAATTGCAAATTGCCTTAAATCTTCTTTGTTAAGTTTTATTAAAAAACGCCTTCCGACTTAGATATATCACAGTAACAAAGTGAGGTTACACAAAGTGTTCACTGTCTAAGATCGCTCTAGTTACCTAATATCTTTGAAGAAGTGGATATAGGATAACACTGCATAACAAATTAAGGGATAGTATTTAAATTTTGTAATTTTTATAATATAATATCTTTAATAAAACTTGCTAACCAACAATTTACATTTAGCTAACACTAGGTATAAATCAGGCCAATCCTAACTTAAATCAGTTAATTTTGACTATAAAACAATTGTTAGCAAAAGGGTTATATTTTTTCTCTTTTTAGGCATGTACATATATATCACAAAATATTTTAAGTAGCTATATATCGATATATAATGCATAATTATTTTTATATTGATTAAAATTAAAAGTTATACATTGATTAACTTATTATATTAATATATATCTATAATTAATAAATATCATAATTAAAATATAAATTGTTATATATTTACTAATCAATTGTTATCGTATTCATCTAAATCGATAAATAATGATTATATAAGTTACTAATTGTAACTTAGTGTTTTAAAATTTTTCAAAATATTTTAGAACTAAGAAACCAACTGGATCAGTAAACAGTAATTTGGGTAATACTAAGCATACATTGAACTATATTTTCGAAATATTTTAAAAAAATTTTTTTTTTATAATTTGATTCTTTTTATTAATAAAAAAAAGTTAACCATTGCTATTAATAGTTACTTACAAAGTTTTATGAAAAAGAAACTCTCCATGTACTAAATACCCAAAGTGATCTACTATAACAACATTTTATCTCAAGTCAGAGCCCAAACTTGCTTATACTTTGTACAATATACACCCAACTATTACTGATACTGGCATTGCATGCTATAACAAGATTGTCTTTTCTTTTCTTTAAATTTTTTCTTTTTCGCAAAGGGCATAAAAGTAAAAACAAACAAAATAGAAAATAAATACAAAAAGAAGGTATAAAGGGGAAAAGAAAAAAGAAAAAAAAAGAAAATGACAAAAAAAAAAAACAAAAAAGAAAGAAAAAACAAATCTAAATAATAGTATAATCAAAGCCTATAATATGCTAATAAAAATTATATAATACTAATTAAGATCTTAGTACTGTATCTAAAGTAAAAAACTAAGAAAAAAACTATACTAAAAGGTTGAAATATACTAATCAAAACTTTTCTAGAAGACCCATCCATGGATGTCCATTAATAATTGTGATATATATAAACATATTGATAGCTTCATGTATATTGTAATCTCTTGTAACTTCTTATAACTTTAGTTTTTATTTTGGAATAGACAAACAATATCAATCTTTTGGAAAGAGTATGCTAAAATTTTTACTTTTGGTAAAAATTTTGCGAAAAACTGAATGAAAGGCTGAAAAACCAATATGAAGAGAGTGTAAGAGTTTGCAAAGTATAGAATAGTATAGGAAACTAGGCACTTGCTTCTACTAATAATTCTACAAGTTCTTGACATATACTTTCGGTATTCACCAACTACTTGTTTGATAGTTCTATAAACTTCTACCAAGAAGCTACAAACCCAAAAAAAGTTCTTTTTTAACTTTATTTCAGTTCTTCAAATAATCTAAAAACTCATCAAGCTTGCAATTACTAATCCTAGTTGCTACAATAGAAGTTTTGTATATATTATTTCCTATACTAACTAAACACTTTGTTGCTAGTCTGTTTGGTGATTGTTAGTTTGAAAGATCATCAAAAAGAGTCATTGAATATTTCAAAATTTTGTATAATACAGTATATCGAAATTAATATAAAATTTTATATTACAAGATCAGATTAGATCTTTTGTTTATAAATTAGATCTTCTATTTAGTTTTATATTGTTTTTTTTTTCATTTTGGTTTGTTATTTTTTGTTCGTTGTTTTTTTGTTTTCTATTTTTATTTTGTTTTTTATTTTATTTTTTTTGTTAATTTTTTAATGATTTTTTAATTTATTTGGCACTTTACAAAAACACTATCTCTTTGCAAAAAAACCAACAACTTTTTAGCACTTTGCAAGTACACCAATTTGATTTTACAGCCAATTCAAACTTCTAATACTTTGCAAAAACACTTTTAAATCTTTAAGAACACTTTTTTAGAAAAATAATTTAGTTAGATACAAGTTTTCTCAAGTTTTCGCAAGTTTTTGCTTATTTATTTTTTTGTTTAATACTTTTTGTTTTTGTTTTTTTTTTAAATTTTTTTATTAATTTATTTTATTCTGGTACTTTGCAGAGAAATAATTTAGTTAGATGCAAGTTTTCACAAGTTTTTGCAAGTTAATTTAGTATTTTAGAAAAATACAACTTGGTTTTAGCAATTTCTGAATTTGCAAAATCACAAACTCTTATTTTAGAGAAATAGAAATTTGGAGCTTTATTTATTTTTTTTTTATTAAGTTTGTTTATATTTTTTGTTTTTTAGTTGTTTTTTTTACTTATTTTTTAAAGGAAAAGGTTTTTCACATATCTGCATTATCATCATGCACCTCTATATGCATAATATAAATAAGATCATTAAGATAAGGGCACTGACATTTATTAGATAATATTTTAGGGAGTAGGGGGTCAAGAAAAATCTTATCTTAGTTAAATTTGATTAGCTAAAATTCTATTTATAAACCTTATCTGGGGGTGAAGAGTAGCTCCTATAGTAAATAGATATTAGGTAATAAATGGCAGCGCCCTAATTATTGTTTATTTTTTTCTTTTGTTTTAATTTTTTTTTATATTTTTGTTTACTAATTTTTTTCTTCATTTTTTTTCTTTTTTGGCTATTGTTACTGGTGTCGTCATTAATATTATTTTGGTGTCATCACAAGTGTTGCCTCAAGTGTTGTCGCTGATGTTGTCATTGGTGCCACCATTAGATCTTCTTTTTGGTAGCATTTTTTTAGTGGTGGCCTTGCACGTCGTCGTTGGTGTTGTTGCAAGTATCATCGCTAGCGCCACTGTTAGATTTTTTTCTTGGTAGGTGGTCTTGCATATTTTTTTGGCGGTGGTTTTGGACGTTTCTTTAGCAGTAGTTTTGGACATTTCTTCAGCAGTGGTCTTGAACATTTCTTTGGCGTTAGTCTTACACATTTCTTTAGTAGTGGTCTTGAATGTTTCTTCAGCGCAATTTTTCCTTCTGGGTTATTTGAGTTGCTGGGTGGTCTTGTTTTTCGGTGGTGGTCTTGCATAGTTCTTTAGTGGTGGTCTTGCATGTTTTTTCAGTGGTGGTTTTGCTGTTTCTTTAGTGATAGTCTCGCACATTTCTCCAGTGGGATCATTTTGGCTTTAAGTCATTAGTGCTTGTGGTTTCGCTATAGTTTTTGTTGTTGCATCATAGTAAGAGTTAGTGTAGACTAGGGTTAGGGTTAGGGTTAGAGTTCAGATGTTTGTTAATGTTGTTTTTTTTTAATATAGATAATTTATCGTTATTATATTGTTGTTTTTTTTTTTATTAATAAAAAATCTTAGAATTTTAAAATTTTTTTATAAAATTTACATGATGTTGATTGGCCAGTTACGAGCAAGTATCATATGTTTATGTGATTGGTTTTGATTGGTCGATCATGGGGATGCATAACTGTACAGGTGCATGGAATTTCCAAACCCATTTTTTAATTTTATTTTATTTTATTTATTCCTGCCTTTTTTCAGACCTTTGTATTAAACAACCTGACTTTTCAAGCACTTTACAAAAACACTAACTCTAACTTTGCAAGAACATATTAGATTCTTTAACAATTTGCAAAAACACCAACACTTCTGAGAAATAGTTTTTTACTTCTCTACTATTTTTAGAAAGTAGCAAATATGAGCAAATATGAACAAATATAAGCAAATATGAGCAAATATGATAGTTAAAACAAAGAAGAGAAATAATAGCTAACTGCAGAGTAAGAAAATAAGTGTGTAGAGCTAGTATTATGTGACAAAGTGTGTAAGTAGTTTAAAATATTACTATTTTTTTATTTTCGTTTTTATTCATTATTTTTATCAGGTTTATTTTGGTTTTATATTTTTTTGTTATTTTTTTCATTTTTTTTTGTAAAATATGTATAATAATATATAATAAATACAAAACCAACTCTTCCCATTGATCACTTGTACAAATTTCCGAACAAAAGAAAACAAAAAATTTTCATTAGTAAAAGACGAAGCAGCTAGTAATACTAGTTTTTATAAAGGTCAACCTTTCTTGTGTCGTCGGGGACTCCTTTATATATTCAGCATGCAAGCCAGAAGCGTCAGTTGTGCAAGATAACTGGCAGTGGGTCTCTTGGTACAAGAAATTCTAGTGGAAGTTAAAAAAGAAAACTTTCGTCGACGAAGGGATTTTAGCTTGGCTAGGCGGTGAACTAAGAAAAATGAGTTTTTCATTACTCTCTTTAAGGTTTGTGGTTACAAGAACTTATTCAATTATATACCCATTATCATATTCTCGCTGGAAGTCAGTTTTGCTAGAATTTTTGACGGAAAGTGGGAAATTCAGCATACATCTCCAAAAGATCGGCATTATTGTTCCTATCCTAATCGGGGAGAAGTCATGCAGGTAATGGAATGTGACACAATAGAGTAGGCAGATCTACAGAGATTAAATTCCAGAATGTTCTTTTAGTTTTCTTTTTTATGTATATATAATACTTTGGCAAGGCATTTTCTTGCGCAGTATTATATAATTTTATCGTTGATTTCAGATTTAGGTTTACTTCTATTTCTGTTTTTTTTTTGTTTCTTTTTTTCTTTTTCTTTTGTTATTTGTTTTCATTTTGTTAGCTTTCCGTCATTAGTGATAGAATTTTTCTTCTCTTGTAGTCATTTTATTTTGGTTGTTTTTTTTTGGTATATTGTTTAGGGTTTGTGGTATTTCCCTCTTTTTTTTATTACCCTTTTATTTTCTTAGTTACAATGTTCTGCTTGTATGGTTTGGACATTGACGCTAGGTGAGAGGGATTTGAAGAGAAATTCTATGTCGCTCTTTGACGGGGCTGACAAAATTGTCTGTCTTATCAGTAAAACAGTGCAATAGGTCGCACTAAGGTGCTCTAGAAGTATTCGAGTGATGCCGAACCTGCTATAGATATAGTATTGATAATAAGTAATTAACATAGTTTAGTTATATTATATATCTGATATCTAAAATAAAGGTACCGACAAGACTGTCAAAGAGTTAAAAAAAAATATATATATATATAATAAAATATATAATATTGTAAAAAAATATATTTAATTTAAGAAATAATTTATACATCACACATGTGATATTGTCGCACTTGCTACAGATCATAAAATCAGGTGTAATATAAAATCAAACCAATTAAAATAACTCATTTTTTTATTGGATAGGGTTAGGATGAGATATAGATTGTATGTATAGGTGAAAGAGTGGTTTTATAGTAATTTTGCAAGGAGTTTTTTTTGTTAGAATACTCAATTTTAAGATATAAACGATTTTGACAAAACAAACGTTTGTTTTAAATTTTTGATTATATAACATTATACCTAATCTTAAATTTGATTAGGAAAGTGATATATAAAATGCATTGTATGAGGTGATGAATAAATTTACTCTTAATTTAAAATATAATATATAATAATAATAATAAATAAAAAATATGAAATTTTATATTAAATTGCAAAATTTTGCAAAAACTTGTGAAAACCTGTAAAATAATTAAAAATAAATATTAGAATCATTATTTGTAATTTTAATCTTATATCTATCAATTATTATTGATTATTACTAATTACTATCTTAATTAATAGTCCTTGTTAGGAGGATTAAATCAATTACTATCCAATAACGATAAAAATCGATAGTAATCCCATGCAAATTTTGGTGATGCATAAAGATATATAGCAATTGCTAATTATTGTAGTATAGAAATAATAAATAGAATACTTCTAATTCAATAACTTCTTTTTACTTGATTTAATAATCTAAATATTAATATAAAAATAAACAATTATTTGGTTAATTATAAGTAAATTAAATATTATCTACTATTGGAAACTTCAAATTAACAATAAGTTAACTTTCTAAAATATATATATAGTGATCTACTATAATATTAAAATTTATACAAAACTAAATTTATAAGATATTAAGCTAAAAATAAAAATATAAATTTATTAAATCTATATCATTTAAATAAAAAAATCAAAAAATTTTATATAGTACCTAGGGGTTAGTAAAATAAATGGGGGACAACTCAATATTGCACAAGTAGATAATCGATTCCAAAATTGATATAATATAGATTTAGATAAATTTTTATTATATAATCGCATCCCAATGTATCCCAACTTTAAAATTTTAATAATAAAAATTTTAGCTAATTGAATAAGGATTTTTTTTCGAAACTCAGAATGACTAAAGACTGGTAACTAGCTTTGTAAAAGCTTAGCACTAATTTTCTATATTTTTAAAAACTGTATCATATACTTCTTTAAATTTAAAGTATTAGCAAAGTGAATATAAAATTGTATTGAGAAATAGAGATCCAGAACTAAACTGGAATTTAGATAAGTACTAGTTTCTAGTTTTGTTTTTTTTTGACTTTTTTCATTTTTTCATACTAATTTTTTCTTCTTTTGTAGGTCTTTGGTAAATGTAAAATGGCATAGAGGAATTGGGATTTGGAAACTAGGCTGGACTTAGATAAATATCAGTTTTTAGTTTTGTTTGTTCATTTTTTTATTTTTTACTTATTTTTTTCTTTTATAGGTCCTTAGCAAATGTGAATAGAGTTGAAGCATTGAGATCCGGAAACTAGACTGAAATTTAGACTGGTAAGTACTAGTCTCTAATTTCAGTTTTCTTATCTTTTTTTATTCTTTTTATTTATTTTTTCTTCTTTGTAGATTTTTGGTAAATATAAAATAGTATTGGGGAATTGGGATTTAAAAACTAGACTGAGAATTAGTTAAGTACCAGTTTCTAGTTTCATCTTTTCTTGTTTTTTCTTTGTCTTTTGTTTTTTTTCTTGTTTTTTAATTTTTTCTTTTTTTGTAGATCTCCAGAAAAGTGAATAGGCATTAAGGAATTGAGATTCAGAAACTAAAACTGGAATATATATAAGTTCCAGTCTTTAGTGTTATTACTTATATTTTTTTTAGGCTTGGAATTTCATATTGGGTTGATGAAAAACAAAAAGTGTCAGGTATAAAGTCATAAAGTAATAATAGTAGACAATGGTTGTGTTTATTATAAAGTAAAAATTTTGTAAATATGAACAAAAATTATTTTGTAATTAAGTTTTTTTAATAAATAAAAAATTTTTAATAATAATAATAAATAAAAATTGACTTTTTTTTGGTATTTGTAATTATTATTGATATGTATCGATTGATATTATCATTGGTTATATATCAATTACTTTTGTATCGGTTATATATTGATTATAATTATGATAGAAATCAGCAAGAGAATTATTATTGATATATATTTTTTTGGTTAGGGGCATGCCATTTATTATGTGATTTTTACCAAGGATACATGGTCAGAGGTAGTAATCACGTCTATAATTATATTAATCAATCAGAATTAGATAAAGTGATCACACCATACATGGATAGGGGTAGCTACTAAGTAAAAAATATCATGTAATAAATGGTATGCCCCTTAGTAATTGATAATAATCAGCTACAAAATTTTCTGCATGTATCAAGGCTCAAATTATGTGGCAGTTTGTAGTAATTAATTTAACTTTTAAATCTAGCATTGAAATATCAATTAACTTTTTTTATTTTAAATAAAATTTTTTTTAAAAAAAATTTTACAATTTATAATTTCAAGTTTGTAAAGCCAACCCGTTCAGTTATAAAAACCAAAAATTACTACATTTTTAGATTGACCATATTATAATTATTATTCTTATAACTTGCTTTTTCTGTAACAATATATCTAAAAAATTGATGCATTTTAAAGTTCTAAAGAATTTTTGTTATATTACATTTGTTTTAGTTAATTATCAAAAATAGTTACTATAATTGTTACTTTCTAGAGTGATATTGTTACATAGCATCTAAGAATATATATCGGTTAATAAATTAGAATTTAATATTTAACAATTTCAATTATTTAAGGAAGTGGTATTTAGTTTCTGTGAATACCAAAACATGCCCAATCTCTACACAAATCTACCAAATAACAGAAATTGAATATGACAGTAACATATCTTGAATCAGTGAGTAATTAATATAGCCAAAGTTTCTTTAGCATAGTATTGTTAATATGTTTTTTATATATTTATATGATTGTTATACAAAATAATTGCACATCATTTTTATTGGCTATATATTATACAGTCAGACCTCTCTAAATACATATCGTTGTGACCAGCTCTGAGGTATGCATTTAAGGAGGTATGCATTTAGAGAACATTTATTTTTATGTCAAAATGGCGAAATGTGGCATGCTTCCATAAAAAAGATTTTTCTTACTAAGCTAACAATACATGTCCACTAATTAAAGTTGTAGAGCTTGTCGAGGCGCATCTAACGGTGGTTAGAACATCCAAATCGGCCCAGTGGATGGCGAGTTATCATCGAAAAACTATTGGGCGACTATATAAAATTACATATGAAAATCACTTTAGGCGAAATGTGGCGTGCTTCCATCTAAAACTTTTTTTCTTACTAAGTTAACGATACATGGCCACTAATTGAAAGTTGTAGAGCTCGTCGAGATGCATCTAATGGTGGTTTGATTATCCAAATCGGCCTGGTGGATGGCGAGATATCGTCGAAAAACGATTGGCCGACGATATAAAATCTCTATATAAACAATGTTTACAGAGATTTTATATAGTCGGCCAATCGTTTTTCGACGATATCTCGCCATCCACTGAGCCGATTTGGATGATCTAACCACCGTTAGATGCGTCTCGACGAGCTCTACAACTTT
>QKWP01000546.1:62640-76005 GCA_003550325.1 Gigaspora rosea
ACTGGGCCGATTTGGATGATTTAACCACCGTTAGATGCGTTTTGACGAGCTCTACAACTTTCAATTAGTGGACATATATCATTAACTTAGTAAGAAAAAAAATTTAGATGGAAGCACGCCACATTTCGCCATTCTCCAGTTGATAGGTGGATTATCAATTAAGCAAGTCATATGATATACAAAATCATAACATGTAGTCCTGATTTGATTGGCCTGTGGTCACATGATATGCATTTATAGAGAGATTTATATAGATGGGCCAAGAAAATAGTATGCATATGCAGAATAAAGAATATGCACTTATTTATTAAGCCCGTCAATTGGCCAGACAATTAATATGCATTTAAAGAGGTTATGCATTTAGGGGGATGCATTTAGAGAGGTCTGACTGTAGTAAGTTGTTACTCATTTATTTTACTAACCCTTAGATAGTAAATACTTTTTAAAATAATTAAAATTATTTAATTTTTTATAATATTACACAACTATAAAAACTATAATATTAAAACAATAATTAAAATAAGGCAAAATAAATTTGTCGCACCCCTGCTTCAACCAATCAAATTGCACGATTTTATAGGCAAAAATTTTATTTTTTAAAAATTTAAAATTTTATTTAATAAAGTGTAAAATAGATATAAAATAGCATATCATATAATGTAAAATTTTATTCTGAACAACTTTTTCTAAGTCATAAAGATATATTGTCTTAGTAAAAAAAACGTGTTATAAGAAAAATCAAAAATTTCCAAAGTTAGCACATATAAAACTTTTTTTTACTAAAACAATCTACTATTTTAACTTAGAAAAGGTTGTTTAGCGTAGAATTTTACATGTAATACTTAAACATAAATATAGATTATATTAGTAAAAAAAAGTTTCTATGTGCTATAGATCAAAATTTTTGATTTTTCTTATAAAACGTTATTTTTTTACTAAGATAATCTATCTTTATGACTTAGAAAAAGTTGTTCAGAATAAAATTTTACATTATATGCCTTAATATCGTTTATTTATTTTTACATTTTACTAGTAAAATTTTTAATTTTTAAAACTTAAATTTTTTTGTTTACAAAATCGTGCAATTTGATTGGTCAGAATCAGGGTGCGACATATCGCAGGTGCGACAAATTTTTATTCCCTTAAAATAATATGTATATAGTAAAAGTTAATTTTTTATTAAGCTAACTAAATTTCCAAATTAAATAAAAATTATTCAGCATAACAAATTATATATAGTTCCAAATTTTTATAAAATTTTAAAAAATATTAATTAGTTAGGGCAGTGTCATTAATCACCTGATTATTTTTTATTAGAGGCCTATCCCCCTATTTTTTAATATACATATAGTCAGGTTCTTATATATAATTTTAACTTTTTTGACCCCACCCCCCCCAGAAAATCACCTGATTATTGTTACTCCCCTTATTGCTTTTAAATATTAGAATTAAATTATTAAATTATTAAAATTAACAACTTATTAAATATAGCAATTTATTAAATAAATTTTTAAAAATTATAAAACTTTCAAAATATATACAATTTGTTATACTAAATAATTTTATTTAAAAAAATTGCTACTTAATAAAAAATTAAGTTTAATATTACTATATTTAGTAATTCTAGTTACTATAAAAATATATTAAAAATTAGCAAATTGCAATAATCAAAAAAATCTAAAATTTCTAAAATTTAATTATTTTAAAAAGTATTATATAGAATTTTATAAACTTTTTTTATTAAAAGATATAGATTTAATAAATTTAAATTTTTATTTTTAGTTTAATACTTTATAGATTTAGCTTTATATAAATTTTTAAAAGTGTTCACAATATTATAGTAGGTCATGTATATAATTTTACTAAAAATTGCAGTTTGAATTCATTTTGAGAAGATAATATCATTATCTGCATTTACTATATAGAGTGTTACACATTAAAACAGCCCTTTTTTACATATAATTTATTTTGAAATAATTGAGTTTAATAATTTGGTTTGATTTTCAGACTGATCTGGGATTAATTGAATTTCACGATTTTGATTGGTTAAATGTAACAGGTAACTATTGAGTAATTTCGTGATGTGTTGGCCTTACGCTGCCTCATGTAATATTTCTTTTATAATTATCTTGATTTTTTATTATGCAAATCGACTTTCATTTATAATTAAAAAATATCAATTATGTCAAAATTTATATAAATCTAATAAAAACTCAATTATCAAAAAATTGCAAAAAAGGGCTATTTTAATGTGTAACACCAGGACCCTAAAATATACATAGATAGGTCAGATATGAGTTTGCTTATTTTTGAGGTTTTTATACAGATCTTTTCTATTTATAGTAATTTTTTGCTTATTTTTGAAGTTTTTTCTGCAGATTTTTTCTTTTTTAGTAACCATATAATTAACCTGACCTATCTGTGTATATTTTGGGGTCCTGTAACACCCATATTAGCAGATTTAGAAATTTTTACAATAACATATTACTAATATTTTAAAACATATAAGCGCTATTACCTAGTTTAGGGAGTTTTAAAAGATTCAAAATTCAACTTGTATAGATTAGCTGTGAGTTCAAATTATGTTGCTTTGATTTGATTATATAATAAGAAATTTATATCTAAATCCTTTATTTGCTTATATAATTCAATTTTTCATTTTTTAGAATATCTCAGTATATTAGCTAATTCACTAGCAGTTGGTCATTTTTGAGGATCTGTATCTAAGCATTTATTTATTAGATCCAAAAGTAATTGAAGAACTTTGCATTTGATTTTAGATCTGTAACCTAAACAAATACATGTTGCTAGATCTTTGTCATATAAAATATTATAATCTAGAAACTAATATATTTTAATTAACTATATTTCTAAAATAAAAATCTTTATGCACTAGGTTGACTTTGTGAATTGTATTAATCCCAATAGCTATATAATATAAGTTGACTACTTTAGAAGCCAAATCTAATTCACCATATTTACTAACTAACAATTTTATAAGACTTTCCTGCTTTGCACTCCATAACCATCATGTAGTAACTATCTTTATTGTTCTTAGTTATTCCATAAATCACAATTGCAAAATTGCCCCATGTTTATGTTAATTTTTACAATTAGAATAAATAAGATTATCACACTTTAATAATAAATTATAATGTTTACTTCTTAAAAATTCTTGCTTTATATCTTTAGAATTATTAATGCACTTTAAACAAATATCTATTTGTGCATTTTGTTCTCGTACATTTTTTGATTATCAAATCCTATAATATATTTGTCAATCACTTGTCAATCCATACTGCCTTAAAAACAGTGCCAAAGCCTCCTTTAGCAAGATACTTTATATTTGTAAATTTGTTAAAGGATATATATTCAATGATGTCTTTAAACATTAATGTGTTTGTTGGATTAATTGATCAATATTGTGGTTGTTACTTGTTCAATTAGAAAATTCTTTTTATCATTAATAAAATTAAAAAATAATAAATATAATAATAATTAAGAGCTATAACTATTGATATTTCTAATTTGCTATAAAAAATTCTGTTATCATACAAACTCTTATGATCATAAATCATGTTCATAATTGGATCATGTGATGTTGTATGACCAATATCTTATAATTATATCGTCCACCAAGTAGGATTTGCTCATTTTCTCATTTGACAAAAACATCTTGCTTTTAGTCGATCGAATAATGAAGTATTGTCGAACGGTATAAAGAACTAATAATACATATACTATATTGTAAGGAATATTTTTGTTGGAACACAAAAGTGGTTTTGTAAATTGCTAAAAAACTTTGATTTTTGTTAAAAAATTTTATGTTACACCTGATCTTAGAATTTGATTGGTAGATGAAAAGTGGTATAGCGTAGCCTATCTTGTCCAATCTGGAGTGATATTTACAATACCCAATCAGAACTTGAAAAGAAATTAGAGACCCACATAGTAGACAATAACCATAAATCAAACCCTGAAATAGGTACTGGTTGCGAAGCAACAATGTGCTTGAATGTGTGCCAGGTTTGTGGCGCAGATTTCATGAACTACGAATTATATTTCAAGATCAAGAAAATTAAAAAAATATCTGTTTTGTAAAAAAATCGAATATTTCTCAAAAACAAGCATATGAAACCACATTTAGTGTCATATTAATTTATACTCCTCCAACATCTAACCCTGACCCTAACTCTAACGTAAACAAACTTTAAAGAATTTTGCTATACCATAAGCCTTGTATACAAGTAGTGCAATCATCTAACCAGAATTTGATTTATGATTTTATAATGAACAGTATACTACAGGGTAAAACCTGATCACAAAAGTCTATCTAACAATATACAAAACTCAAAGCTAAAATAGCAAATAAAAAAATATATAGTTAAATTGGTTTTAGTATTAAGGTTTAGAGTTACTATAGCACCAAATATATCAAGATATAATAATCTTGTATAATTATAAATTAGATTCATTATATTAGGGTAGTGACAAATATTATGTAATATTTTTTTACTATACCCTCTACCCCCCTCCCCCACATAAGATAAATATAATTGGCTGTTATAAATTTATATATCTAACGTAAGACAATCAGTGACTCCCTCCCCCCTCAGGATATTACGTAATATTTGTCACTATCCTTACATGATTAGATCAAAATAGAATTATAAAAAAACAATAGTATAATAATGAAATTAACAATTTAGTTTAATATATAAGAGTCTAATTATTAATTGATTTTTTCTTTACTTTAGCAAAATAAATATATTGGATCTATAATTATTTTAAACCAAAAATTTATAATAATAATAAACAAATTTAATAAAAATAGAAAAACTTAATAAAGAAATATTCTTTTGCTATTATTTTAGAATTTTGAAACTTAATTAAATTATCTTTATTTGAAGTAAACTTTTATTTCTTTTTATAATAAATAATTACAGACTAAAAAACAATTTAATAAATTTATTTTAATTTTATTCAATCAATTTAATTAGTTTTTCTAATCTATTGAGTTAATTTGTTTTATTTTTTTTAAAAAATACTAATTAAAAATATCGAGATTACTAAAACGCACCACAGGTGTTCAACACCACAATGATTTTTACCAATCAAATTTTTTAAATGCAGTGTAATGTAAAGATTAGGTGTAACATGAAATTTTTCTTGTTTTGGTATTTTTTTTAAAAAATACCCTTCTAAGTCAAAATTTTATCTATGAACCCACCTTTTTTTAAAAAAAACCTCCTTGCGAAATTTTACTATATGGGGGCATCCATAAATAATGTTTGTACTCCTTATAGTAGTGCTGGACCCCCTCTGCTATATAAAAAAATTTTTCAAAATCCATATGTTTATATATAAAATTTTACAAAAACTTGAATATATTGTGATACAGTAATCCGATTTGGATTATTTAGGTACTATTCGATTCATCTCAGTGAGACGAATCCAATGATACCAAAATCATTTCATTTGGATCATTGGATCAATAGTTATTCACAAAAAACTATTGATTTTATAGTATTTTTATAAGAAAACATAATAACCAATAGTATTTGGCGAATAAAAAATTTGATCCAGTTATCCAAATGAAATAAAATTGGTACCATTCGACTCCTCTCACCGAGACGAATCGAATGGTACCAAAATAATTAAATTTGGACCACTGGTTCAATTTTAAGCCAATTTTTTCTAAAAAAATTATGTTAAATTTTTTTGACCCCCCTACTTATTGAGAAAAATGTTATCATTCGTCCAACCCTCTTGTATAGCGTTATTTATGGATGCCCCTATACTATGCCTCACTCTAACTCTAACTATTAACTCTAACTTAACATTTATTAGTTTTAACTTTTGTTTATTTTTTTTTGTTTATTTTTTTGATATTGATCTTTATACTGATATTGAATACTAGTAGTGTGTTTTAACAATCTTGAAAAATATTCTGCTACACCAATACAAAGCAGTGATGTTAAATGACCTGGTCATTTGAAAAATTTTCAAATGACCTCAAATGACCCTAAAATGACCAATCATTATAGGGTCATTTGAATTTTGGGGCATTTGCAAATGACTTATGACCAAATGACCATGGTTATTTGCAAATAACCAGGGTCATTTGAAGGTCATTTGCAGTGTTGTACATGGGATAGTTGGGACATGAGACTAACATGAGTTGGGACATTTTGGAACATTTTGGGACAATTTTATAAATTGAAATTATTTAAAATTTTATTAAAATAATATAATTTAAATTTAGGGTGTAGCGACTTAGGGAAGTTGTTAAGTTGTCACCCCCCAAGCGACAGGTCTAGAGTTCAAATCCCACTGGAGACAGTTTAGAAAAATAGGCCTGTGTACCAGTAACATTTATTCAACGATCAGTTGGGTACATCACCTGTAGTTCTTGGTTACTATCTCAAATGGGAGTTTTTGGGCGAAGTTGTGTTTCATAACACAGACAAATCCAAGGAACTAGAATAATTGAAACCCGTTTGGCAAGACCTGAGTAAGGAGGCAGTGAAGATCTTTGATGATACTGCGGATACCAGAATTTGAGACCGAAGAACTGGACGAGCACCCCGGGCAAGTGGGCACCAACCTGGCCGCCAGAGATGTACCGGAGGAAAAGGTCCTATGCTACGGAATTAGGAACCAAGGGAAGTTAACCAAAAAAGGCACCTAAAGCTAAGGTACAACAACCCATCCGGGCTAACTGGTTTGGTAGTTTGGGAGGGATCGGTTATAGGACTGGTTGATGTAGGTATCGGAATTAGAATGAACCTTGCAAGGGCAAGAATACTGTTCGGTTCAATGGTTAGCCCTGACTGCTAGTAGTGGCCTCAGCTATTGCGAAGGTATTCAAAGCCTAATCTAGAAATGTGTGGGACATAGAAAGATTAGGGTGTATGTGCTACACCCTCTTTAGGGTAATCCAGCAGTTGGAATACTACTAGATTACCTATAGAATTAGGGTGCAAGTAGTATGGCAAATGTCGATCTGGGTGGTCTTCAATTAAAGCAGCATGAGGTTATGTGTAGGTGTGATTGTGGTGGGTGATACAGGATGGGAACACCAGAGAGTTTAATGGGTAATCTCCTAGTTAGGTTACAGGTACGGCGTATAGTGTAGAACCTTCGGGCGGACTACTCAAATAGCAATCAAAAGTTGCACGTGTGGCTATATGTACTCTCATTAACCAAGAATGTATTATCTAAAAACCTAATAAAAATCCACTTTAATGCGATATTGCATAAAAAAAAATATATATATATATAATTTAGAATTAATTTAGCATTCACCAATAGTAAAATTCACTAGTAATTATCCATCTATACATAATTATATGTAACAAAACAAAAATTAAATCTCTTTAATATTAGGGTAAGGGTAAGAACTGGGATGGGACAGGGGTATAGTTTATACCAAAATTTTATGCGAAATTTTTTTTTTGCAAAAAAAAGTAGTTTCATAGACAAAATTTTTAGTTAGAAGCGATTTTTTAAAATTCTTATTTTTGTTACACAAAATTGTTTTGCATGTTACACCTAATCCTTACTTCTAATTGGATTGGTGAAATTCACTACTAGTGAGTATTAAACTTATTCTATAATTTAATTTTGTTAAAAATGTATTCAGCACCTAAAAAAATATATAATTTAAATTGATTTATTAATTATTAAGACTTGGGACATAGTTGGGCCACTTGGGACACTGGGACGTTGGAATGTTGGGACATGGCAAAAAAAGGCTGGGACTATAGATGCTTGACGAAACTATTTTGCCTGACGAAACCATAAGTTTTGTCATAGTTTCGTCACTGACGAAATGATATAACTATTATGTTTCATCAGGTCACGTGAGTTTCGTCAGGCATCATTAGCTGGCACAGTGAAAATATACAACGCTGTTCATTTGTGTATTAGTAGTGATATGGTAGTCAAAATCCATGTAAACTTGATGATTGACATATAATCGCCCGTTAACATGTTAGTACGATACGTGTTAAAAGGTAAGAATTATAAAATTCTAGAAAGCATATCAACGTAGCATCTACTTATTTCATATGTAATACAACCTCCTGGAGAGGAAATAGCTAATCGGAGAGTGCAAAATTTGACTATTCCAGATCAGCCCGATGAAGAACCCGAACACACGCAAAAGAAGAAAAAGCGAAAACTAATATTTAAATCGATCTTGGTGCAAATGTCGAAAATGAAATCTTACATATCGCAAGCATCACTTTAACCCTAAGTCTCTAAAATTAAGACCTAACTCTAAATTTTTATCCCACGCGCTTAGTTTATTTACAATATCAGAGATCCTTTTTTGTATTACTCATGCAAATAAGTGAAATGTGTCAACGTGTTGGGCTTAGTGGTGTTAGAAAGCACGTTAATGTGCTAGGTAACACGTTAACGTGTCATATATTAAATTCAAATGTATATAAATGAATGAATTTGACTTCAAATGGGAAGTTTTTATTAATTTAATTTAAATTAATTAAAAATCTTTTTTTTACTGTAAATTTGCACAATACCTGACATACTTTTGATACGTATCATAAACCTCATTATGTATGTACGTTGTGTGAGGCTAAATGAACCCTCCATGCAAGTATCGCAACTATACACTAGTAAGACTAATTAAAATCAACTAAACTACTCTAACAATGGTAAGGCTTCGATTGAGGCGTGGATAGACTTGGTCCGAGTAACTAGGGTCGAATAGAGCTCTATATTATGTCACGAGGCTCTAATACGAGGTCACGGGATTAAAATCGATAGTTAAGATTCTTAACGTATGTGATCACTGAGTTTCTGAAATCAATCACGGCAATTTAGCACATGACAACCCGGCTTTTGTTTAAAGGTAAATATTACTTTCGAGAACTGGATAAATTGATCAAATCTTAGCGCGAGTATTAAATATTTAATATTTTGAATTATTGTTGACTTGAATTTCATAATTTAATCAAGTTTTAATTAATTGTTATTTCCACCAATAAAATTCAAATGACCCAATAGGTCATTTCATTCTTGAAATGACCCAATGACCGGTCATTGGTCATTTGAGTCATTTGGGTCATTTCAAAGATCTTAGCTTAAAACTCGGGTTACACTGAAGATCGGAGTTTTTAGTATAATAACGAATTTCATGAGTCACGAAGCAAATATCCTTGCGAATCAATTAAGTGCTGAAGAAAAAAATATGTAATACAAGGCGATAAAGATCGATTCGAATTAATGAATAAAAAAAAAAGAAGCATGAAGCAATTAAGAATTATTTTATAATATCACTGAAAAAGATCAATACAAATATTCATATCGGCGGATTTACGGAATTGAAATTGGGCCCTAAAAATGGTCCCCAAAATTCGTTGCTTACAAAAATTCATTGGTCAGATGATGATCAGATGATCAACAAATAACTGATCAATATACCAACCCATTAGATCTTAGAGATAAGGTGGTTTGATTTGCAAAATTATATGAAAATCGGGGTCTTGAAAAAAGGTCCAATTGTGTAAATCCGCCGATATGTAATTATTATTATCGTCATTGATAAAATGCGCAATTTTTATTGTCGTTATTAATTAAATTATAATATGTAATTATTATCAGTTGTTTATTACATTATCACGATCGGTGAAAATTGAGAAAATAACACGTGTCAATTCAGAATCGACTAAATTCAGAAATGAGCGGAACATTACTACAATTTAATATATCATGCACATCGTGCACGGAATGGCTCAAAACGTTCGGTGCTCATCATATCATGCACATCGTGTACAATGTGCACGGAATGGCTCAAAATGTTCATATTTACTTAGACCATGTGCATTCATGAGCATGGTGCTCATCTCTAAAATATAGCCTAATGATATTCATAGCCCACGAAACTTTTTTGTATTTCTAAGTTAAACAGTAAATGTAGCGCATTATATATAATCGATTAATCGCTAATTTTTGCAATTATATAAATATCCTATAATTCATTAATGATATTTTATTATCAATCCATTATTTAGTCAATATGGTTACGAAAAATATATACATTTTAATAAACTTAGTATCAATTCTTTTTATTCTGCTAAACCATTCAATAATTCACGCTCAGTACGAACCTTTAGCAAAATACTGGGGAGTACCAGTTGAAAAAGTACCCGAGTTATTGTCTATTGAGAAGAATTTAATAAAAGTAGACAGTATATTAAAGCCAATACTAGATAATTCAAGTTTTGGTGGAACATACATTGATGTAAAAGAAAATAAAGTCTTCATCAATACAGTAAATTCATCTATAATACCGATTGTGAAATCCTCTCCTGAAATAAAACCGTATATAGATTTATTATCATTTATAAATGCAACCAAATCTTCATATCAGTTAAATATTACATTTAATGAATTAACTATACTGGCTCAAAAACTTAATGTATCTAACGTTAAAATCGGCATTAATCCGAAATTTAATAATATCGTCATATATTTGAATCATGATGATGATGAAGCGAACAAAAATTTTATAGATAAAGCAGCAAAATTTAACCCAATCATGCAATACTCAGAAACATATCCCATTGATTCAAATACTTTGGAATCCAACATTGAAAAAGGGATGGGCTAATAGATCCTAGGTTACTTGGTGGTGATGGCTTACATGATATAACTGGCCGAGAAGTATGTTCAGTAGGTTTATGGGTGCGAGATTCGAATGGTTCGAATTATATTATGACCGCAGGGCATTGTGATATTCAATCACCTCTCAATTCACAAGGCTTTGTCGATTTTTATAAAAAGGATGGTATACTCCACCTACTTATAGATACATTGGTCCATTCGAATATAATAGTTATGCTCCATATGATTTCGGTTTAATCAGACAAATTGGTACAAATGTCACATTATCAACATTAATTAGCAATCTTGATCATCCAACTTTATATCCAGTATTATTTGTAAAGAATGTCGCGGTGGTAGCTAGTGTGGGTGCTAGTTTATGTATATCTGGCCACACTTCACATGTCATTTGTGGAGAAGTGATAGAGGTCGTCGCTGAAGTTACGTACCGACACCCAATTAGTAATTTGTCTGTTACTAAGAGAGATCTGATTAGAACAGACATAAAATGTGACTATGGTGATAGTGGTGGGACTGTATTTTCTTATTCAACACTTCAAATACCTTATGTATTTGTGGTCGGTACGTTAGTTGGAAGAAATAATGATAGATGCGAGTTTCTACCAATACCCGTAAGTTTTAGAGCTTCTAGGTTAGATTATAATTTAAATTTAAGTGTTGTTTTAACATAGCAAATGTCATATTAGTTCATTTCCAAAAATTTATCGGACTTTACGTATTGGTTAAAAATTCATGCCAAACATTTCAAATCGTAAAAAGAAATCGATTGATTTCCGATTTCGGATTTCCGATTTTTAATTTTTATATACTGTACATTTTTTTTTATTATAATAAAAAATTATTGATTTGAAAAAATAAAAAAGATACAATATATTAAAATATATTTACTTGCATACCATTTAAATTAAACTTTTATATCTACCACATCATTGTAAATAGATTACCAACGCAATTCCATTCTACTCATTTTAAAATCTAAAAAATAATATAACGATAGGTCTGCCATTTTATTTATATATGTATGTCTGAAACACCTATTTAATAATTGAGTCGATACTGTCAATGTTAACCGTTATATATCAGCTTGGCAGCTTCACAGAATTGCAATTACGGTATTATTTTTCTCATCTATCCATTCCTTAAGCTAGATAATTCCTTGCTATGGCACAGTATACAAATTTATGAGAACAGCTGTGGTACCATAGAAAGACTTACATATGATTGGTTAATTTTGGATAATTAACCAATCAAAATACATAATTTTAATGAATACCACAGTACTAGAAAACAAAAAAAAATTTTATAAAGCTTACAATACTTCTGCATTAGTACAATGAAAATATTCTATTGTGGTGATTTTGAAACTAAATATATATAATCAATAGGTTTTGGATAAAAAAGGAAATATGGCGATGTAAAACTACAATGTTTTCTTAAAACTAATAAATACACGCAAAATTTTATTACTTAGAAAATAGATAGATACACGTAAAATGGGTAAATGTGATATTTATTACTAATAAACCCAAGCTCATTAAAGAATTTACGTACAAGTTATGAACTAAACTTTAACTACTAATTTACGGTTGACAGAATCAAAACACACTGCAAGAACAACCAAATCTAAATATTAAGCTCCGGATCTTCTTCTACTAAGAGCCTGTACCTATTTAAATTAAACAGTTAGAAATAAAAGTTTGTTTAAATCTAACGTAATAAAATAGTTATAGACGAAAGCGTTTCCGGTTACTTTCACTATACAGTATAATTTGGTATGGTCCAATAAATGATGTTGTTTAAGTAAAGTTCTTGGGTTACTGATTATTTTTGACTATTTTTTTGCCTAGTGAATATAGACGTTCTTTCGAAGCGAAAAATGGAGTTTATTCTAATTTTTACTTAGTGCATAAATAAGTTACCTGGGCAAATAATCTACACCAGCCAATCATGCTAAGTTTCCTATGGTAAAAGTTTGTATTTTTCTAATTTTTTATATAATTTATAATTTTCTTAAACTACAGATTGACCTTGATATTATGTAAGACTCTATAAAATACATAATAATTTAATAATTTAATAATTTATTTATCGAACTTTATAGATTTTTTTTTATGTATTATTTTAAATTGCCTTCTACTTTTAGTAAAGACCTTCACTAACGAATTATATATATTTATTACAGTAACAGAGTAATTACATATATATATATATTTTTTTTTTTATAATAAACCCTTCTTTGGAGGGACGCTGGAAGGTGTAATTTGGGTAATTACATATTAATAAGCCAATGTAATGAAAATTATGAAAATATATAATAAAAATATTAGTTGGAACAACAAATAAAAATTTGCCGCGCATTACTGTAATTAAGCAGAATCTGATAAACTTTTATCTCGGGTATATGGGGCCATTGCAGTAGAAAGGGCCGAAACTCGGAAATATATAATTTTGAGAAAATCATGTTTATTTTTTCGGACTGATCCGGGTCAATCAAAAATTATGCGATTTGATTGGTTGATCATATCGGGTAATCTCGTGACTTACAAGTCTTCTAAAAACTTTTTTTAAAATATCTTGATTTTTTATTATGCAAACTAATTTCCATTTGTAATTGAAAAGTATAGCCCACCTCAAGATTAATCCAAATCTTGAAAGAACTCAAATTTGATTGTTAGGGGAGTTTGGGCCCTTTCTACTGCAACGGCCCCATAT
>QKWP01000546.1:78871-92082 GCA_003550325.1 Gigaspora rosea
AAAAAAAAAAAAAAAAAAAAAAAAAAAAAAAAAAAAAAAAAAAAAAAAAAAAAAAAAAAAAAAAAAAATTTTTTTTTTAAAAATCCAATCACAGGATTCCGACATCGTTAATGATTTGTTTCGCTTCAGATGTTTTAGGATTGGTTTAACCAACCCTAAAACATCCGAAGTGACGCAAATCTCTATCGACCTCGGGATCATATCTGATATTCGGTTCTTGAAAAAATTCATAAATTTTGTATAAAATTTTCGGGTTGCATCGAAGGGTTCGAAAGCATCGATAATCACCTGATAGCGAATTTTTTTGCCATCACTTTGTCACCTTATTAACTCAAACATATACGATATTCTAATATTATTTTATCAGTAAATATAGTTGTTTAATTTGGAAGATAATTAAAATGTGCGTATTTACATTAAGTTACACAACACATTCACGAAAATAAGGTTCCAAGCCCTAATGCTAAAATTTCCAAGAATATCAAAATCATGAAATGCAAACGTATCTAAAAGACAATGAAAATTGAAAAGAAAATAATGTTAAACTATGGATCTGGAATTATAAACTCTTGAACATTTCGAGAACGTTATGGTTACAAATTGCTAAAAATATCGATAAGATAGTGTCGTTCAAGAAATTACATGGAAAGTTACCAATCATGGTTTAATATCACAAATCATGAAAAGGATAAAAAATCGAGCAAGAAATTCCTTGTGTTTGATTTGTTAACTGATCAAAATTACGATAATATTATTCTTGATAAAAATAAGATAAATAAGATTCGTGCATACGCAACTTCCGAAGAATCAAGGATACTGAAAGAAAGATTCGGAGCCATGAGATGGACTTATAATCACATGTTAGACATGCATCCGAATATAATATCTGGGATTAACAAGTCATCAAAAAATAAATGATTATTTGAATTCATATTTAAAATCAAATTCCTGTTCGAAACCTTGAAGATAGTCAAGAAAAATCAAAACGAAAATTGCGAGATCAATGTTGAAATGAGTCCAATAGAATTTTGTAAACACAAAATGACTGAGTATTTTGATCGTAACAGGACCCCGGATAATCCTAAGATAGATTGGCTTATTTTTTGGGAGCCAAACACTCTAAATTATGGTCAAAATTAAATTAAATTAATTTTGACCAGAATTTAGACGTGTTTGGCCCCAAAAAATTTAAGCATCCCACCTATATACCTTAGAATTATCCGGGTCCCGTAACATAATCGAATACACTGAAGAATATACCTCTCAGACTTGTGGAAATTATGGTTGGATTGATAAGAACCCTATTGTAAATCATGTAACATGTAACATAGACACTGGCAGGGATCACAACAGGACTAAAAACGTCTTTTGAAATATCTGTTTGAGTCAAAGTTCTGTCATTTGGGAATTGAACCTGGTTGTAAGGTGAATTACTCAAAAATTAGTCAGAATACTGTGTTTAATTGCTAGTTGGATTTAATTTCAAGGGTTGTTCGTCTATCCAGTTTAACTAATTCAAAAATAAAAAGTAATGTTCGGTTCCAGTTCTTAATACATTATTTGATTCCTTAATTTATAATGCTTTAAATTCTTTATTGGTTATTAGGCAGTTAATTCATTTTAAAAAAACACATCTCAAATATAAAAATTACATATGAGAACTCATGCCCCAACCGATTACTCTTTAAATTTTGAGGACAATTAAAATTAGTGGTAATGAACAGTTCAACTCAGAATAAACTCTATTCGTTAAAATTCAATTCTAGAATTGTATAAACTTAATAGTTCTATTGAAAAATAAGTAATTTGATACTGAGGAACTTATTTTAATTAGTGAAGCTAACTTGAATATTTATATATCTTTACTAATGTGTAACAGGCATTAATGCACCTTTGCACATTATTTTATCAATTGCACATTACTGTATTTAAAAACTTGTGTGCGTTACTTCGAAATAAAGGTTATTTTTGAGCCGAATCTATCATAAATCAAATCTGCTTAGGCATATTACACAAGATTCGTGTCTGGGACGTTCATAGATGTTATTTTGAATCAAATATGATATTTTAAAGAACGTTATATTCGAAATAACGTTCACAAGCATTATCTCATATGATAATAATTTTTGATACCAAATCTTTAATATTTATCTTAATGAGATCTGAATAATTTTATTATTATTCGAAAAAAAAACCCTCTACATCTTGGACACTATGCCAATTTTATCCCATTTTAGACAATCCTGGTCAGTTTTATTCAATTCTCTGATCTCACCATTAATACTAATTCTCATTCCAATAAATGAAGGGGAAATAGGAATAGTGGGCGATACTGCATTTTCTTTAAAAAGGTTAATTATAGAAGTATTGTTGTCTCTTATAGAAGTGACACGTTTTATAAAATCACCACAACGTTCAAGTGCTATTTGAGAATGTTTAGAAAACGTGAACATCTGTATAATTGATCATTATAAAATTATGAATAAAAATTTTGACAAGTACCGTGTAATTATGACAAAAAAAAACAATATTCACGAAAATTATTTTTACTTACATGCCAAGCATGGGGCATATCATCATAAACTTCAAGTATAACTTTAGTAGGATTCTTAAAAGGGGACTTTTCAAAATTTTTAGTTGCATATGAAGGTAATTGATATTCATGAGGATATGCAGCTTTATAACTAAATAGTATTCCTTCATCTCGAAACCTTTCAAGTCCTCCAACTTGCTATAATTAATATTATATTTTAGTTATATTTTATTTTAAGTAATAAACTTATTATAAAGAAGTTATTGCTAAAAAGTAACTTACACATAAGATAGGTGGTAAATCACCCAAAGACTCTGCAAGCATGGGACTATAAATCAAATATGATGAATGCGATGGATATGAATAAGTAATTAAAATTATATTCACTAGTAAATTTTTTAAATAAAAAACTTGCACTTGCCTAATATAAGGAATAGCTATTGCTTCATTGGCACAATATAAATTAAAACGAGGTACTTCAGTAAAAGAGGGATGACCAACAATTTTAGGTTTTTTTTGGGCAATTTTATCAGCTAAAGCCTTAACATTGGCGTTAAATTCGTCTTCGAGAGAAGATGAAGATCCAATTCCGCGAATGCCTAATTTTTTATCTATATAATCAGCCTTATCTATTTCAGCATCCAAATAAGATGGCATGCTTTGAGTTAAGTCCACCTATTTTAGAAATTTCAAATTATGTTAGTTTTTTTTTTTTTTTTTATTTGAAATTGAATCTCAAATATATACATACCCATGGTGACTTGAAGTGTTATGTATATAAATAGTATGTACTTATGTAAATATGACAATGAAATAAAAAAAAATTCATTTATTTTACTTAATTGCTCACCAATACAACTGCACCTCCTGGCAAAGGCAATTCCGCATCCCTTAAAAATAATAGTGTTGCAAGAGCTAAACCGCCTCCTGCACTCTCTCCCATAAATACAATTTTTTTAGGATTAATCGGCTTAAATCCAGCTTCTAACCCAGGGTTTAAAAGATAAAGATATGCAGCAACAGAGTCACAAAGAGAAGCAGGAAATTGATTTTGTGGTGCGAGACGATAATCAATTGCTAATTTAATAAAATTTAGTTACGATATTGACCGTTAAAAATATTATTAACCTGAGTAACTTACAAAAAACTCGAGCTTTAGCATACTCTGCGTATTTAAATGTAAGACCTCTAAAGCTTTCAGGTGAGCCCACAAAATATCCGCCACCGTGAATATGGAGTATTACTTTATCCATTTCATTATTTTCATCCTTAGTATATACCCACTCTCCGTGCAGTCTATCGTTTGGTTCTTTCCATTTCTCATCTAAAACATCTTCATATTGTTTTAAAACTTTTTCCAAATGTTTTCTACTCTCTTGCCTATATCGTTCATCCAATATAACTTGTTCTAAAATTATATTAGGAGGAGCCTCGATCTTATATTTCTCATTAAATCGCTTTTGAACCTGTTCAATAGGCAATTCTGATGAATTATTATTATTTACTTTAACCGCTGCCACTGCTAAATGAAATTCTAAATCCCATGATTTTACAGGTGGATCTTCGGAGAGAGACATTTTGTTTTAGACAACTAAGAGAAACGAACATTAACTGTTAAATACTTTAATGACAATATTTATATATTAGATATTGTTATACTAACCTGTTAAACGGAGAAATAGAAAGTCCATACTTAGTATTTCATATACATGCAAGAAATCTAAAAACTACAATTATCTATACCATCTAATTCAGAGTTTGTCCGTTTAAACGTTTTTTATTGGTTATCCAAGAATATCTATACCATCTAATTCAGAGTTTGTCCGTTTAAACGTTTTTCCCAGAAAATCTATTCATAGTTTGTCCGTTTAAACGTTTTTCCCAGAAAATCTATCAGAGTTTGTCCGTTTAAACGTTTTTTTTTTGGTTATCCCAGAAAAATGTGACCAGATTGTGGGAAAACAATACGAGAATAGTTTATTAGCTAATAAGATAGCATAGTTGTTACAGAAATGTGAAAACTTAAATAAGACTTAACAATTTTATCTATCTACCTATCTTTATATGGATAATTATTTTTTGAATCCAACTAAAATGTTTGTTACGCACTATATAAAATTCAAAAATAATTACCCATAGTTCTACAACGATGTTCGAAAGTTCATCATTTACTAATTTCTGTATTTAACACTCCTAATTAGTAGATAATTACTAAATTATTGTGATCAAATTATTACACATTTCCGGGTAACATTTACTACATTCCTGCATTATGAATTCCCATTACTACATTTCTTATAAATGTCGTAGTTCTTACCTCATTCTTGGTAATCGGGTAATTCTAAATGGGAACATATAAAAAGGATTGCTTTGTGTATTGGAAAGTTAGTTTTTTAGGAAATTAGCTTTTGGAACATAGGTTTATTTCTTTTACACATGATATGTATAAACTATTCTCCCAGTATTAATAAATACATTCGTTTATAGATCTCTGAACCCTTAATAGTTGTGGCCCAGTAGCTAAATTGGTGGACGAAGTTCTTGAAGTATCTCCTAAGGCCACAACAATATACATAATTTTCTTTTACAGTAAATCACCACAACAATAGTCAGTAAGTTTTGTAACCAAATTCTTACATTAAATTGGATAGAAACAACAACTGTTAATCTAATACGGAATCTAAAAACATGGGTGATTCGGTCGTATTTTTTTAAATTTATTGTATTAGCAGAATAATATTTAATGTTTAAAATTATGCAAGGTTAATTTTTATTATACACAACAAAGATTTAAAAAATATAGTTGGCAATCACATTTTTTCAGTCACCCTATCACCAATTACAGGAAATTAAGGTCTCTATCAAAAAAAAAATAATGAAAAAAATTTGAACAATTCAATCTAAAAAAAATTTTTTTTGTAAAAATTGAAAAAAATAGGTAAACAAGTAATGAAAAATTTTTTTAAAAAATCCGAAAAAATGGATCAGTGAACAATACAAAACGAAAAATTCTTTAAATCTCCAAACCCTTAATGATTTTGGTCCAGTAGTTAAATTAACAAGTAAATTCTTGAAATCTCTCCCAAGGCCACAAGAATGTATGTAAATTTTTTTTACAGTAAATCACCACAATATAGCAATAGTCAGTAAGTTCTAAAGCCATACAAAGTCGATTTTTATTTTGCATTATATAAAGTCTAAAAACATGAGTTGGTCAATTGTTTTTTTTTATTGAGGACACTAGGTTCGTTAACTATAGTATCTATAGTGAAAATAACATAATTATGTTATTTCCACTTAGTTTAGGTTATGAATGACAATGGGGGCATATATGCATCGTCATTCGAGTGACGACGAATTTGAGTTCACATCGTCATTCCAGTGACGATTGGTTTATGAGTTCATCGTCACACTTATGTACCCATAATCTATTAAAAAATATGATGACGAATTTGAGTTCACGTCATCATTTGAGTGATGAGCATTTTGCATTTGCCTCGTCAAAGATGAGATGTTCATAGTCTGCTCATTAGGTGATATGTAGATTGCATTTGTATCGTCATCAGGATATGCAGGTAACTTGACATGCAATTTCTATTTTTTATGTCACCTGAGTAACGATTGGTTTACGAGTTCGTTATCATTCGAGTGACGATTGGTTTATGAGTTTGTTATCCCACTTGTTACAGGTTGTATTATAAAGATCTATTAACAGTTTGTTATCTGTAATCACTATCTTCTGGCTATATGAGCTAGAGGTAAATAGCCAGTTGATTTTATTTTGCTTACTTGCAAATTAATTCTATAATATATATTATTTCTAAAAATTGTGCATAATATCACAATACAATGCAAATAAATAAGGATGAATTGGGAGCCCAAAACTCCTCTTCACTATCAGCTTTGGTTTCCGCATGCATGGAGGAGTTGCAAAGGTACATACGAGAGCTAAAAAATGAGAATAGTATTTTATGAGCTTGTATCAAAAGCTATGAATTTCGATATGGGCATGAGGAAAACTCAAGTCGTTTGAGTGATAGGTAGAGTAGTCGTGGCTGATTTCTGTCACTAGATCACATGAGCAAAAAAATATGCTAATGATAAAATGTTATCGCGTACATTATATTAAAGTATGCCAATTTCGATTGCCAAAATTTTTGATACCAGAAATATGTTCTGAGAACATATGTAGTAAAAAAGTGTATTAACTTTGACTAACTATATAGGAAGGCAGGTATATAACTCCCATAATTATTATATAATATTACCAAAGTTATACACCCTAAAAAAAGTGTAGTGTTCTGCCATATTTTATATAATATACTTCTGCAGAAGACTATAGCAAAATATATATATTACAAATATTATCTGGAAATGTTATCAAACGATTTCACTCATGTTTTAAGATATATTAATTAAAGAATACCATTTTATTTTGCCCTAGTTAGCTTTGAGTATATACGTAGGAGGTGAATATATAACTTTATTTTTTACTATGAATAAATCTGATATTACCCATCTCTCAGTATATGTGTTTTTACTATAGTCTTTTGTCATAATCATTATATATATTCCTGCAAAAGACTACACCCGTTAACTACTATCAAATCTATATGTATTTTGCTATAGTCTTTTGCTATATATACAAAAAATTATAGCCAAGCATATCTAAGCACATACTATAATAGAATTTCGCAAAAGACTATAACTTATATGTAAATATATTATTATCTAGAATAAAAGAATGTTACAATTGCGTTTGACTTAATTGTTCAAGCTTTTTTTTATGATACCCCTCTCTTGCCCGATATTTTTTAGAATGGGTATCACAATAGTCATAGTCAGAATATGTTAATTTATCGCATTCTTTGCAGGGAACACGTATAGGTGAATTCCTGTGAACTATACATCCCTTTGGATGATAGCATCCCTGATTGCAAACTTCTCCAGTCCTAAGAATATAGGGGCAATGATAAAATGCTATAACAATATACTAGTCAATAAAGATATTAATAATTATACTCTGGAATTAATTTTCATTTTAAACTTTTTTCTTGTATTTAATATACCAAAAGTTCTAACATAGCATAAAAAAAACCAAATATGAAAAATGCCAGCATGCAATGCACACAACAAACGCGGTACGGGGCGGGAAAACTTTAGCTAGAGTTTCAACTCGCAATAATATTATTTCGAAATGTGATAATGGGTTAACAGCTATACTTCAACAAAGCTTATCAAATAACCAGCCTATATACTTTATACCTAATGATGTGAGTGATGCTACTGAGTATGTAAAAAATGTATCTACATATATTCTACGTATTTACGGTACTTTGATTAATGGCCAAAAGGCTAGAGTAGATATTACAGGTATTAAACCTTTCTTCGATGTTGTTGTTCCGGATGGAAAACTACTAACTATATTTAAAAGAAGTTTAGTCAAAATCGTGTCTAAAACCCTCAAAAGTACATCAAAATTTGGAATCAAAATTATCGATGCTTTTCTACTTCGCAGTTACTATACAGAAAAAAAACCATATATACGTGTAATAACATGGAATCAATATGACCGATATAATGCATTGAAAGCAGTTTGTGAGTCTGGTATAAAAACAGCATCTGATGATCTAAATTGTAAGTACTACTACCGAAAAATAGCTCGTGAAAAAAGATTACCCCTCTCCAGTTTGTCAACAATATGTAATTACACATATGATGGTATAGTGATTGGCATCGTAATTCAAATCATGAATGTAGTAATGTAGTAATTATTTACTACAAAAAGTAGTAATTGTAATAATATTTACTACATGTAGTAAATATTACTACATGTAGTAATTATTATTATATATAATTTTTATTACCACAAGTAGTATTTATTACTACATGTAGTATTTATTACTACAAGTATACAATATTGGGCAAAAATTGTAGAATAACGGTAATTTGGCAAATGATTACCTGCCGCAGAGCGGCACGTGTAGCCAATCATTTGCCAAATTACTGTATTCATCAATTTGCCCAATATTGGTGTTATCCGGCAATTTATGATCATGATTGGCTTTTTTGAATATCGAACTTGAAATAGAAAATCCAAAAAGGGACAGTGTATTTGCAGATCTTTTTTCATAAATATATGCGTTTTTCAGAGCAAAAGTAAAATGGCGCAGGAAGATCAGGCGCATATGTGACAAAAGTGGTCATAGTATGAATTCAATTCATAATACCTTATTTCTTTTTATGAACATTTTTGCATTGTTCTTGATAGGTATTATTATACATATATAGCAGAACTAACTTGGTCTTTGTAAATAATTATTTAAAATAAATTAGAACCAGGGTTAAGTAATATTATATTACTATATATTACTTAATGTAGTAATACTATATTACTACATGTATAGTAAATAATACTACATTACTACATGTGTAGTAAATAATACTACATTACTACATGTGTAATAAATAATACTACATTACTATATATTATTACATGTAGTAAATAATACTACATTACTACATATTACTTCATGTAGTAAGTATTACTACATGTAGTAAGTATTACTACATGTAGTAAGTATTACTATATGTAGTAAGTATTACTACATGTAGTAAGTAATACTACATGTAGTAAGTATTACTACATGTAATAAGTATTAATGCATGTAGTAAATATTACTACATGTAGTAAGTAATACTACAATTACGGTTTAAAAAAGACCATGTAGTAATATATGTAGTAAATATAATTGTAGTAATTAGCCATTTACGACGCCAATCACTATGATGGTAGCATATTTCGAGTACCTATAGATGACTATAACTCAATTAATGAATATGAATATAAAAATCCATCAATTGCTTTAGCTCTCACATGAGATAAAACACTTGTTCTTACTTGGGATATAGAAACATATAGCGGTCATAAAATGGGAGACCTACCTGATGCAAAAAATGAGAAAGATTGAGTATTTATGATATGTATGATGGTACATTGGAAAGATGATCCCCACCCATTGACACAAATATGTTTAGTTAATGTGGAGATGAAACCAGATCCCAACTGGATCATAGTAATATGTGGGAATCATACCAATTTGCTGAAGGCATTTGCATTATGTTGGAAATATTTAGCTCCTGATATACAGATAGGTTTTAAAGATTCACAATATGACTGGCCTTTTATTATAGAAAAGGCCAAAGGTTTAGGCATTCTTGAATGGATGTATAATCATATGTCACCTGAACTATCAAATGTTGAAGAAATTATAAAATGGAAATATCGGAAGAGCGAGATAAAGATAGATGATGAAAATTTTATTCAAAGTATCACAAAATCCCAGGATGTGTACCTATTGATGTTCGTGTATGCTTCAAAAAAATATATACAAAATCGGAGGCAAGTTCACTTAAATATTATCTAAATATCTGTAAATTGGATAGTAAGGCAGATATGCCTCATAATAAAATGTGGAAATACTATGAAGATGCCATACTTCAGAACTCTAATAGTACAGCCAAAAACATGCATGAAGTAGCCCATTATTGTATTATTGATGCATTACGATGTCAGGAGCCTATGGTTAAGTGTAATGTAGTTAATGATTATCGGGAGGTGTCATTTATTGCATATGTTTCTCTCTCCGATGCTCATTATTTTGCAGGAGGTATAAAAGTATGTAATCTTTTGGTAGCTGAAGCTTGGAGTAGTAATATGTTATGTAGTATAATTGCTTCAAACAATACAGAATCTGGTAAGCACCCAGGAGCTTATGTTATTATACCAATAAAGGGTCTCAAAAACAAACGTCTGGTAACAGGCTTAGATTTTGCCTCCCTATACCCTAGTCTTATTATGACTTACAACCTTTCACCAGATAAAATCATACTATCCTGCGAAGTGGCAATAAATGTAATCCGTAGTGGAAAGAAGATCCACATGATTAAGTTTTTATTCAATAAACAAACTATAGAAGCTTGGTCCATTCGCCACAATAATATACCTGAAGAAAAGGGCTTATATGCTAGAGTGTTGGAAAATCTGTTTAATAAACGAAAGAAAATGAAAAAACGCCTTAATGAATTGGATGAGGAAAGTTTCGAATATAGTTGCTTAGACTCAAAACAAAAGGCGGTAAAATTATACATAAAATATTTTATGGTAAGGCAGGTAATAATCTCTCTCCATTCTACCAACTTCAGTTAGCAGGTGGAGTTACTTCTGCTGGGCAACGTAATATTAAATTTGTTAGAAATTTTGTTGAAGACAAAGGGTTCGGTGTTAAATATGGAAACACTGATTCTTTATATCACACATGCCCAGAAGAGTGCTTCCAGGAATGTGATCGAAAATATAAATTAGATCAACTCTCACAAGAAGAGTACTGGGAGGAAATGATAAAAATATCTATGGAAGTGATGGCAAACCTCTGTAATGAAGTAAATACTGAGCTTGAAAAAGACAATGGAATGCCTTACCTTAATATGGCATATGAGGAGGTCTTATTTCCCGTGGTATTTACAGGAAAGAAAAAGTACTATAGTCTGGAACATAAAAATAAACCAAACTTTAATCCGGATAAGCTTTTCATTAGAGGGGTAGATATCGTAAAAAGAGGTCAATCTAAGCTCTTCCATGATGTAGATAAGGAAATTATGAATAGAACTTTGAAAGTCGGTAATGAGGAGACAATACATCAGATTGTTAAAAAAGTTCTTTGGGAAAATGTGGAAAAACTTTCCAAGTTAGATTATGATGAATTTATTCAGACGTGTATATGGAGGCCTAAAAAGGAAGGTAAGTGGGAATATTCCTGTAGAATGGTTTGTTTCGTGAATGGAGGCTAAGTATTCTCGTGAAGTATTAGAAAATCAACAGCTTATAAAAAAGGGTTTACCCACTAATGAATATCTATATAAAGCTCCCAATCCCGGTGAAAGATTTAGTTACATTGTAGTAGTACCTGAAGAGATTTATGATAACTGCAGGAAAAAAATACCACAACAAAAAGGGGACTGTATGGAATACCCAGATATGGTAAAAAAGTTCAACAAGAAAATAAATATTGATTATTATATCGAAAGTCTATTTGGGCGGTCAAAAGTAGAAACCAAAGAATTTGGATGATCACGAGTTTTGAGATAATTGGCAAAACATATTTTGTTACACAAAAACAAAACAAACCTAAAAATAACAATTCCGGATTAAAAACCTGTTTGTTATTCAACTGATTGGCTAATTTTTATAGATCTACTGATGAAAATTGTGTGACATTTTACGTTGATCTATTTTTAGATTTTGCCGTTTTACTATTTAAAAGCTTTTAAATGACTATAACTTCAAAATTTACTAATTAATAATATTTTCATTATTAAATAAAAAAGATTCAGCTTTAAAAAATATATCTGATTAATCTAAAAGCTCATTTTTTAAAAAAAGGTCAAATTCCTTGGTTTCTACTTTTGACCGCCCATTTGGTCTCTGTGCCTGTTTTATAAATTATGATAATAAATATCAACCATCACCTGAATCTCTCTCAAAAGTCTTGGATTGCAAAAAGAAACCCAAGGAGAAGAAATTAAAAATTGCTAAGGATTTATTGCAGAACAATGACTCTCTGAGTCTAGATGAAGATGAAATAGCAAAAATTAAAGATGAAGAGTCACAGAAGTCGGCTAAAAAATGGCTCAAAAATTATATTAAGAACTTACGTAATGTACTGAAAAAGGATGAAGCTATTATCTCCTATTTATGGGATGATGCTACTACTCATGCTGAAAAAATATGTTCTGGCATTAGCGAAGCTGGTATAACCAGGTCTTCAGATACCTCTACAAGGCATAATGATTATCTTAATGTGCTAAATAAAATTGCAGACTCCATTCGTTTGAAATTATCAGATTTACTTTCAGAATTATCTAAGCTTTATGTAGAATATAGAAATGTGTTATATAAATTAATTACACAGATACGTGGAAGAACTAATTAATGACGGTCAGACTCAACGTACAGAGCAGACTTTAGCTTCTTGCACAACTGTGAGAACTGAATATACGGTGAGTGCCTCTACAGAAGACAACTATAGTACTTCAGATACCATATCTTCATCTCCCTCTGAAGTACAACTCTCCTTTAATACTTCTCTATCACCAACTGCTACCAGTTCTAACAACTACCCAATATCAGAAATCTACGATGAATCTTTACTTGAAAAAAACTTCAGTGATGAAGAAATTGAACTACCCACAAACTCTTTGAGTGAAAGAAACTACATTAATCCCAATCTTAACCTTCTTGAAATATATGACCCAAAAGCATGTTATAACAAATTCCTTTATTACCATAGACTACAAACACTTCCTTTTCCACAAACTGTGGGTTCCTTCCTGCATTACATACAAGAATATTATCCTATGTTCTATTCAAACCAATATATAAAAATTTCTATCAAACCACATTCCAGATTTGACCATATTTTCACAGAAGCACACATATACCTTCCATATGAAAATTTTATACCAGATCATATAATATTTCCACCTTTTGAAGATCTACTATATTACTCTGATGTAGAACTTAAATCACCCAATAACAACCACTTCCGATACAATACACCCCAGCCACACAACGCATCTCCAGCTCTCGATATTACTATTGCCACACACAATGTTCAAG
>QKWP01000546.1:104738-127959 GCA_003550325.1 Gigaspora rosea
TATAAAAATAATTTTTTTAACAATAAAATACATTTTCATTGTAAAATATTACATTACTAATTTCGCTATTTAATATTATTATATTTTTATTAGGCACGTGTCATAAAATTATTGCCCTGGACGCCAGAAGACGCTCAATCTCAGAAAATACGGCCTTCGAATTTCGAATTAAACAAATTTTTGTTGTTGGAGTTAATGATGAAATTCTTAGTGAAGTTCCCCTATCCCATCCAGCAGTTAATTGTTACCGAAGCCTGCGCCGTTGAAAAACGAATTGAAAAGGGTAAAGAAATACCTGGGTTGACTTCGCTTAATTGTTTTTGCTTGTTTTTTCGCCGGTACTTACTTCCCTGCTGACATATGCTTCACGAACATATGTATGGTGAGAAACTATTAATGTCGAGTATGTGGGTGCAATTTCAACAAATGTTTGTAGAGAACGGTTTTGAAATATATGAACGTCATGAAATTGTAACAATTGAAATACCTAAAAAAACGGAAGCTGATAAGGCCTTGGAGAATTGACGCTCGGTTGTGAATGAACTAATGGAAAGAACCCATAACGCATATTGGAGAATAGAGGACGAAGGAAGCCCAGAAGAAAAAACCGAATTTATTAAAAATTTAAAAAGTTCTTTAGAACATATTTTAAATAAATAAATCAAAAGCTTTAAAATGCGTACGCATACCTGTTCATTCCTATATGCGTTCTAACAGTTGATCCCCGAATTGATTTCCGTGGGCACACGCTTAAGTGTTTTTATAAATAGTTCTTATAAAAAAAAAAAGAATTGTATTTAACCGTTTTATTTTTTTAAAAAAAAACATTAAAAAAAAAGAATTGTATTTATTAATATACGTTAAAAAAAAATTTATTTAAAAACGTTATTTAAACGTTAAAAAAAAATTTTATTTAAATGTTAAAAAAAAAATTTATTTAAACGTTAAAAAAAAAATTTATTAAACATTACGTCGTTAAAAAAAAAGATTATCGGAAATAATCGTGATCACACGCGTTCCGTGATTTACCGTGATTCGGGCAATCTCGTAAGGTGCCAGGCTTTAGACACCCCCTTTAATACCATCTAATGAAAGTGCTAATGTAATTGGGCTTTCAAAATACTGTCTAATATTATTAATCTCTCGCTGAATCCTATTATTTTGGATTGTGGCTTGATTTTCAGGTAGAGATAATCTAGATGATCCTGGTTGTTGCGCCATATCTATAGTATCATTGGAATTTTTATACAAAACAAGTATTTTTTCATTAAGCTTGTCAATTTCATTCTGAAAAAATGCTAACTGCTTTCCTAAATAATCTATATAATTTTCTCGCTTTTCAGACTTTTTAAATACATTTTCTAACTGTTTTATAAGATTAGAAATTTCTGATCTTAATGGGTCTAGCTCCTCATCACGAATTGTGATTTCTTTTTTAAGATAATTAATATAATCCTCTTTTAAGTCTAGATCCCATTGTAATTTACAGAATCGATTTTTTATTATCTGCAAACTAGCTTCGAATTTTTTGATTGTTTCACTAGATGAGGACACTACCGTATTTGATAGTATTGTACAAGCCTATAATATACTGACCTCTTCTAAAACTTTACCAGATAAAAATATTTACCTTTTAAAAATGTATGAGAATGAGCCAACCTAGTATTATTATACAAGCAGATAAGGAATTGCGAATTGTTCTTTGATTAATTTATTATAATATACCTGGATTCCATTCCAATGCAAAAGCTCTGCAAAAAGCGTGTAAAAAAGACGGATATGCACATTTCAGACTCAAAGATATAACCAAGTGGTTAGAAAATCAGTATGATTACCAAATATATAAACACCTACCAAAAATTAAGGCTCAGGCCAGCTTTTCTAAATATTAAATTCCTAACAAATTACATCAATGTGACCAGTTACCCCATGTTTATGATGATCAGAAAAGGGGAAAAGTATATTTACACACCTTGATACTGATAGACATGGCAACGAGATTTAAATGTGCTGTAGCATTGACATCAAAGAATAGTTTAGAAGTTTGGAATGCAATCGAAAAAATATACAATGATTCCAAAAATCTACTTACATGGCCCGCCTTATTAATGGTAGATGGTGCTAGGGAGTTTAAAGGATCATTTGCACGAGGAATGGAGCGCTATAATGTTCCTATAAGAGTTGTAGATCTTTATAGCTTTGAGAGCTTATCATTAGTTAAAAAATTCAAACAAGATTTAGCAAAACTTATATATTAAATTCAATATGCTATAGAGGGAAAACTCAAAGAGGGTGAATGCTCAAAATTATGGAACAAAATACTTCAGAAAATTATCGATTATATGAATAATAATAAAACATGATTAATAGGCATGTCCCCATCATATGCAATGACGTTGCGGGAAGTAATACCTAAAGTATCCACCAAACCTAAGAGACCTATCGGAAAAGATGAACTGCGATTACAGAAAGGAACAACTGTAAGGTATTTATTAAAACTGGGTGAATTAGAAGGAGGACACATGATAGAAAAACTGATCCATACTTCTCGTTGCATATTTATAAAATTGCAAAAGTTATTTATTGTTGGTAAGAATCCACCACAACCTGTCTTATATTACCTGGAAGACCAGCCCATTGAATCTACCGCTCATTTGATGGATCGCAATCCATACCAGCCATTTAAGAGAGAAGAACTTCAAGTCATTAAGAATCCTGAAAAAGTTAAGTATCCACCCGATGAATTTATACGAAAATATCACCCCTCTAGATTAATACATTTTATTCGTGTTTCCAATAATGAATTTAATATAGCAGAACAATATGCCTCGAAACATGGTGAATATATTTTAACTAAAACTGGACAAATCAATGATCAGAATGTATATCTTTGGTCATGTAGTACTGGAAAACACCAGTGGGAATATCCATACATTAATAGCTACAAAATTTGAATGGTGCCCACTTTGCTTCCACCACATCGATGAGCGTCGCTGTAGATATATTTTTGAGGATCTATTAGGTAAGGAATTTCCATCATGCAGGGCTAAGTTCTTAGATGGGATGCAATTAGACGGGTATAATGAAGAACTAAAATTAGCATTCGAATTCCAGGGCAAGCAACACTTCCAGCTTGTTTCAAAGCATTTTCATCCTAGAGGAAAAACTGATTTAGATGATCAGAAATTGCGCGATCAAAAAAAGCGTGATATATGTAAAAAAGAAGGTATAGATCTCATTGAAGTCCTAGATACATGTGATCTTTTGCCTTATATTCGGCATGTACTAGAAAAAAAGAGTTATCTGCAAAAATAAAGTTCTTAAATATATATTACTTATTTTAACATAGTACAAAATACAATGAAAAAAATGGAAATGTTTGTATATAATCTTGACGAAGCTAAAGAATTATCTCATTGTCAAGCACACTCAGCAAGTCCTAGTTGGCCATTTTCAATAGTGGTAGCTGGGAAATCAAATAGTGGTAAGACTCATATGCTTATTAATTTACTTCTAGGAAATAAATTACATTGGTTATTTAATCAAAAAGAAGAAGGAATTAGATATATTCAGAATGATGATTTAGTATTATGTGGATTTTATCTCAATGAGCCGAATTATATGTTCTTAAAAAGTAGCTATCAAATAATCGCAAATAGTCCCAAACCACATAGAGAAAAAATTACTTTCAAATCATTTAAACCTAATGATATTCCTGACGTAACTGATTTTTCTCCCAAAAAAAGCACGGTAGCTATATTTGAGGATTTATATGACGCCTCTAAAAAAATTCAAGATAAAATTATTCCTTACTTTATCAAAGGTCGTCATTCTAATGTTAGTCCAATTTATGTAACACAATCATTTTTCGATGTTCTAGCGCTAATACGAAAAAATCTTACCTATATCGTACTCTTCAATGGAAGCTGTAATATGGATGATCCTTCTAGAATACTTCGTTGATATGTTAATAATTGGTGTGATGCAGTTAAGGTAATTGATAAATATTTACATGCTCGTGAATTTATAGTTATAGATCTAACAAGAGAAAAAGGCGATTCATTATTTATATGAGCTAGCTGGGACCAACCACTAAAATTGGATGTATAATAACAAACATGAATTATTATTTATACTAGGGGATTTTTGTGTTATATAAAACAGGTTGATATGAAAAAATCAAAGTAAAAAATGTTACTAGCTTTTCTTTAGGAAAGATAATAAAATAAAATTTATTTTCAATAGATATATATAGATACAGTATGTGTATTGCGAAGCTATAGATTGATAATTTGATGCATTTCTCCATGAACTGTCTATAATAATTTATTCGATTCTAATAAATGGCGGGTATTTATTATCAATATATAATTCAGGATTTTGTATCCACTTTAACATTACATACCATTGCTTACTATTGATTACTCTGTATCCTTGTTGTCCTAATAAATTCAAAACGTGGTTATATAATCTTTTTTGTAATTGATATTTCTTAGCATCTGCCCAACTTTTAGGACTATAATAATAAAACATTTCAGGTAAATTTCGAGCATATGCTGGTACATCTTTAGCTAGAATCGTTCTTCCACCATATCCAACATAAGAAGTTTCAGGAAGTCTTATTTTTCGAGGAGTTATACCTAAAAACTTCTTGTTCTCAGAAGTATTGTCATTCTGACTGCTTCCCAGATTCTATTGGATTCTGATTCAGGCTTTTTCTTATAATTTTGATAAGCAGTTTGTATAATTCTTGCTTTTCTGAAATCGGTCTTCGGTTTATCACAATCATTATCCCAATGAATGGTCATCAAATCACTAGGTACGAGACAATCAACATATCTTCGTCTAGTAAAATGGAATGATTTTTTAGGTTGTACGTTATCAATTTTTATAAGTTTCCAGCAACCAAAACAAATAGCCATATGACTTTTATGAATCCTTGGTCTGTAATAATCGAAATTAACAAATTAACCTTTACCAAATGATGCAAATAAACATAGCCGGTGATAGAAACTAAAATTTCCAGAATTCAATAAATCTTGTAATGGTATTCTTACCCGTAAGCTCCATTGAAAGGGTGTTTCATTCTGCTATATAATGGACGACTGTCAAATAATCTCTCATTATCAAATATTTGATTAAGTTTATTATATAAGTTCCAGTATAATGTAATATATATGACACTACATACCTCATATCAAAACTGGGATGAATATTAATAGGTTTGGGTAGTGTTCTATCTTTTTTATCAAGAATAGTTGCTATATCAAAACCAGACATATTTAGTTTCGACCTATTAGATTTAATACCAATCTAGACCATCTAGAACAAAAACGAGTACAACCGCAAGATGGCTCCGAACATATGACGCCACACGTTAACAACGATATAAAAAAAAAAACTTTTAGACGAAAAAAAAAAAAATCTGACAGAGACGAGTTATACATACTCATACCCAAAGATATCAACCAACATGTCAAAATATTATAAAATCCAGATATTAATATTAATCAAACTCAAGAGATTTCACAGTAAACAAAGAAAGATCGGATGCTTATAAGGCAGCAATGCAAAGAAATAATGACTAAAAAAAAGTCCAATCACGGCAGTCATGTTATTCATATTCTATCGAACTACAAAGACACCATTATAGCATATAACAATCAGACCTCACTAAACAAACCAACATCTTTGGAAGACGTTCGGTCTTCATATCAAATACAAAAAAAAAAAAAAAAAAGAAAGGCGTAGTGAACAAATGATAGAATCATAAACTTTGGAAGACACGTGATTCCCACGTGATTCTATCATTTCCTCACTTGCATTTTCCAGTCGGCCTGCTTTGTGCAGTGTGGGAGACCACCGGCTGATGATACATATTACAAATAACGCTGAGATGGTTATACCCGGTGTTACAATCGAATTTTTCATTTGTTTCCCTTTCCTTATTTAGTATCGTATTATATTTCTTCATTTTTATGTATTTCTTATTTGGGTTGTGACGATCATGGCATATGCGAGGGTTTGAAACCCCAAGCGAGGGATTGAAACCCCAAGCGAGGGATTGAAACCCCAAGTGAGGGATTAAAACCCCAATCGAGAGATTAAAGCCCCATATGAATTAAAAGTATATAAAGGTTTATTTTCTGCTTCAGAGTAGTGGACAAGTTGTTAACAATTGTAAATAGTCTTTAGTATTAGTGTAATAACCCGATGTATTGATTAACAATAATAAAGAGAAACCTTATATCTGAATTATGAGTGTTAGTTTCTTGTTTTAAAACATTTGACCTTAATCACTATTTGTTCACGATCGAAGCTAAATTGGTGCAATACCTTATCAAGCTCTCCCATCGATCGTAACACCGGCACAAATTGTAGTTGCTATTTCTGGGAGCATAGCCGGTCTCAGCTAGTGCATCAATCGCACCGATGTACGCTACTGCTGCATATCATCAATAAAATTTGATTAATAAAGTTCAATATCTGGCCTGACGGTCAGGTGATTCCAATAATAAATATGTCGCATGCGTGCAATGATTTTTGAAGCGAATTTATGTAAATTTATTATAACTCCCCCGATATAAAAATAATAAAAGTTGCTGATCCAGAGGTCAGCTGTGTAACAGTTAAACAAGACGCAGTATATGTATTATTTTATGATTTAATGTTATCTACAATAGTCGATGCTCTCCCAACTTAATTTTGAAATAGTTAGAGCCGAATAAGATTTAACCCGTTCCATTTTATCGAAACCGATTTCAATGAAAAGTTCATATATTTTTTTAGCTCTTTCTGTTTGTTTCCAACGTGTAGTATCATTAACCTCTTTAGGTAGTTGGTCTTTTACTTCTTTATCTACTTTACTTTGAGCCTTACGATCTCGATATTTTTTTCGTTTTTATAATAATTCAAGCGATCAGATAACTTTTTACCAAATTGAAAGTAACAGTTTAAAAGCTTTTAACTTGCAATATTATTATTAGCTTCAGCTTTAACTATTTCTTTGTAAAGATAAGTATAATTATCTTCAGATAACTAAGGGGGAATACTAAATCTTTATTAACACTATCATCTTTTAATTCTTTGATAAGTTTTTTTACTATAGAAGATTCGCCCTCCTTAGTAGCTGACTTCTGTCTTTTATCGGATTTATCTGGTGATTCTATAATACGTTTTTTTTTGTGTTCTACTTTCATAAAGTAGGGGTCTTTCTGACCTAATAATGGTGATACAGCCATTAGAGAACCTAATCCAAGGTCATCGCCTAACATATCTGCAAGAGCAGAAGTTCCACTAGACTGAGATGATGATTCAGAAAACCTTCGTTCGGATACTACTGATCAATGATTTTATTACAATTAGATAAAGGGCATTTGTTTTCTGTTGTAAGTAAAAATTTTTTTTCTATACATTTTTTATGATATATATGTCCACATGAAAGTATTGTAAATGATTCGAAATTAACAGATAATATTTTGTTTTCACATAGTTTACATGGTGGCAATTCTGTAACATCAATATTTTGTATTGCGCTATGTTTTGTTTCTTTTAAAATATTAAGAGCAAGATTTTGAAGATTAACAAGGGACATGATTATATTAGCGAAGCAAATGCAGATAAGTTTTCATAACAAACTTTTATTATACATAACTTATTTTATATTGTTTTTTTTTTTTTTTAGGTGAGGCCTTGCTCATGTCTTTATTGGGTAATTTATATAAGCAGTTACATATTGAACAACTCAAATTGTACAGTGACAAATACATATAAATCACATTCAAGAATAAGAGCTCAGACTAGCTTATTTTATATTGTATTCATGACTAAAAAATAATTTTAGATACTAATTTCGGACTTGGCGATCAATTCATTCATGAATTATTTAGTATGAGCCAAGGACCAATCGATCTACTGGCAATCGTAAATGATTTACAAATTAGTAATATGTTAACCGAATGAATAAAGCAATTATAATTCAATTTGGACAAAAAAACAGGATCACTCGATCTACTGTTAATTCTCAAGTTTGATTAGACCTTTTGGGACATTGCTTTGCAATAATACCGATCTTTAGCATATTTTACAAATGGTCCATCAACTCGATAAAGCCATTTAATTACTGCATACTGGATTACTTTAGCAGAATTTATTCATTTTTGCCATAAATGATATGTTTGCTGGATGATAGTTGCTGATCGATTTTTTATATACAATGTTTTAAAATATGCTACTTGAATTTTATAATCCCTAAATTTATTGCGAAGCAATGTCTCTTTAGGACTAGAGTTGTTAGATATATATTCATTTCTGGTTAGATTGTTTTTTACTCAGAATACAAAATTTTCCCAATGATCCTTTCTATTAATATCATATCCTAGTATTAATAAATTTTTACATATATATTTAGGTGGATAATACTTCGCAAATCATAACCAAGCTTCTGGTGGTTTTAGATTATTGATATAGTTTAAACTATATTCGGCTAACATGTATTGGGACATAATAACAATATCTTGAATATTGGGCATTTTTATTAGCTAAGACTTTTTATTTAATAAGTATAAACACCATCTAAGGTTAAAAGAAAAAAATCAATTTTTAGCACCTCTAGTACTTGCTCCGCTAATGATACCACATCCTCATCCTCATCTCAGTCTGGGTCTGACTCTGACTCTGAATCATCTAATAATGATAAAGATTTTACTGTAGATATGGTAGGTGAAAGCCATTGCTCTGCAATAAAAGTGAAGAAGCATGATTAGTTATTATCATCATAAAGTCGGAATGGTCTCGCTTCTTCAGGAGTTTGCCCACACTTGCGATAATTTACCACAACGTAATTTTGTACTGGTGAACTATGGTTATTGGCGTTGTGGCGTAGACGCTCTCTAGCGATTGTCATTACATGTGCTGGATTTTGAGCTCTGTGTACTACAGCCCCATAAACCGCACCTAATTTACGCAAGTGACGAGGGATTAAATCATAGTCTTTTAAAAATCTATTAAACCATTTACATCCAGGTTTTCCTGGGTTACTGATTCGCCTAGAGGATATTGCATGCTGGATCCAGGTGAGTAATTTTTTGGCCCGTTCTTTGTTTTTCTCCAATGATCTAAATTTCATAGGGATATCTGGCTGATCTCGATTCTTCGCATAACCCGTCACTCCAGCATCTGTAATACGTAAAGATGTAAGTTCAGCAGGGCGTATACAAAGCATTATCATAACATCTGCGAGAGCTTGTAAATCGGGCGGGGTAGAAATATTATACTTATCTAATCTTTCCTTAACTGATTCTAATGTAAAGTGGTCTGGATAATCAATTCTCTCAAATGCCTCAACAAATTTACATCGATCTCTCTGAATTTCATTGGCTTTTTCTGTAATTTCAGGAAATTTTGTAGCATCGATTATTGTGGGTAAAGCACCAAGACTTTTTAGTTTTCTTCGAAGCCGGGAAAGACGTGATGAACCAGCATTAGCATTTTTTGCTGATAGGGCTAAGGCATAAGCTTCAGCTCTTATATCTCTAATACTAAGCTTATTCTGTAATAGCCAATGCGCCATCTCTCCGATTGTTTCTTCTTTCATTCTTTTTTGGGGTTTGTTGAAAATCGCAATATTTAAGTTTTTACCAGAAATACTTTCATATTGTACATTTGTTTGGATTGTGAATAAGGCATTCACTTGATCCTCACTAAACCCATATCTATTTTGCAAGATTCGTGTTGCAATCTCTCGGACCATCTCTTCTTCCAAACTTTTTGAGGGCTTGGTTATAGTTATTCTACAATTACCTTCAACCAAATTTATAGTTTTATTTTTCCCACTTCTCTGATTAGGTATTAATATACTTACCTGATCACTGCTAAATTTAAAACCATCTCGAAGGCGTCGTTGACCTTGATTCTGCTTTTTATCATCGGTAAGGTTTTCAAGAAATTCTGAGATATATTTACTGAGATCGGACACACTCATCTTGGGGCTAAGATTGTATTTTTCAACGATTTTAGTTATTATAGCTGACATCTTTGAATGTTATAGTAGGTCGAGTAGTTCATGAACAGTTCTTTAGGTTATATACACTATAAAAAATATTTTTTCAAATCGAAATTAATTACCCCCCATGCTCAGAAAAAGAGAGTATATGCCTACATATAGGTAATTAGTCATCGATTAGATCAGTCGATTTGAAATTTAAATTGTTCTTTGCATTTTTAATACATATATCAGTATTTATTTATGACACATTCAAGAATTTTTAGTATACCAAAAGTATTAGAATGGATTTTATATTTCTTATTGATAAATAAATCTCTCTATCCAGCTCTATTTGTTTCTTGATTGTGGTACAGATGTGGTGCTCTGATTCTATGGAAACGAGTTGAGCTAAAAAAGAGTAACATACGAAAAATTTTTATAAAAATAATATATGAGGATCAAAAGCCAGTTTATTGCTCGAATGTAACTTATCTAGAACTTCCACATTACTACTATCTTTCAAATAAAAAATTCAAAGGCATCATGCGCCTGTTTCCTAATATAGTTCATTTGAATTTATATTATAGTGCTGGGTTTAGTGATAAAACATTGAATCGAATAGCAGAATTATACCCCAATCTGAAGTATCTCAACTTGGCAAAGGGGTGTTATAGTAGATTAATAACTGATAAAGGTCTATATGCAATCACAAATTCATGTTATAAATTAGAATATCTGAATATCTCTCACCGCAAAGAATTTTCAGAAATAGTGATTTGGAATATTATTTATTCTTGTCCAAAGCTCCTAGAGTTTGATATTTGTGAATGTAAAATTTCCTATACAACTATCAAGGAAATTGAACTATATCTTAAAATAAAATATATTAATCCAGATATCGCCGGCAGATATTTGAAAAGAATCAGTCGGGTCAGATCTGTCAATTTGAAATTTACCAATATATAGATTATAATGAAAAATTTGCTTTGCATACACTACATGCATATAGCTTTGGAGTGGGATTCCAGGCTATATTAAGGTTTATGATTCATTTTTATTTTTTTATAAAGCTTGGAATAGATTCTAATATGTTTCTATACTTATCGACTATTTCTTGTGAATATTGGGTCTATTTTCCATTATATCAATCAGTGGTATTATAGCTGGATGAGACAGAGCATTCATGAATCTAATTTGCTTAGGATAATAATAATCTATAATATCCAGTAATTGTAGAAATTCTGCTAAATCTTTTACGTACCTAAAACCATTGCGCATTAGTTTGTAGAATGTTGGCCCATTGTGATCAATCTCTCTCTTTGTTAATAAGTTGACTACTTTCTGGAGTGTTCCATTAGGAGTTACTAGTTATGAAAATGATAATAGTTGATTGTTACTTATGAAAATGATAAGTTTAATTGATTGTTTTTCAAAGACCTGGATTATGTAGGGCGAAGCCCATTGCTTTGCAATAGGAAAAATAGATGATAATACTTATCTAGTAAATTAGTTTGCATATACAGATATTAAGCACGTAGAGTTTCTCTTATACACTTCTGTTTATAGTTTTTATATGCTCTTTCCCTGCCTTGACCACATGGGACACAAAGATGGAGACTTGATTTAGTCCCTCGTCCACATCCTTTACATGGTTGGGGAATTATTACACCCTTTCGAATTTTGAATGCATGAGAAGCACAATATTGACCATTTGCTGGGTTTTTACATAAATTGACGTCTCCAACTAATAACCAATTACAAGGCATTTCGATTCACAAAGTGGTTATATTATTCTATTTTCACTTTCATATTTAAAATTAAATTTGAGAATAGAAACATAGCTAAAATTTTACCAAATATCGTTTTTAGGCATTACAAAAAACCCCTTTGTAAGATATATCATAGATTATTATTAAATAGATACATATATTAACAGATATCAAACAATTCTTGACACAACTGTATGTCGGAACTGGGTGACGTTTCTATTTCATCGGGTGAGAGTTTACTATACCCATAACGTATATCCTCCCCATTTTCATAGAATTGTCCTTCACCCGTTTGATATAGTGGTAATTCTGGTGTGTATGCCTTATCGAATACGCCTACTAAACTGTAGTATCTAAGACTTTTATCAGTGGTTTTTAATTTTAATCTATAAGTTGCATAAAGTGCTGAATTCAATAAGCCAAGTTTCGATCTAAGAGTTTTTAATCCAGTTTTTTTAGCACGTTGGAATGAATCAGCATTATCAAAAACCCGAGACATTTTTGGAACTAGTTCTTGAAGGTATTTTATGGATTTGGATGACTCTAAACATGCTTTTATATCATTGCCTTTACATTTATTTCTATCATTGATATCTTTAACGGGTGTGCAAATTTTTAATAACTCAAGACAAATTCGGTGTTTCTCAGCTTGGGTAGCAGTGGTTAGCCTGTCATTCCTAAAATTTTCACGAGTGATGGCTTCAACTGCTGACTCATTATTAGTTCCAGCATCTCGTAATTTCTGAAGATTTCTAAACCACTTCATTTCATCATATTTACCATAATCCGTAATAAATTCTTCGGTCAGAGATTCGAGTGGTAACCCATAACATTCTGCAATACGATACCGGCTTAAAGCATTCATTTCTATTAAAGTCTTCTTTGGTTTGTTTTCTAGATGCTTAGCCATCTCGTGATTGAGAATATTGGCGTTAGCAATATCTGAAATCTCCTCTGCTTTAATAACAGAAGAACATATTCTCACTACTTTAGTTAATGATACAAAATCTTCTTCGGATTTAGGAGTAACTTCTATTATTGAAACAACCATACCTGCTTTTTTAAGAAAATCTACCATTCTCCATCCAAATAAGCGACGAGATCAGAATTTTTTCAACATATACACCACCCATAATCGAATTGTTGAAATATCCTTCTTTCGAATGATAGACTCTATATCTGGAAATATCCTTCGATTCTGGAGTTCCTGAGGAAGACATTCTCGCTTTGCTTTTAATAACCAATTAAATAACCCCTCTTCTGTAATTGGAACATTTGATGATATTTGCTCAATATAATATATATAATCTTTAACGCTTCGCATACGGAATAACATCTGATTAGTTCTAGCATTTGTTTCTATATAACTATTAAAGAGACAGAATGCTCGTTCAAACTTGAGGTTAGTGTAAGAAACACCAATTTTTAAAGTGCTGCTAGTGTACGCTACTAGGTCCACATCTTTCTATGCTTCATCAACATTACCAAAATCTTGAGCCTTTTCAGCTGGGTCAGACTTACCATGGTATTCCTTGATACGTAGTTCTGGAAAATCCGTTCTAAGAGCATAAACAATTCCTTGCATGTCCTTTCTTAGATGACAAATGAGTGATGCGCTTTTTCGTTTCTCAAAAGGTAATGTAGACATTTGCCTAGCCCAACCCCAAAGCTCAGCTAATACAGTTTCTTTATCAGATGCTAAACGGAATGTTTTACCTTTCTGGGGTTGGTAAGTATTATGGGTAACTGAGAAAACTTGTTTTTATGAAGGCTTTTAATCCATTTTATATTAAGGTTAGTGAGGTCATTATTCATAACAATAATACGTCTTGCATCTTGGATTAGCTTATATAAATAATCTCTTGATCGTCCTGCTAAACGAGTATGGGCCTGATCATTTACTGATACTACTTCATCAAGCCATAAATCATATTGATTTGGGGGGCATTTGCATTTTTTATCGCATTTGCAATTATTAGTAATACGATGTAAACTTTCTATTTGACACACCGCTCTTTGATGATCTGAAAGTTTTATATTTTTAGTGTCGATATCGCAATATGATTTGAGATTGAGTCTTGTAGTAACGGCACTAGAATAGGTATGACACGTAGATAATACAAGCAAATTTATATTATTAGGGGTTCTGAAATGTTCAAGGGCATATGTTTTCCCTGTTTCGCATGCTGATCCCACGTATATATCACCCTCTTTGGGTAATGGTTTTATATACCTCTCTTCATATGTTTCTGTTACAGTAAGAGGTGATTTACACTTGGTCCAACTTGGCATTTCTAAAAAAGGTTTTGGAAACTTAGGACCCTTTATTTTATGAGAAACAGGTGGTGGGATATTATTTCTATTTTTTTGCTAGATTTTTTCCACGATAGATGGGTCATTAAAAATCTCCCCTGATTCATCACGATTTTGCTGGAAGCATTTCACAATGAACAAACCATTACTATATACACTACCAAAAAACCACTGATCTTTGTTGTGTATGTGATTACATAGTAGACATTCTAGATATACTTTCCGGCTAAAGTATACGAAATATTGAGAATTTTTTTCTTCGATATTCCAGCTTCTGAGATAATCAGAGTATTTTTGCAGAACTAGATTTGCATATTTTTTTAACACATCTTGGCCCACTATTATTTTTTTCTGATTATTTATTTTTTCTATACTAAGTATACGGGGCCTTACTTCATATTTCAAACTAGTAGGTGGTTGAACTCAGCTGTCATTGAGATCGCTCCACCCATTGTCTAGCAAGAATTGGAGTATGCACTTTACACGGTCTTTTTGCTGAACCAATAAGACGAAGATTAAAATTCCATCCTGGTAACCCTCTGTCAATAAACTTTCTATATTTTTCTCCGGTTAATTTATACACTAATTCCATAAATTCTTTGAGCTCCTGATAATCAACAAGAAGAGTTGGAGCGTATAGAAGGTGATAACTGCATTTACTATCATCAGATGATGTTATAATCACTAATCCTTTAATAATTTCTTCCCAACTACAATCAAGAATTCGATATAATGCTCTTACAAATGAACAACAAATGTTGAAAAACACATTTTTAGTATTAATGTTTTCAGCTTCCATTTTTTCTTTAAATGCGTCAATATCAATTACTGGTCTTAGTGGGTTTTGGCCATTAATACATTTGTGAATTCCAGGTAATCCATACACTTCTGAGATATCATCCACAACTGAGAATTTTTTGTATTCACCTTGTTCTACCTGTATAACTAATTTATCTGCTAACTCCTCCATGTATATGCATCAAGCAGACTAATTCCTTCTTTTGCTCTGTAATTAGGTAAGAGATAGTCCCATAAATGTATATCTTCTAGTGAACCTTTATTGTTCGGCATATCTCTGACAGGCGAAGAAACGATTTCACGGATTTTATTCATCACATCTTTTTGTGTAAATTTATCATCGAATCTTTCTTGCCTTATAGAATATGTGGGACTCGCTTGCTCTGTGAAAGATGTCATATTAGAACATTTCTTTTTCTACTTTAGGGGGTTGGGGTATTGGAGACTTAATAGTAGTCTCAGTATCTGATACATAGTTGGAACCATAGTCACTACAAGTTTCTGACCCACTTTTGGATATATTATCACTATAGACATCTGAGTCGCTTGAATAGTTATCAGTTTCCCTGCCCCGTACCGCGTTTGTTGTGTGTTGCATGCTGGTATTTTTCGTATTTGGTTTTTTTTATGCTATGTTAGAACTTTTGGTATATTAAATGCAAGAAAAAAGTTTAAAATGAAAATTAATTCTGGAGTATAATTATCAATATCTTTATCGACTAGTATATTGTTATGGCGTTTTATCATTGCCTCTATATTCTTAGGACTGGAAAAGTTTGCAATTAGGGATGCTATCATCCAAAGGGATGTAAAGTTCACAAGAATTCACCTATACGTGTTCCCTGCAAAGAATGCGATAAATTAAATATTCTGACTATGACTATTGTGATACCCATGCTAAAAAATATCGGGCAAGAGAGGGGTATCATAGAAAAAAGCTTGAACAATTAAGTCAAACGCAATTGTAACATTCTTTTATTCTAGATAATAATATATTTACATATAAGTTATAGTCTTTTGCGAAATTTTATTATAGTATGTGCTTAGATATGCTTGGCTATAATTTTTTGTATATATAGCAGAAAACTGTAGCAAAATACATATAGATTTGATAGTAGTTAACGGGTGTAGTCTTTTGCAGGAATATATATAATGATTATGGCAAAAGACTATAGTAAAAATACATATACTGAGAGATGAGTAATATCAGATTTATTCATAGTAAAAAATAAAGTTATATCCACCTCCTATGTATATACTCAAAGCTAACTAGGGGCAAAATAAAATGGTATTCTTTAATTAATATATCTTAAAACATAAGTGAAATCAATTTGATAATATTTCCAGATAATATTTGTAATATGTTTATTTTGCTATAGTCTTCTGCAGAAGTATATTATATAAAATATGGCAGAACACTACACTTTTTTTAGGGTGTATAACTTTGTTAATATTATATAATAATTATAGGAGTTATATACCTGCCTTCCTATATAGTTAGTCAAAGTTAACCCACTTTTTTACTACATATGTTCTCAGGACATATTTCTGGTATCAAAAATTTGGCAATCGAAATCGGCATACTTTAATATAATGTATGCGATAACATTTTATCATTAGCATATTTTTTTGCTCATGTGACCCAGTGACAGAAATCGGCCACGACTACTCCATCTATCACTCAAACGACTTGAGTTTTCCTCATGCCCATATCGAAATTCATAGCTTTTGATACAAGCTCGTAAAATACTATTCTTATTTCTTGGCTCTTATATGTACCTTTGCAACTCCTCCATGCATGCGGAAACCAAAGCTGATAGTGAAGGGGAGTTTTGGGCTCCCAATTCATCCTTATTTATTTGTATTGTATTATGATATTATGCACGATTTTTAGAAATAATATATATTATAGAATTAATTTGCAAGTAAGCAAAATAAAATCAACTGGCTATTTACCTCTAACTCATATAGCTGGAAGATAGTGATTACAGATAACAAACTGTTAATAGATCTTTATAATACAACCTGTAACAAGTGGGATGACAAACTCGTAAACCAATCTCTCAAATGACGACGAACTCGTAAACCAATCGTCACTCAGGTGACGTAAAAAATAGAAATTGCATATCAAGTCACCTGCATATCCTGATGATGATACAAATGCAATCTGTATATCATCTAATGAGCAGACTATAAACATCTCATCTTTGATGAGGCAAATGCAAAATGCTCGTCACTCAAATGACGACGTGAACTCAAATTCGTCATCATATTTTTTAATAGATTATGGGTACATAAGTGTGACAACGAACTCATAAACCAATCGTCACTGGAATGACAATATGAACTCAAATTCGTCGTCACTAGAATGATGATGCATATATGCCCATCGTCATTCATAACCTAAACTAAGTGGAAATAACATAATTATGTTATTTCCACTTCTATAAATAAATTTATAGATTTCATGAATCCAGACCGGATCTGGATCTAAGTAATATGAGTTTGGACCCTAACTTTAGATTCGAATTAATATTCAAACCAGGTCTGGATCTTTGAAAATATCTGCCTGGTCCAAATCATGCAGAACACTACAAACGAATGTAGAAAGCTTTTATAATTAATTAATATGAATCAATTATTTAGATAACTTTACGAAAATACACAATCTCACTATAAAAAAAAAAAGAAAAAAAATGCATACTTCAAAAAACTTGGGTACCCATTATCAAATAACAAAAAAATTTTTCATCAGTTGACAATTAATCAACCAAAATATATTACAACTTTAAATAATGTAATTAATTATTGACAAATTAAAATAGTCAAAAACTCATGGTTCGAAAAACCTTTTAATAAAATTACAATAAATTTATAACACAAACAAAATAAAACAGCACAATACACTAGGCACTATTAGCTGCAAATCAAAACATGAACTTTATTTGAAAAAAGAAATAAAATCTAATTCAATTGAATCTTTTCCACGTGCTGAAGGCACGAATCATATGCTAGTACCTTATAAAGACAAATTCATGCATCGAAATCTTGAATCATAAAATGTAAATACTTTATTAAAATCGATAATTTAAGAAATATGAATTTAATGTGATACTTGACTATAATCTATAATCAAGTTACACATTAAATTTATTGTCCGGAGCGGAGTGGAGGACTTACTGTCCAGAACTCTGTCACGAGTGCCCCTGTATTGTTGTTCAGATTGGAATAAAAATTTTACTATTCAGACTTATGATACCCCTGTAATATGATACAGAAAAATGTCTGAACATAATGCAATAATCATAAAAATTATAATGATAATTTTATATTTCTGCATCAATCGCAGATTTTTTTCACTGATTGAAAAAACTTAGACTATTTTTTAATATATATAATTATCAAAACTTATGATTCAAAAAAAAATCTTAATAATATAATTTACATTTCACAATGAAAATGACATTCATTATTATTTTTTTAAGTTTTAAAGAAAAGACATAGTTTATCTATTAAATTCTTTATTGCTTAAATAACTTCCAAAACTTATTTTCATGACATTTCTTATTTATTTATATTTTCATAAACTTTTTCTTATTTAACATTGCTTTTATTGTCATAAAAAAATAGTCGACTTTTCTATAATGGCTGATGGTTCAGAAAAAATTATTATAAAAAAATACTCTGTTTTATAAAAGCTCATGACGATTTTTTTTAGAACTATATATTATATAATAATATAAAATTAAAGCATCTTAAATATATCCGGAGTTCATTATAGAGAAGCTCATTATACAGAGTTGACTATATATTGGAAAAGTACACTGAATAAATTATTAAATTTGTTAAATTGGATTCAAAAAAATTTCCCATTAAATAAATTATATAAATCTGTTAAGTAATTGCTTTTTTATTAAAAAAGAATTTTTTTTTGTTAAATGAACATTAATAAAAGAATAACGATTTTATAATATTTTTGAAGTTAGAATTAAATTTAGATATTAAGGCTCCGGACCTCAACAGTTTCTGTTTCCTAGTATTATCGACTTCAATAAATCTAAGTATTTAATTTCATTGTTTATATTTTGTCTCTATAAAGTTGTATGATAATACAAGTTAGTATGGAAGCATAAAAATCTTAATAGTACGTATGCTTATATAATATAAATTTTTTCGTACAAGTACACTTGAAAATTATACTTTTTTACTGGTATTGCGAATATCAGTATAGTACGACATACCAGATCAGTATGGTATAGTATGGATCAAACTAGAGATGGGCACTTTCGCATGATTGCATGGCTGCATGCATATTGCATGAATGCTGCATGCTGCATGAAATTTTTTAAAATGCTGCATTTTGCCTATAACAAATTTCATCTAACAAATAATATATAAAGTGCACTTAAGATAAAAACTAATCTAAGGCTAATGCTTCATCAAAAAATTCAAATTTAAGCATCTTTTTTCCAAATGTTAAGTAAAATAAAAACAATTCTGCTGATTTAATATATTTTTAGGCGCTAAACATGTTTACTTAGTGCATTAAGTTAGAATTAATTAGTAAAATTTTTGAATAATAAGAGTTTATAGAATTTTATTGATAAAATTCTATAAACTCTTATGATTAACAAAATTTTACTAATTAGGGAAGTGCAGTAAATTATGTGATTAGAGTTTACATAGGTCCTGACTCCCCTAGTAATAGGACTATTGACCAATCAAATTATATAATATTTAAAAAAACTCAAAAACATCTTTGATCTGAAAATAAGCCACCCATAATCAACAAAAGTTACTACATAGTAAAGTCTAAATTTTACTAAGTAAATTGATTAAAATCACTTAAGTAAACTTATTCAGCAGGTCAAAATACACTTACTATAAAATTTTTATAAGTATTGGAGAATTTTTTATTAATTGACTTTTGATTTTTACATTCGACAGAAAAATTAAAATTTTTTAAAAAAATATATTCGCCCCACAATCGACAAAAGTCACTACATAGGTAAGTCTAAATTTTACCAAGCAAATCGATTAAAATCGCTTAAGTAAACTTATTCAGCAGATCAAAATACACTTAAAACAAAATTTTCATAAGTATTAGAAAACTTTTTATTAATTGACTAATTAAAATTTTTTAAAAAAATATATTCAACAAACATAATTAAAAGTTAAATAATAAAAAAAAATTTTTTGTATAGATGCATGTTGCATTAATGCTTGCATGCTGCATGAATACCGCATTTGCATAAAATTTTTTAAAATGCTGCATTTTGCCCATCTCTAGATCAAACCGTACCATATATTAAAAATAGATCTGCTATTATATTAAATCTATATATTAGCAGAACAGTATGGTACGATTTGATAGAATACACACCATACCATACCATACGGATCTGGTAGCTATACAATTTTTAAGAACATTTTTTTATTGTTATATATTTGTTTCCTTAAATAATTGTTAAGCGGACTAGATATCTTTAATATAAGTATAAGCTTTCACACATGATATATTTATCATACTAATTTTTCTTTATTATAGACATTAACGTTCAATTTTGATCATGTATCAAATGAATCAATACTTGAACAAGTTTATTGATTCAATTTATTATTAAATGCCAACGAAATCTTGCAAATAAAAGCATAATACGGAACATTAATTTTTCTATCTCTATTACTTATGTATTTTACTAATTTCTATATATAATGGAGGGGCGGGGTACTCTATGTTGAAAAAGCAAATTCATTATAGAGCAGCTCATTATACTGTATAGAATTGATTGTATATAAAATTTATTGAATGAATTATACGTCTGTTTATTAAGAAATTTTTGGTAGTCATCTGAACTAATATGTGTCTATCCGGAGTACACATTTTCTGTATGCACTTTTACATTCTCTCAGAACTTTTAAATAATTTTTCTAATGATTCGGATAATAAAATTTCGAACTCTGGATCGAAACAGTTTCGGTTCAGGTCTGAATTTCATTTGATAATTAGTGATAAAATAGTTTAATAAGTATACATTATTGGGCAAAAATTGTCGAATAACGGTAATCTGGCAAATGAGCACGTGCAGCAAAGCGGCACGTGTAGCCAATCATTTGTCAAATTACCGTATTCGGCAATTTATGATAGGGGTCACTACATGATATGAAATCATAATCATATGAGTTTGTCGGTTAATAATACAGTAATAAAAAAAAAAAAAAATTTGTAATATTTTCCGTATGGAATAGTGGTTAAGTTGTCGCACTCAGCCGCCAACGGGAGTGTTCGGGGTTCGATAATGGTTGTCGGGGTCAGTGTCAACCAATAACCTAGGACATGAATGCTCCCTAGTCAGGGCTGGTGATAGACGATGAGACCGCTTTTTTTTTTTTAAAAAAAAAAACGGGACATACCCCAACGTAACATGTACCATTATCAAGAAAATGCACCTTTTTTTAAATAGAAATGGTATTTTGAAATCTTTTATGCTTTTGTTTTTTATTTGTAAAAAAAAAAAATGGAGTGCTAATTCGAACTCTTTTACGTATGCTTTTGTCTTTTATTTCAGTATTTGTAAATTTTACTAAGGTTGCCAACTTAGGAGCTTAAATTCAAAGTTCTATAAAGACGGAGGAATCACATATTGTTTATTTATTTATTCCAAATAACGTTCTAGTTCAACAAGTTGTCTTAAGGATCCGATTGTTAACGAACTGGTAATTCAAAAGACTATTTATTTTATCCAAATCATCTCTAAATCACTAATATTGAATAATTTATTTATCACAGAAATCGGTCAATTATGTGAACTTTCCACTCGACATGATAGGGTATTATTTATTATCTTGTTATGTACTCTTTATTTTTACTCTTTCACACGTCATATTAATTTTAACATATAGATCTAAGTTATTTATCTTTTATCGCCTCTTCTGTTATAGGTATACTATTCATTACTTTTGACTTTTTTGTTTATACTGTATCAAGAATTGCGATCATCAATACTAAAGTGTTTATTATTATTATATTTTAAAATGGTTGGTAAACACATTTAATCATTTAATCTCGTAAATTATTAAAAATGATGTTATTGATTAAATTTTATATTTAATTGTCTAGAAAAGCTAAAAAATATAAAAGTAATATACAGAGGCATAAATTTATAGTGTGTCACCTGACACAATGAAGGTATGAGACATCCTATTATTCTGTTACAGCTCATAGAATGCTGGCTTACCATTCCCAGATACAAACGTGATAAGAAATCTGATATTTATAGTTTTGAAGTGATTCTCTGGGAAATTTAAAGCACCATTCAAATCTTTCAATACTTTAGTACTTTTATAATACTTAGCTATATACTGCAGAAAAAACGAAAAGAGCCCATAGAAGATAAACAACTATAGAGCTATCAAATCAAGTATTTTGCTAATCGCACAGAAATGAAATTAATTCTTATTACCTTAAATACTTTGTTAATGAAGGTTTGAAATCTACTTATCAGTGATGAATATTTAGACAACTTGTTAAGGAATGTTTAAATCAACATATTAACATGGTTGAGAGTCTTGTTACCTTTTTTAATTCTTGTCAATTCACATATTTTAATTCGCTTGAAATACCAATTCCATTTATTTAATAATATAGTCAATTCAAAGATTTTAGCGAAAGACAATAATATCCTTGAAAATATTTAAATGGATGCATTTAAGTGTTTGAGCAAGAAATTTTCTTAGCATTAAATATTTTATAGAGGAATTCTCGAAAGCATCCTCACAGTCTGAAAATCAAGAAATTGCTTTAACTTGAAATCTGAATGAGTTTTTGCAAGGACACTACGCTGGCTTTATTTATCTTATTCGTAATAATCTTGCGATTGGGAAGAAAACCATTGGCGGATGCACTTTGCAAGTACATTTGTTAATTTCTTCGGACCTTTGAACTAATAATATTAACCTTATTTATTATAAAATTAAATATCCTACGAAAATAGAATTAATAGACAATCTAGAATTTTAGAAAACTTACCTCGAATATCTTCAAAAATCGCGGGTTAAGTAATTGCTTGAAAACATCCTTTGTTTATCGTTATTATTAAAAAATGTGCACGAAAATAACTAGTAGCATTATTCGATATCAACTATCAGGTCAACTTCTGAAATCGGGTAAGTTTGAATCAAACAATTAACACTCCTACTTACGACCCACAATTGCCTTAGTTGATAACTTACTCCCTGCATTTGTATACTCTCAAACGCGAACCTTGTTTAGATAAAGAACTAATTCTGCAAATCAGTAATGAATCGATATCGTCACAATTAGTGATACTGTACAAATCGATAAAAATTTTTCATT
>QKWP01000546.1:128914-222709 GCA_003550325.1 Gigaspora rosea
TTTTTTTTTTTTTTTGATGCTAACTTTTTTTTTTGGCAGTCTTTTTGCTTTCGGCTTTAATGTGGGCGTCAATAAGTTTATGTTTTTTTTGGTGTTTATTCTTGTTTTTTTTTTGGGGTTTGAAATCTTGAACTTGGCCGGTCCTTGACCAACGATTTTCGGATTTTACTTGGTGATTCGTGCCAACTTTTCGTATCGTACGTTCTTAATCTGATGGTTGTTTTCAAATTTTTGTCCTATCAACTTTCGATATTAGAATAGAGGTATACTATGGCCATAGCAAGTGACAGAAATTATAGTTCAAAGCTTGATTGCGGGGATGGGGTTGTTTTTTTTGAAAAGCAAAGTTATTTTTTATTTTTTAATTTTTTTGTTATGTGCGCTGTTAGAGGCCGACCACACAAGGGCGAAACGGGCCAGATCGTCACAACCAAAAAAAAAGACAAACACACACACAACCAACCACACAACAAAACCAAAGAGAGGCGAAAGAGATTTGGCAAGGTAAGGCGAATGGTTTTGTTACGGGTGGAGTATAAATACGACAAAGAGCGGTTTTTTTTTTATAGGTCACGGGTATCAATTTTTATTTATTCAATATTCGATTTTCGATATTCGATGCTTTTACAACTTGGGCGAAATGGCGTCTTATTTATAGAGAAACGAAAAGAAGAAAAAAGAAAGAGAAAGAAAAAAACTCTATTGCACTCGTCATTCCGTATCGCGTCATTTCTGCGAATTTTGATGCAAGTCGTTCACCCTACGCGATTATGACGACATACTATCACGGCCACAACCAATTTTATCCGAATTTGTTTGTTTGTCCTAAGCAACAAATATTCCAAGTTGCTTCTTTGGGCTTTGCTTGGTCTTGGTGGGCTGAGTTTTCCACGGATTCAATTCGTGCGCCTCATCTTCTTTTCTTCTGTACCGAGGTCTTGGGGTACCCGTTCCGATCTTACTTCTTGAATATCTTTGTCTTGTTCTTCTTAGGATTCTTGAGGCTTTTTGGAGCTGGTTGATCCTTGTTTGTTATTATTTTTTTCTTTATCCTATCGTGATCACGTGGATCACGGGACTTCCAGGTCAGCCGCCAACAGCGCACAAATTATCATTATATCATTATAGCGAAACTGTTTTATAATATAAATTAAATATTATATAACGTTTGAATAAAAAATTTTATGCAAAATCGTTCTATTATGCTGGATTTTTGAATTAATTTTATTTAAATATCCCAAATTATCAAATCATCGCATATTCATAAAATATGTCTTGTATTTAAGTCTCTAAGTTTAATAAATTTAGGGATTTTAAAAAGGTCAAATTCCAAAAAATCCACCGTAATGCTTCAGCGCAGTTTCAATATAATAAACATTTTAAAAATCAAATAAAAAAAATGTTCATTGAATTGAATTTGATCAAATGGATACCATGATTGATATCTTCAAAGTTGCACTAAAAATTTTGCTTCTATGAGATAGATATTCTAAAACTTTAAGATATCTTGGTTACCATTTGACTAAATTCAATGAAATTTTTTTATTCGAATTCTACAGATCTGTAGAATTCGAATAAAAAATTATCATTGAATTTGTTGCTGAGATTTCTTCGATCAAAGTTGTATTAAAAATTTTGACGCGTTTCTATATCATAGACGTTTTAAAAATTTTCTAAAACTTTGATTGAAGATATCTCGGCAACCACTCGACTAAACTCAATAAAAATTTTTTTTATTCAAATTCTGCTTTTCTGTAGAATTCGAATAAAAAATGTTTCATTGAAATTGGTCAAGTGATTGCTGAGATATCTTTGATCAAATTTGTGATAAAAATTTTGTTGCAGGCGTTTTAGAAATTCTCTGAAATTCTGATCAAAGATATCTCGGCAGTTATTCAACCAAATTCAATGAAATTATTTTATTCGATTCTACAGATCTGTAGAATTCTGATAAAAACAATTCCATCAAATTTGATTGAGTAATTGCCGAAATATCTTCAAGCAAAGTTTTATTAAAATTTTGAGCATTTCCTATATCAGGCATTTTAGAAATTCTCTAAAACTTTGATCGAAGATATCTTATTTTGGCAACCACTTGACCAAATTCAATGAAATTTTTTTTTATTCGAATTTTACAGTTCTGTAGAATCGAATAAAAAAAAAATTCATCAAAATTGGTTGGATGGTTCTTTTAGAAAATTTATAAATCATAAGTTGATTATAATTAGACGACCATTTGGCACCATTTTTTAAAGCAAATATATAGAAATCTAATAATTATAAAGTATTTTAAGGGATTGCACGCCATCTACATAGCGATTTCAAATTCTATCACATTGTGTCAGATCTAGATCATAGGCGGGTCAGTAAGAGTGAACTTGGCAACGAAAGATTTAAATATTCTAGTAAAATTTATTAAAAGTGTTTAATCATTTTTTGTCTTATTTAGAATGAAGAAATTAATAAAAAAAATCAAATCACTTCTTCGCAGAAACTTTATATTATTATTGCGAGTTTATATATTATTAATTGGTTTGTTATTAGGCATTATTGCAATGCATTATAAAAGTATAAATTTATATTATTACTATACTACTGTATATATATAATAAGATATATATATACTTTATTCCCCGGGATGGTGGAATAATGAAATATTTCTCCGGCATGGATCGCATGACGGGGATTTATATTTTATTATTTATTATATAACTATATTGTAAAAAAAAAAAAACAATATAATTTATTATTACTTTTATACTATTTTTTTCGTACTTATTGCCCGGGTCTTGAGTTCAGATTGATCCGAATCTTTATATTTCTTTTTATGATTATATGGGGAATGGTCTTCGACATCTTTTGGTCGATTTTGAGATTTTCGATTCAAATTAAAGTATTGGTTCTTGCCTACATTAATTTAGTAAATTATCGAGATTTTTCAAAAAGAACAATCTTTAAATATTCGATATTTTAAAAATAGATCAAAAATAGAAAAATTGCCCAATCAAATTAGTATCCAATTAAATAAATTGTGATATCTAAATGTGATGTTAGATATAAAACCCCGTTATAAAGAAGTTTTTACTTACGTACGTACGTACGTAATTCAGGTGAATGGGGTGATAATAAGTGAATGCTTCAAGGAAAGGGTTAGTGTAAATAAGAGGCTTTAAGTGATTTGCTTTTACGAAAGAGACAAAACGGCTAAATGTATATGAAGATACAGATAGTCGTATAAGTTTAATTAAACTATCTCTATGTGATATTAAGTTGTGAACGTGAAAACCTTCGCTGTAATCACGTGATAAAGACCGTTAAATCGCTTAACGATTGTAATTGGGTTTACACGTGTATGAAGACACGAGTATCAGGTTATTTTAATCAGTGAATGAAGTCATGATGATTTTATTTAAATAAATGAGTTATAAAGGAACCTATCGATTCTTAAGGAGAGAACAGGGTTATTTATACATTTAAACTACATAGATAGTAAGATCAAGTAAATATATGATTTCAACTAAATAATTAAGATATATTGGATCTATGCGATATTCGAGAAATATTAGAATAATATCATCGTGATCTTCGTGATCACGCTTTAGTGATCATATGATCGAATATCTCGTGACGTATACGACCAATAGAAATTAAGCCAAATTTTGGGGTCTAACAGCACGTACTAAGTAAGATATCTAAAGGTTATAACGATACAAAAAGTTATGACATTATGGAAATATACAAGTTTTGTTAGAATTTGACTTTAATAATAATCATTCTTCTAATTACGGTATTGATCGATCAAAAAACGTTGAAGAAACAGGGAAATATATCCATTGCCTCTAATCAGATCCTAATCTAATAACTTATTTACAATATCAAGTAGCTTTCCAAATTGTCAATTTCATTAAATGTGTAAATCTGGGAAAATTCTATTCAGATAATACAATCAGCTTTGTACTGCCAGATGGTAAATTTGAATTGATGAGGTTTGAATTTGTGATTTAATACTATGTTAATACACTGTATTACTGAAATGCCATTCTTCCGTTTCATGTTCATCCACTGGTCAATGAAATTGGAAAATTTCGTGTTGATTGAATATATAGGGTCACAGTAAAAGCAAAATTTCCACCAAAGTTATAAAGATCTCCACATCACTTAAACCGCTAATATCATATTTGTATTTACTTCAGAAAAAGCAAAATAAGTTCCAGCTGAAAATCAATTGTTGGGAAATAAATCATTATTTATATTTTATTGTCTATCAATGCAGTAATTTTGCTCAATATTTTGTATAATGATAGGTTTATTTTATTGCATAAATATATTGGTGAGCTATTAATCGATTTAGAATACGGTTTTTCTTGTAGTATCGAAATATTAGTATGACACATAAGTAAAAATACAGAGGCGCATAAGTCGGATATCACGTCATAAGTCAGATGTTACTACATAAGTAATATATTACACAGAAGTAAATATCACAAATGTTACTCATATATCAGTTACTATAGTAGCATTAGGGTTTCAATGCATGCATTTTGTCTTTATAAGGTATAATTGCAATTTTTTGCATCTAATTAAAAATAGGCTGATATTGCGTAACATGTATGTTAAAGAAAATTTTGCCGACAATAAGTCGCCTAAAATAAAATCTTTTGTCTAGATAAAAGATCTGAATAGAAGAAATTTGATGTGATGGGAGATACTACTTTGTTTAATGGTCTTGTTTTACCAACAGCGTGGAATATTGATGATAAATCACAGTTTGTTAGCATAGATTCAAGTGGGCTTAAAGTGAATTATACGGGTAAGATGTGTAAAAATAAATTTCAATAAGAGAAATTTCTCAGAAATATATTTATATTGTTATAAAGTTAAAAAAAAAAATTTTTAAAGATCCTAATGATTATAAAGCTGTTATAATTTGTGCCAATAATCCAATTCCTTCACAATGCGGATTATTTTACTTTGAAATTGAAATTTTAAATGAAGGAAAAAATGGGTAATTATTTCATGTATTAAATCATTTATAAATTTTCACAATCACTTTAATTCTATTCATTAATAGAATGATTGGGGTAGGATACTGTACAAAACAAAATAACATAAGCGATTTCATGCCTGGTAATAACGGACTATTTTTTATTTAATTATTATTATTACATATTAACGATGTGTCATAATATCTTTTAGGAAGGAAATATGTGGAAGATAAAGAAAATAAGGAAAATAAATCATGGGGGTGTGCCTACCATGGTGACGATGGATATCTTTTTTGTTCCGGAAGTGGCAAGCCATATGGACCGACATTTACTGTTGGTGATACAATTGGATGTTATTTAAATTTTAGAAATGACGATAAAATGATATTTTACACTAAAAATGGTATAAATCTAGGTAAATTCAATTAGTTCTGATACATATCGTTACTCTTCATAATTTTAAGTCAATTGATAGGGTTCTGATATTTAATTATTTTTCAAGGAATTGCATGTTATCTACCTAATAATTTAGATGACTTAAACAATAATTTGTATCCTTGCATTGGGCTAAGATCACAAGACGCGTCTGTCGAGGCGAATTTTGGGCGTAAAAAGTTTAAATATTTAAGTAAATTTTATTTAACATTAAATGTTGGTGCATAATTAAAATTTTCAATAACAATAATGTCTCATTATGGATAGCAATGACTAATGATGGTATTGTTAAAGAGTTATGGGAAGCATGCTGGATCAATTCTAAAACTTTTGATCAACACGTAGACGAATTAAAGAATAAATCAAATGATACACTTGCACAATGTCTCGAGGAAAAGCATACTTAATCATAGGCAAATACGAAGAAGCATATGCAGTTTTAACTAGATTACTAGAAATTGAATCAGAAAACATAATAGCACTAAAATATCGTGGGGAAATTAATTATATGATGAAAAGGTATAAGGAATCAATTTCCGACTTGGAAAACTTATTAAAAATTAAACCAGATGACGCATGGGCAAAAGAAGCTTATAAACTAGTTAATGGATTGTAAGTATAATTCATTCATAAGAATTAGTACCTTAAAAAGACTTAAAAAACTTATACAATTTAAATATTAAACCAGTATGTAAGTAATTGGAGTCTGAACCCCGAAAATTTTTAAATCAGAAATGTCGATTATATTCTAACACAAATAACATAACATTAACCAATCCACATACAATACAATACACTATATTACGACAGAAAGTAAGTAATACGGAATAAGAAAATTTTTAAATCAGAAATGTCGATTATATTCCAACACAAATAACTAACATTAAACCAATCCACATACAATACAATACTCTATATTACACTACAATAGTCGGTGAGTAATACGGAATAAGAAATTTTTAAATCAGAAATGTCGATTATATTCCAACACAAATAACGTTAACCAATCCACATACAATACAATACTCTATATTACACTACAATAGCATATGAGTAATACGGAATAAGAAAATTTTTTAAATAAGAAATGTCGATTATATCCCAACACAAATAACATAACATTAACCAATCCACATACAATACAATACTCTATATTACGACAGTGAGTAAGTAATACGGAATAAGAAAATTTTTAAATCAGAAATGTCGATTATATTCCAACACAAATGACGTAACATTAACCAATTCACATACACTACAATATTCTATATTACAATAGTCGGTGAGTAATACGGAATAAGAAAATTTTTAAATCAAAAATGTCGCAACACAAATAACATAACAATAACCAATCCACATACAATACAATACTATATATTACGACAGTGTGTAAGTAATACGGAATAAGAAAATTTTTAAATCGGAAATGTCGATTATATTCCAACACAAATAACATAACATTAACCAATCCACACACAATCAAATATTCTAGATTAAACTACAATAGCATGTGAGTAATTCGGAATAAGAAAATTTTTAAATCAGAAATGTCGATTATATTCCAACACAAATAACATAACATTAACCAATCCCAATACTCTATATTACGACAGCGAGTAAGTAATACGGAATAAGAAAGGTTTTAAATCAGAAATGCCGATTAAATTTCAACACAAATAACATAACATTAACCAATCCACATACAATACAATACTCTATATTACGACAGTGAGTAAGTAATACGGAATAAGAAAATTTTAAATTCAGAAATGTCGATTATATTCCAACACAAATAACATAACATTAACCAATCCACATACAATACAATACTCTATATTACGACAGTGAGTAAGTAATACGGAATAAGAAAATTTTTAAATCAGAAATGTCGATTATATTCCAACACAAATAACATAACATTAACCAATCCACATACAATACAATACTCTATATTACGACAGTGAGTAAGTAATACGGAATAAGAAAATTTTTAAATCAGAAATGTCGATTATATTCCAACACAAATAACATAACATTAACCAATCCACATACAATACAATACTCTATATTACGACAGTGAGTAAGTAATACGGAATAAGAAAATTTTTAAATCAGAAATGTCGATTATATTCCAACACAAATAACATAACATTAACCAATCCACATACAATACAATACTCTATATTACGACAGTGAGTAAGTAATACGGAATAAGAAAATTTTTAAATCAGAAATGTCGATTATATTCCAACACAAATAACATAACATTAACCAATCCACATACAATACAATACTCTATATTACGACAGTGAGTAAGTAATACGGAATAAGAAAATTTTTAAATCAGAAATGTCGATTATATTCCAACACAAATAACATAACATTAACCAATCCACATACAATACAATACTCTATATTACGACAGTGAGTAAGTAATACGGAATAAGAAAATTTTTAAATCAGAAATGTCGATTATATTCCAACACAAATAACATAACATTAACCAATCCACATACAATACAATACTCTATATTACGACAGTGAGTAAGTAATACGGAATAAGAAAATTTTTAAATCAGAAATGTCGATTATATTCCAACACAAATAACATAACATTAACCAATCCACATACAATACAATACTCTATATTACGACAGTGAGTAAGTAATACGGAATAAGAAAATTTTTAAATCAGAAATGTCGATTATATTCCAACACAAATAACATAACATTAACCAATCCACATACAATACAATACTCTATATTACGACAGTGAGTAAGTAATACGGAATAAGAAAATTTTTAAATCAGAAATGTCGATTATATTCCAACACAAATAACATAACATTAACCAATCCACATACAATACAATACTCTATATTACGACAGTGAGTAAGTAATACGGAATAAGAAAATTTTTAAATCAGAAATGTCGATTATATTCCAACACAAATAACATAACATTAACCAATCCACATACAATACAATACTCTATATTACGACAGTGAGTAAGTAATACGGAATAAGAAAATTTTTAAATCAGAAATGTCGATTATATTCCAACACAAATAACATAACATTAACCAATCCACATACAATACAATACTCTATATTACGACAGTGAGTAAGTAATACGGAATAAGAAAATTTTTAAATCAGAAATGTCGATTATATTCCAACACAAATAACATAACATTAACCAATCCACATACAATACAATACTCTATATTACGACAGTGAGTAAGTAATACGGAATAAGAAAATTTTTAAATCAGAAATGTCGATTATATTCCAACACAAATAACATAACATTAACCAATCCACATACAATACAATACTCTATATTACGACAGTGAGTAAGTAATACGGAATAAGAAAATTTTTAAATCAGAAATGTCGATTATATTCCAACACAAATAACATAACATTAACCAATCCACATACAATACAATACTCTATATTACGACAGTGAGTAAGTAATACGGAATAAGAAAATTTTTAAATCAGAAATGTCGATTATATTCCAACACAAATAACATAACATTAACCAATCCACATACAATACAATACTCTATATTACGACAGTGAGTAAGTAATACGGAATAAGAAAATTTTTAAATCAGAAATGTCGATTATATTCCAACACAAATAACAGATAACATAAAATTAACCAATCCACATACAATAAATACTCTATATTACGACAGTTAGTAAGTAATACGGAATATTTAATACGAATAGAGTTATAAGAACAAGTCTTATAACGAATATCATAACCCCTTTCTAACCCCCTTTAATTATTATTTGCGATTTAAGTTTTGAAAAAGAGTTCGGGAAATGGACAAGTGGCAATTCAGATATTGACAGCTTAATTCAACAAATACAACTTGAAGCACAATATCCTGAAGATGTTATCGAATGGATACCTTTTGATAAATTTACTAATATAAAGTATCTTGCTAAAGGAGGCTTTGGCACTGTTTTTAAGGCAATATGGACTGACGGATATATTGAATTTTGGGATTCTCGGAATTCTAAATGGAAGAGAAATCCGCAAAGAATTATTTGTTTAAAAAGTCTAAATGGTTCCAAGAAGATATAAAAAGAGAATTTTTAAATGAGGTAAATATTATAAATATATCTCAAATATTCATTAATATAGAGTTGTTTATTATAATTAATATTTTAGGTCGAAAATCAACATAAACATGGGGGTAGTTCAGCGATTGCAATTTATGGAATAACTAGGAACCCAGATGATGATAATTATATGATGGTTATGCAATACGCAAAACAAGGAAGTCTCCGGAAATTATTAGATAATAAATATAATGATTTAAGTTGGGAACTTAAGATAAATAACTTATATTACATAGCTAAAGGGCTTGTTGCAATCCATATGGCCAATTTAGTGCATAAAGATTTTCATTCCGGAAATATAGTTAATGAAGACATGTGCAGCTCTTATATTACTGATTTTGGATTATGCAGGCCAGTGTCTCAAGATTCAAACTCTAAAGGGATTTTTGGTGTACTTCCTTATATTGCTCCAGAGGTGTTGTGTGGAGAAAAATATACTATGAAATCGGATATTTATTCTTTAGGAATAATAATGTCAGAAGTTTTTACTGGATATCCTCCATATCATTATATGCCACATGATTTTAGCCTAGCAATACAAATTTGTCTAGGTCGTAGACCCGAAATCAGGTGTGAAGTTCCGCAATCACTTTTGGATTTGATGAATAAATGCTTAGATGCTGAACCTCAAAGCAGACCAACTGCTGGAGCATTAGTAAATATACTGATTCAATTTTGTCATGATTTGGAAGATAAAAAAACAGAACTATACAAGCAAGTTGAAGAAATTAAAAACTCAGACGATAATTTTTTAATACACAATCAAGCAAATCAAACAAAATCGACGCGATTTAATTATCAAACACACAAACAAGCTATTTATATAAGTCGGTTTTTGAATTTTCAAAAACTTCCTAAACCAGTAAATGCAGGTGAGCATATTATCTTTCAGGACATTGGCCTTAAATTTTTATTTTTGGTGTGCAGCGACTCTATGTAATGAATAGTTCAAGAATTAAACTTTTTAAGACTTTTTTTAGTCTTTGAATACCTTTTTTATTGTGAACTTAAGAAGTTAGACCAACTAATTTTTAACTTATTTTTCTAGCAACAAGTCATTCTATTGAGCTTATTGAAGTGCCCGATATATAATTAGCTAAATTTTCTATATTGCCCTGCTTTGGTAAAGGCCAAAATGCCTCATAACATTTTTAAAATAAAATAAATCAGAATAAACAATCTACTAAAGATGATTTTATAAAGTAGTTTGAATTCTAAAGCTTTTGGTATCAAGATAATTTTGATTTGTATTTGATACATAATTTATATGATTAACTATTAAAAGGTGTTTATCTATTTATTGGTCAAGAGCTTATTAAAGGTATTATAAATGAATACTATTAATACTATTGTATTAAATTTAAATTTTCTAATTTTTTATATATTTTAATATATGGAACTCCCTATAGCAAAACAAGGCAGTCGGCAGACTAATCAGATTTTGAGATTTTATGCTGATTATTTACTTAAGAGTCTTGTCTTTATAAGGATAATTTTTTTTATTGAATATATTAATAAAAAGTATATGAATTTAAAATTTTCTTTGTTACCATTATGGTAAAATATCACATGACAATTTTCAAATATGATTTTCTCAAAATTAGGTGATCATTCCACTGCCTTGTTTTGCTATGAGAGATCCATATATATATATATATATTTGTTTTGTAAATTGGTTATATTAACTAATTAATTTTAAACTTGATTTTATTAAAATGTAGTTTAAAATGCCATTTTAACATAAGATATTTCAAAAGTTTTTTAGTATAAAGAAAAAATATAGACCATTTAAAAATATAAAATAATAAAATTTTTTGTTATAATAAAGAATATTAGTTGTATTTTATAGTTTTAAATTTAACAAATTTTTTATTTTAACTCTATGACCCATAGAATTAAAATAAAAATTTTGATTAAGTTTGAATAAATAGTTATTGAAATATTTATAAGATATTGGTCATGCAATGATTAATATAATAAAATTTGTTCTATTAGAGTAAATAATTGGTTGACATGTGCTACTACATAGCACATTTCAGCCAATCATTTACTACAAAAGAACAAATTTTGTGCTATTTATTATACACGATCCAATATTGATATTATCAAACAATTTATGATCATGCTTTATAATTGTTTGTACTTATAATAACATACAAGAAATAATGAGAAGAAAAAATCTATAATTATAAGTTTTACACAATAGCTTTATTTAAAGTTTTAAGAATATTTAAATAATCAAAAAAATTGTAGTTATATTTTTTTAAAAAATTTAAGCAATAATATCTCAATAACTATTAATTTAAGATTGATAAAAATTGTTTATTCTAATTAATAAATTAATAAAATTAAAATAAAAATTTTTCAAAAATGTTATATTGCATCTGTGGTGTTCAACACTAGTAATATGAAATTCATATAACATGCAAATCAAAATAAAAACAAAAACTAAATTTCGATTATATTAGGTTAGGGTTAAGGCCTGCTAGGTTGGCATGTCACTAGGTTCCACAATTTGATTTGATATTCAAATATTTGAATCAAATATTTGATCAAATTCAAATTCAAATTTGACTATATTTGATTTGATCAAATTCAAATATGGTCAAATTTGATTTGATTTGACAAATATTTGATTTGATTTGAAAATTACTATTAAAAATTCAAATTCAAATCAAATTCAAATTCAAATATTTGGATCAAATCAAATTCAAATCAGGATCAATTTGATTTGATCAAATTCAAATTGATCCAATATTTGATTTGATTTGAATTTGAGGAACCCTACATGTCACAATGTCCAATTGATTTCAATTTTTTTTGGACGTATGTCTGATTGAAATTGGACATATGTCCAAAAAAAATTGAAATCAATTGGACATTGTAATATGCCATCTCTGAAGGCCTGGGATGGGGCAAAGGTATAGATTATACCAAAATTTTACAAGTAATTTTTTTTGTTAGAGCCTCAAAGATGATTTCATAAACGAATTTTTGTATTCGAGTCATTTTTTAAAAAATATCTAAAATATTTGCATTACACCTGATTTTCATATTACACTGCAGCTCATAATAAAAATTATAGTAGTGTTGAACACTAGTGGTGTGATTTAACAATGGTGAAAATTTTATCTGTTTATATTAATAGTTGTCAAAATATTATTACTCAAAGTTTGAAAGCTATATAGTTCAGTTTGTTTTTATATATAAGTACTTTAATTTTTAAACTAAATAAGAAATATCTAATAACAGTTTAACCAAAATCAATTAATTTTTTTATTTTAATTCTATGATTTATAGAATTAATTAAAATAAAAAATTTTGAATAATTCTAAATAGCTAGATATTAAAATACTCTTATTTCAATTTTAAAAAATTTAGAAAATTATAAAACAAATTATAGCTTAATTTTTTCAAATTTTAAATAATAATGTTTTGATAACTTTTAATATGGACTAATAAAAAATTTATTTTAATTTTATGGATTTGTAAAATTAAATAAACAATATTGTTATTAATTATACAAACCAAATATAAAATCCAATCAAATTATTGAATTAAATGCATTTTGTAGATCATATGCAGATTATTTTTTGTACAACAAAAATAAGCAAAAAACAAAAAATTAATGATATCTTAAAATTTTGTTTATAAAATTATTCAGAATTTATTAATCAACTCTTTTTAACAATCACCTATACCAAACTATGAAAACTGCATATTTAATGAAACTATTTATTAGAGAACTGAAACATCGAAGAAAGAACCTGTGATATCTCCAGATTGAACAAAGAAGTACAGGCTTAGATACAATAAATGGTTCTCCCAGTTTGTGACTTTAGTGCTATTGAGCAAAAAAGTATCAGACTTAAACATTGTAGTTTAGTTTTGAGATATGCTATTATATGCAGCATAGCTTCTACAAGTTCTCTTATGTTTGGTACCTTTTTTACTATCTCCACTTGCCCTGTTAGATATTTTTAAATTTTTGACAAAAAGTGGAAATTCTAGTTTACTTCCTTCAAAAGATTGGTAGTATTTACTTTTTCAAATTGGGAATATGACCTGGATTGGAACTGGTGCTTTCACAAGTGAATTTGGTTGCTACATAAGGACCCTAAAATATATATAGATAGGTCAAGTATTAGTTTGCTTATTTTGGTGTTTTATGCAGATCTTTTCTATTTATAGCATTTTTTCTTATTTTTGAAGTTTTTCTGCAAATATTTTTATTTTTGGGGTCATCTAAAGCGGAATAGAATCACGTGACAATTGGCCAATCAAATTATTGAATTTTGATGATCTTTGGTGAAGCAGACAAAAAAGCGAAGCGAAAACCTTGAAAAATACAAAAAATGGTAGTCTAAACCTACTTTGGTGTTTTATTTAAAAATGCCGGGAAGGCAATTTTGCTTATATATTATAAAAATTTCTCTAATCCTAACTTAAGATGATCCTAACCCTAAAGTTAATTTGATAAAATATATTATAAGAATCTACTCCACTTTAGACGTCCCCTATTTTGGGTAATTTTATAATTAACCTTACCCATCTATATATATTTTAGGTCCTGCTATATATAAATAAACAATAAATGATATGGTTGGATTGGGGAGGGCACATAAAAATTTTTTATCCTTTTTTTTAAATTTAGTCTCAACAGTTTTTTTCGTTTTTTACTATACTATAACACTTAATAGATTTAATCTATGCAGTTTATATAATTTTTATCATTTTGTACAGATGTAGTAGCACCTTCATTTTCTATTTTTCTTTACTTTTTCTTTGTTTTTTGGTTTTTATTTTGTTTTTTCTAGTTTTTTATTAGTTTGTTTTTGGTTTTTTAGTTAGGATTTGTTGTTTCATCCTCTATTTAATCTTTTCTCTTATTTTATTTTTCATCATGAGTAGCTCAGAAAGGAAGTTTTTTAGGAGAATAGATTATGAAGTAGATAGCTAGATACCAGTTATACACTATCTAATGTATTAGAAAATGCTGATATATTGTTAGTGCTTACAAAAATCAGAGCAGTAACCAAACTTGGGCGCTTGTTTAAAGCAGCCAGGTTTCGTGTTGTTCATTACTATTAGAATATATATTATATAGCCTCTAAATAATTTTTAATAAAGATCAGACCAGTTATAATAGAATAAAAAAAATTTTATAAAATTATCTTTGGAGTGTATAAAATATGCTTCTATTCTATCTCAGGCTTTAACCCTAACCTAAAAATTTTATTTTTTTCTTTGTTTATTTGATAAAAATTATTTTTATTTATATATTATACAAGCCAGTATTTCAAACATCTAGTGTCAAATTAACTTTTTTCTTTTGTTATATATTAATGCTTATCTATTTAAAAAAATTTTTAATGAAGCTAAGTAATTAAGTAAAATTTATACAGAATTTATAATAGATCTATTTAAACTAGCTTATTTTATAATCTGTAAATACTAACTTAAATAACTCTATTTATAAAAAAATCTGTAGTAAGTATCTAAATATACTAGAATATAGATAAAATTTTTTGATATATAATAATTTATAGTAAATTATCTAAAAAAAGTATCCATAAATAATATTATATACCTCTATATAGTAGCTTTTAACCTTCAGATTATATAAAAAAATTTAAGATCTATATATTTATATATAAAATTTTACAAAAACTTAAATATCTTGTAATATAATAATCTATTCATATTAGCGGATTGGTATAATTGGGACTTTTCAATAAACTGTTACATGAAAATTTGCTCCTAAGTGATGTTAAAAAACTAACAAATGAAGCACTTGTTACAAGTAACAAAAGGGCTTCTTTGATGTCTAGACAAGTTAAAAAACCAAAAAAACTCAACAAAAGAGCTATGCTAAGCTGTAGAAATAAGTACTTTTACTGTTTGTTAAAATACTTGGGTGTTTTAGGATGGGTTTGGCATTGTTAGATGGGTTGGTAACTATCAAGATAAATTCTGAAGCTAATTTTCAAAAAAATGTTCTTTTTAATCTACTTTTGGCTTATAATTAAATACATGAATTTCATAATGTTTTATGTACTTAATTATAAATGCAAAGCTGGTTAAAAAGGCTGTTTTGTGAAAATTCGCTCTATAATAAATTTTTGTGCAAAATTTTTTTGATAATCCTCGATCATAATTGGTTGATTTACCCAATTATGCTGATCTGCTGATATGTTTGAATGATTTTGATACTATTTGATTTATTTTAATACTGTAAAATACATTTAATAATACCAAAATTATTTTATTTTGACTACTATATTAAAAGATATTCACAAAAAATTATTAGTTATATAGTAATTTTATAAGAAATGATATAACCAATAATATTTTGTTAATATTTTTTAATCCAGTTATTCAAATAAAATAATTTTAGTATCTACTTGCCAAATCTAACATGCTTTTTTTAAGCCAATTTAATCTAAACTTTGGTTATACAAAGCCAAGTTCACTCAAGTAACAAACTCACCAATTTTTTAACTTGTTTAATATATGTTAAAGTGTTCAAGATTATGATCTAGCATAATATGTGCATAATTTGTAATTTTTACTATTAAACAAAAATTAATTGGGTTAAATGAATAAACTAGTGACTGTAATCACCTAACTTGTTCTTTTTAAAATTTTAGTGGCTAATAACTCTATATTTGCATAATTTGTATGATTTGCAATTTACTGAATATATAATTTGGCTACCAAATTATAATCCTGGACATCCTAATATATATATTAGTGTTTTGCATAGATTTAATCAAACAGATATTTTTAAAGATCTGGGTCTAATTTGAAAAATCAGATCTATATTTAGATCTGGATTTGTCTCTAAAGATCCAGATCTGATATAGTTACACAACTAACAGTATATAATTAGTTGGCATTGTGTGTAATTACTCTGGATAACTTACCAAATAATTGTACATTTTGAGAATGTAACTTTTTACTAATAAAAATCACTATAAAGACTATTTCTAGCTTTGAAGGAATGCTTATTTTTATTGTACAAAATAACCAAAAATAATAACATTCTTAAGAACTTTATTTAACAGTTAAAAGCATCTTTTCTACTTTTAATTACTGTACTATACTAGCTATAAATACTAAAAATAATCAACTAAAAAGGCTAATTGAAACATTATATGTAAGTTTTGAACTTAAAAAATATACAGTAATTCAAAAATTTTGTCTGTGTGTTACTTTAATAATAATTAATTTTTACTATATATCTTGTGTATTAATTAATATTATAGAGTTAAATTGTTGGGTAAACAGTTGTAATCATAGTTTAGGTTTACTTTAGTAGCAGATCTATATAGTATATCAGATATATGAGTGGTATCAGGATTGGTATAAATGGAATTCGGACAATGGAAATCTGACCAATTTTCATTGTCCGAATGTCCGATCCAAAGAAATGGACATAGGATTGGACCAGGGTTGGCATAAATGGAATTCAGACAATCTAATTGGTCAATTTTCAATTAAGCATTGAAAAAAAAAAACTGAGTTCAAAATCTCTTAAGCCCATTTAAGGGTAGAGTATATATCGATTATTTTATTAATAAACTATTAACCAAATTTATAAATTTAGTAATTAATACATAGATAAACAAAATTTTTTTATATCAATTTAAGATTTAGTACAGTAAAAACATAGTGCATATTAGTAGTAATTATATGACAAATTTTGAAACATTTGGAATTTGTCATTAAAAAGTTAGATAAGAGCAAGATCTGTAAGAGCCTGTACAAATCTGCAAGAGCCTATTATGGTATATTACAGGTTCTCATAGATCTTGCCCTTATCTAACTTTTTGATAACAAATTCAAATTGGTTCAAAATTTATCATATGATTACTACTAATATACACTATGTTTTTACTGTGCTAAATTTTAAATCGATATAAAAAAATTTTTTAGCTCTATAATGACAGTTAAATTTTGCCAATAGTTTATTAGTAAAAATGATCGACAGATACTCTACCCTTAATCCGTAAGCAACTATGGACATAAATATATATTCTAAAAAATGTGTGAAAAAACTTTTTTTTAAAAAAAAGAAGCCGTTTTATACTATTTTTTTGACATTTTTACTTTATTCGACATTTTCACTTTATTTAATATTTTTACGATTTTATTCACATTTCTACAATTTCATTCAAACTTTTACTTTAAAAAAAAAAGTGACAGCATTGATCGATTTGCCGTCGCTAGTTGATCAGCTTATGTTAGAAAATTTAATTCCAATAACTTTCAGCTTATATTCATATAAGAAACCTGTTTGCACTGGTTATTTAAAGGGCATTTAAAAAATAATCAAATAACCAGTTCATTTGCCATCCCTGTATGTACGTATATACAGAAAATAAAACTGATCTAGTGCTTTCTATTAGGCATTAACAATAATCCATAATATATACTTATCATTAGCTACCTAGTTAACAATCTAGTGTTGAATTTTTTTTTTTAAAAGCAGGCATTTTTTTAAACAAAAACAAAAACCAAAATAAGATAAGTAAATTTAATATTTATTTAATAAGTTTAATTGACAGATAACACTTTAAAATTTTTTTTTGTAGAAATATAGTTTTTAATACATATGCAATATTCAATTTCTCATGATAAATTTTATTAATATTTATAAAACTTTATATATATAATTCAAATACTATCGATAGGAAAAGGTAAATTATATAAAAACAAATCATGCAATTTCCACTTGGCAGCTTGATTTTCAGTGGAATGTATTTCCAAATCAAGAAATTCTATTTCAGTATCAAGATTATTCATTTCTTCTTCAAACTCTTCATCGATTAACAATTCTTCCTATTCATTAATAATGGTATCAAAATCGGCCTTTGAAGTAGTACTATTTTTCATACTATCATCAATAACCTTTTCAGATTTTTGTTCTTGATCATATAATGAAAAAGAAGCAGTTGGGGTAGAAGCAGTTGGGAAGAAGCAGTCAGGGTAGAAACAGTTGAGGTAGAAGCAATCAAGGTAGAAGCAATTGAGGTAGAAGCAATCGTGGTAGAAGTATTAGAGAAAAGTGATGTAAAAGAAGAGTTGTTTTATCGAATATAGTTTGAATTAGATTTTTTTTTATGAGCATGTAAAATTTCTGCATGAAGTTGACTCATTGCAACTACTTTTTCATTCTATAAAAAAAAAAAATTAATATAATTAAATTTATAAATTTATAGCTTTAAAAATAAAATTTGCCTTTAGATTACATCGCAATAGTAAATGCAAAAAACCCATTGTAGAAAAAAGCCTTTCCACTGATGCAGTAGTAATACATATGCCAAATAAGTGGTATGCAGTATGACTCAGCTCTGGTATAGCACCCGAGTTATATAACCACCAAAGAATAATGTTTCCTTTAAATTGGTTAAAGGTTTTTTCACTAATAGGGTATTTTTGTTGTTTGTAAAGTTCAAGTTCACGAAGTAGACAGTCTGGATCAGTATTAATCCAGGCTTTGTAATAATATGATATCCCAAATGTGTAAAATTAATATATGGTTGAGTTCGATTAAAATAGGTTAATCGATATAAAGAATGAAGAATAAAAGAAAGAATAAGTAATAGCTCCTCCCAAGTGGCCATTTTTTTTCAAGCCTTGTGATTATTTATGTTCGGAATTGAGATAATTCAAGTTCTTTAAATATTTACATAAAAGCATGTAAAACATTATGAAGACGGGCCTTATCACGTTGCATAAGATCAAGTGCACTACAAAAAGGATGAAGTATATTATGCAATATAATAAGAGACTCCCAAAAGGAATCCTGATTAATAACAATTTTAACATCTGCTAGAAGCTTCAAATCGTCATCTGAGGCCATATCATCCTTGGTAATGAGAGTCTAAAAAAAAAGATACGGTATATATGCTATATATACAATATAATTTTAAAATTAAAATAACTTACTTTTAATAGATGCTTATTTTTGAGAACCCTATCGAAGCATTCAAAATAACTGTTCCACCTTGTTATACTTGGTGTAACAAAATTAACATCTTTTTTTAAAACACTTAAGTGCTCATTATGCAGCTTAGCTGTAAAATATACAGAATAATGAAAAAAGTGACTATACGAAGTGCATGTTTACTTGTATTTCTGAATACTGATAATTTTTTGAATATGTCACCAACACAGCAATTTGCTTGGTAAGTGAAGCAGGGAATATAAATCTTATCATGCATTTCACACCTTAAAGAATGATGAGCTGCTGCATATGCTCCAGCTGAATCTGTTACAAGACCATTTACTCTTATATTTAATTCTTTTGTCTCATCAAAAAGTGCATGAATTCTAGAAATTACTTCTTTTTATCGTTGCCTTTCAATACTAATATCTTCTGCTCCTAAATTAAGGTTTCTCCAGAAGATGTACCCAATACCACACCCATTAATTCTTGATTTACAACATTATGCCAACCATCAAAGGCAATCGTGATTCCAATTTTGTCCTTATGTGCAAGTTCTTTTATTGTTGCTTGAATCTCATCAGTTGCTTTGGTTAAAATACAATTACTAAGTGATTTTCAGTCAGGTAATTTTAAATGTGGAGAAATAAAATGAAATAGTTCTCTAATCTCAGGGTTTTCAACCCATCAAAATGCAAATCCAGCTGAAATTGTAGCACATAATACAAGGTGTTCAAATTTGGGAACTTCAGAGGCATGAATTGGGCGGCCAAGGTATTGAGACAATGTTGATTGTTTTTTTGAAGGTGGGGTTGAATCATTTTCATCATCATCATTATCCATATAGGGTCGTTTGTTTGATGATGATATAGCTGAATTAATAATATTTTGTATTTCTTCTGATGAATACTTTTGAGCAAAATAAGGGCAGTCTTTGAGATGGTTGTCACAATAACATTTAGTATTTGTAATTTTCATGGTTTCATCTTGTAAAGCAAAGTCTTTTCCAACTGCTTCCATGCAGGCACGACAAATACATTTCTGATTACTTTTATTTGCCCATTCATTCGGAATAATATAGAAATAGTCAGTAAGTGAATGTGGTGGCTTTCCTCCCTTGCGCTGCATATTTTCACGATGATGAAGTCTTTAGATAAAAATTAATAAAAAAGATGACTAACTGTAAGAATTGTTTTATCAAATAATTTTATTTTTGTGCTTTTATATTTTTGTCAAATTTATTTAACAATTTTCGTTTTATCCAATTTACATTTTAGAATACAAGAAGATTAATAGACATCGGGTTTAGCAACAGGATATTTCCTTTTTTTTAATATTTTGATTTTTTTAATGTTAATTCTTGCGTGAATTCGAACACTTTCATAGCCTCGCTTGTTTTGGCTTTATTATCACTTATTATTACATGAACTATGATTTAATTACTTGACATTTTGAGTTAGTAGATCCAGATGCAAGTAATCAAGCATATAAGTATGAAAATCGGATGTCACTAACCTTTTTTGCCTTTTTTGTTATATCAATTGATTTTACATAATAATCGATGATGAAATATTAAAATTTTCGAATGATTTGTTGCACAAAACCATAGGCACAATAGGTTTATATTGCACGAGTACATCTTCAAACATATGTACTAACGCTAGAAGATTTTAAAAGTTTGTATATTTAAACATATTGGACATTAGAAAACTGTCCGAATTGTCCTATGCAAAGTAATGGACATTGTCCTATGCCAACTAAAGCTCGCATCATAGGACATTGGACATTGCATAGGACAAATTGGAAATGTCCAATGTCCAGTAAAAATTCACCGGATATATAGCTTGCCCAACCCTGGTGATAAGATAGTGTCATTCAAGAAATTACATGGAAAGGTACCAATCATGGTTTAATATCACAAACCATGAAAAGGATAAAAAATTGAGCATGTGTTTGATTTGTTAACTGATCAAAATTACGATAATATTATTCTTGATAAAAAATAAGATTCGTGCATACGCAACTTCGAAGAATCAAGGATACTTAAAGAATGATTCGGAGCCATGAGATGGACTTATAATCACATGTTAGACATGCATCCGAATATAATATCTGGGATTAACAAGTCATCAAAAAATAAATGATTATTTGAATTCATATCTAAAATCAAATTCCTGTTCGAAATCTTGAAGATAGTCAAGAAAAATCAAAACGAAAATTGCGAGATCGATGTTGAAATGAGTCCAATAGAATTTTGTAAACACAAATGATTTTGATCGTAATAGGACCCGGATAATCCTAAGATAGATTGGTTCATTTTTTGGGAACCAAACACTTTAAAATCTGGTCAAAATTAAATTAAATTAATTTTGACCAGAATTTAGACGTGTTTGACCCCAAAAAAATTTAAGCATCCCACCTATATACCTTAGAATTATCCGGGTCCTATCGAAACATAATCGAATACACTGAAGAATATACCTCTCAGACTTGTGGAAATTGTGGTTGGGTTGATAAGAGCCTTATTGTAAATCATGTAACATGTAACATAGACACTGGCAGGGATCACAACAGGATTAAAAACGTCCTTTGAAATATCTGTTTGAGTCAAAGTTCTGTCGTTTGGGAATTGAACCTGGTTGTAAGGTGAATTACTCAAAGATTAGTCATAGAATACGGTGTTTAATTGCTAGTTGGATTTAATTTCAAGGGTTGTTCGTCTATCCAGTTTAACTAATTCAAAAATAAAACTGAACCAGTAATGTTCGGTTCCAGTTCTTAATACATTATTTGATTCCTTAAATTTATAATGCTTTAAATTCTTTATTGGTTATTAGGCAGTTAATTCATTTTAAAAAAACACATCTCAAATATAAAAAATTACATATGAGAACTCATGTCCAACCGATTACTCTTTAAATTTGAGGTACAATTAAAATTAGTGGTAATGAACAGTTCAACTCAGAATAAACTCTATTCGTTAAAATTCAATTCTAGAATTGTATAAACTTAATAGTTCTAAGTAATTTGATACTGAGGAACTTATTTTAATTAGTGAAGCTAACTTGAATATTTATATATCTTTACTAATGTGTAACAGGCATTAATGCACTTCTGCACATTATTTTATCAATTGCACATTACTGTATTTAAAAACTTGTGTGCGTTACTTCGAAATAAAGGTTTTTTTTGAGCCGAATCTACAGTATCATAAATCAAATCTGCTTAGGCATATTACACAAGATTCGCGTCGGGGACGTTCATAGATGTTATTTTGAATCAAATATGATATTTTTAAAGGATGTTATATTCGAAATAACGTTCACAAGCGTTATCTCATATAATAATAATTTTTGATACCTAATCTTTAATATTTATCTTAATGAGATCTAAATAATTTTATTATTATTCGAAAAAAAACACTCTACATCTTGGACACTATGCCAATTTTATCCCATTTTAGACAATCCTGGTCAGTTTTATTCAATTCTCTGATCTCACCATTAATACTAATTCTCATTCCAATAAATGAAGGGGAAACAGGAATAGTGGGAGATACTGCATTTTCTTTAAAAAGGTTAATTGTAGAAGTATTGTTGTCTCTTATAGAGGTGACACGTTTTATAAAATCACCACAACGTTCAAGTGCTATTTGAGAAGGTTTAGAAAACGTGAACATCTGTATAATTGATCATTATAAAATTATGAATAAAAATTTTGACAAGTACCGTGTAATTATGACAAAAAAACAATATTCACGAAAATTATTTTTACTTACATGCCAAGCATGGGGCATATCATCATAAACTTCAAGTATAACTTTAGTAGGATTCTTAAAAGGGGACTTTTCAAAATTTTTAGTTGCATATGAAGGTAATTGATATTCATGAGGATATGCAGCTTTATAACTAAATAGTATTCCTTCATCTCGAAACCTTTCAAGTCCTCCAACTTGCTATAATTAATATTATATTTTAGTTCTATTTTAATTTAAGTAATAAACTTATTATAAAGAAGTTATTGCTAAAAAGTAACTTACACATAAGATAGGTGGTAAATCACCCAAAGACTCTGCAAGCATAGGACTATAAATCAAATATGATGAATGCGATGGATATGAATAAATAATTAAAATTATATTCACTAGTAAATTTTTAAGATAAAAAACATGCACTTGCCTAATATAAGGAATAGCTATTGCTTCATTGGCACAATATAAATTAAAACGAGGTACTTCAGTAAAAGAGGGATGACCAACGATTTTAGGTTTTTTTTGGGCAATTTTATCAGATAAAGCCTTAACATTGGCGTTAAATTCGTCTTCGAGAGAAGATGAAGATCCAATTCCGCGAATGCCTAATTTTTTATTTACAAAATCAGCCTTGTCTATTTCAGCATTCAAATAAGATGGCATACTTTGAGTTAAGTCCACCTATTTTAGAAATTTCAAATTATGTTAGCTTTTTTTTTTTTTTTTTATTTGAAATTGAATCTCAAATATATACATACCCATGGCGACTTGAAGTGTTATGTAAATAAATAGTATGTACATATGTAAATATGACAATTAAATAAAAAAAATTCATTTATTTTACTTAATTGCTCACCAATACAACTGCACCTCCTGGCAAAGGCAATTCCGCATCCCTTAAAAATAATAGTGTTGCAAGAGCTAAACCGCCTCCTGCACTCTCTCCCATAAATACAATTTTTTTAGGATTAATCTGCTTAAATCCAGCTTCTAACCCAGGATTTAAAAGATAAAGATATGCAGCAACAGAGTCACAAAGAGAAGCAGGAAATTGATTTTGTGGTGCGAGACGATAATCAATTGCTAATTTAATAAAATTTAGTAAGAATTAGTTACGATATTGACCGTTAAAAATATTATTAACCTGAGTAACTTACAAAAAACTCGAGCTTTAGCATACTCTGCGTATTTAAATGTAAGACCTCTAAAGCTTTCAGGTGAGCCCACATAATATCCGCCACCGTGAATATGGAGTATTACTTTATCCATTTCATTATTTTCATCCTTAGTATATACCCACTCTCCATGCAGTCTATCGTTTGGTTCTTTCCATTTCTCATCTAAAACATCTTCATATTGTTTTAAAATTTTTTCCAAATGTTTTCTACTCTCTTGCCTATATCGTTCATCCAATATAACTTGTTCTAAAATTATATTAGGAGGAGCCTCGATCTTATATTTCTCATTAAATTGCTTTTGAACCTGTTCAATAGGCAATTCTGATGAATTATTATTATTTGCTTTAACCGCTGCCACTGCTAAATGAAATTCTAAATCCCATGATTTTACAGGTGGATCTTCGGAGAGAGACATTTTGTTTTAGACAACTAAGAGAAACGAACATTAACTGTTAAATACTTTAATGACAATATTTATATATTAGATATTGTTATACTGACCTGCTAAACGGAGAAATAGAAAGTCCATACTTAGTATTTCATATACATGCAAGAAATCTAAAAACTACAATTATACCTTATAAAGACAATTCATGCATCGAAATCTTAAATCATAACAATAAAATGTAAATACTTTATTGAAGTCGATAATTTAAGAAATATGAATTTTAATGTGATACTTGACTATAATCTATAATCAAGTTACACATTAAAATTATTGCCCGGAGTGGAGTGGAGGACTTCCTGTCCAGAACTCTGTCACGGGTGCCCCTGTATTGTTGTTCAGATTGGAATAAAAATTTTACTATCGGATACCCTGTAATATGATACAGAAGAAAATATGTCTGAGCATAATGCAATAATCATAAAAATTATAATGATAATTTTATATTTCTGCATCAATCGCAGATTTTTTTTTCACCGATTGAAAAAAACTTAGACCACTTTTTAATATATCAAAACTTATGATTCAAAAAAAAACCCTAATATATTATTTACATTTCGCAACGAAACTAACGTTCATTATTATTTTTTTAAGTTTTAAAAAAAAAGACATAGTTTATCTATTAAATTCTTTATTGCTTAAATAACTTCTGAAACTTATTTTCATGAACATTTCTTATTTATTTATATTTTCATAAACTTTTTCTTATTTAACATTGCTTTTATTGTCATAAAAAAATAGTCGACTTTTCTATAACGGCTGATGGTTCGGAAAAAATTATTATAGAAAATACTCTGTTTTATTAAAAGCTCATGACGATTTTTTTTAGAACTATATATTATATAATAATATAAAAATTAAAGCATCTTAAATATATCCGGAGTTCGTTATAGAGAAGCTCATTATACAGAGTTGACTATATATTAGAAAAGTACACTGAATAAATTATTAAATTTGTTAAATTGGATTCAAAAAATTTCCCATTAAATAAATTATATAAATCTGTTAAGTAATTGCTTTTTTATTAAAAAAAAATTTTTTTTTGTTAAATGAACATTAATAAAAGAATAACGATTTTATAATATTTTTGAAGTTAGAATTAAATTTAGATATCAAGGCTCCGGACCTCAACAGTTTCTGTTTCCTAGTATTATCGACTTCAATAAATCTAAGTATTTAATTTCATTGTTTATATTTTGTCTCTATAAAGTTGTACGATAATACAAGTTAGTACGGACGTATATAAATCTTAATAGTACGTACGCTTATATAATATAAATTTTTTCGTACAAGTACACTTGAAAATTTTATGCGTACTGTCACGGGGTAAACGTGACATCTCCAATAACGGATTATCATTAATCCGTATACTGCGCCACATTTCATATGACATCGGTATGAACCGATTCTGCATATAATTAATCGTGCATAATCGATCATGCACGCTCGGGGTTCGGCTTACGGCGTAATGATTTAGAACTCTAGTATAATATACAAATTGTGATAACATCGTAGATAGGGTATCGTACGATTTTAGTCTAGTAGTTCCCATAATATTTGTAAAGTATAAAAGAAGGATGTTTTAGCTCTTTGTCTAAAGAGAATCTTCAGATGATAATATAAAAATCCTCGAACTATATTAATACACAAGACACGTTTATACCAAATCGGGTTAAATCACCAAGTCACGCCTCTGGCGAGCTGCCTTTTATCATCCTTTGCATCAAATCCTTAAATTCGTACATATTTCCCCCGTAACAGTACATACTTTTTTTACCGGTTTTACGAATATCAGTATGGTACAGTACGACATACCAGATCAGTATGGTATAGCAACCGTACCATATATCAAAAATAGATCTGCTATTATATTAAATCTATATATTGGCAAACATTTTTTTATTGTTTTATATTTGTTTCCTTAAATAATTGATAAGCGGACTAGATATCTTTAATATAAGTATAAACTTTCACACATGATATATTTCAATGTTTTTATCATACTAATTTTTCTTTATTGTAGACATTAACGTTCAATTTTGATCATGTAATCACCCGAGAACAATTTTATCGCAAAAAAAAAGTAATTTTTCGCAATAAGGAAGAAGGGAAAGAGCTACAAGTATGAGAAGGTTATCTTCCTTGGGAAATCCGTGATTTGATTGAAAGAAAATTATGAGATTTGGTTTGGAGAGAATGAGAACGACCAATACTTGAACAAGTTTTATTGATTCAATTTATTTATGAAATCTTGCAAATAAAAGCATAATAAGGAACATTAATTTTTCTATCTCTATTACTTATGTATTTTACTAATTTCTATATATAAGGGAGGGGCGGGGTACACTATGTTGAAAAAGCAAATTCATTATAGAGCAGCTCATTATACTGTATAGAATTGATTGTATATAAAAATTTATTGAATGAATTATACGTCTGTTTATTAAGAAATTTTTGGTAGTCATCTGAACTAATATGTGTCTATCCGGAGTACACATTTTCTGTATGCACTTTACATTCTCTCAGAACTTTTAAATAATTTTTCTGATGATTCGGATAATAAAATTTCGAACTCTGGATCGAAACAGTTTCGGTTCAGGTCTGAATTTCATTTGATAATTAGTGATAAAATGGTTTAATAAGTATACATTATTGGGAAAAAATTGTCGAATAACGGTAATTTGGCAAATGAGCACGTGCAGCAAAGCGGCACGTGTAGCCAATCATTTGTCAAATTACCGTATTCGGCAATTTATGATAGGGTCACTACATGATATGAAATCATAATCATATGAGTTTGTCGGTTAATAATACAGTAATAAAAAAAAAAAAAAATTTGTAATATTTTCCGTATGGAATAGTGGTTAAGTTGTCGCACTCAGCCGCCAACGGGAGTGTTCGGGGTTCGATAATGGTTGTCGGGGTCAGTGTCAACCAATAACCTAGGACATGAATGCTCCCTAGTCAGGGCTGGTGATAGACGATGAGACCGCTTTTTTTTTTTTAAAAAAAAAAACGGGACATACCCCAACGTAACATGTACCATTATCAAGAAAATGCACCTTTTTTTAAATAGAAATGGTATTTTGAAATCTTTTATGCTTTTGTTTTTTATTTGTAAAAAAAAAAAATGGAGTGCTAATTCGAACTCTTTTACGTATGCTTTTGTCTTTTATTTCAGTATTTGTAAATTTTACTAAGGTTGCCAACTTGGGAGCTTAAATTCAAAGTTCTATAAAGACGGAGGAATCACATATTGTTTATTTATTTATTCCAAATAACGTTCTAGTTCAACAAGTTGTCTTAAGGATCCGATTGTTAACGAACTGGTGATTCAAAAGACTAGTGATGTAATAATGTTCGAATAAAAGTATATTTTATTTTATCCAAATCATCTCTTAAATCACTAATATTGAATAATTTATTTATCACAGAAATCGGTCAATTATGTGAACTTTCCACTCGACATGATAGGGTATTATTTATTATCTTGTTATGTACTCTTTATTTTTACTCTTTCACACGTCATATTAATTTTAACATATAGATCTAAGTTATTTATCTTTTATCGCCTCTTCTGTTATAGGTATACGTATTCATTGCTTTTGACTTTTTTATTTATACTGTATCAAGAATTGCGATCATCAATACTAAAGTGTTTATTATTATTATATTTTAAAATGGTTGGTAAACACATTTAATCATTTAATCTCGTAAATTATTAAAAATGATGTTATTGATTAAATTTTATATTTAATTGTCTAGAAAAGCTAAAAAATATAAAAGTAATATACAGAGGCATAAATTTATAGCGTGTCACCTGACACAATGAAGGTATTAGACATTGGGGTGCGCGGTATACTATGTAAATCAAAACTACATGTGGTATCATATAAAAATCTATTATCGAATTTTTTTAAAAATCTATTAATTATCGAATTTTTTTAATAATTAATACAAATTTTTAAATAGACGTACAGCCCTAATTGTTCGATAGTTTTGGATAAAACTTCGCAAAGACAAGTATTACGTCCTTACAAACAAAGCTATAGAACATTTCTTTAAATAAAACTAAATTTACCCTTTCTTGCTGCTTTTTTTTTTAAAAAAAAAACACGTAGCATATTACTGTACAGACCCCCTTCTTTTTGCTACTTTTTTTAAAAAAAAAAAAACACGTAGCATATTACAGTTTTTTCATGTTTAAATAAATGAAATGATTCTATAGCCTTGTTTGTAGAGATGTAATACTAGTCCTTGCGAAAATTTATTCAAAACTATCGAACCGTTAGGGCAGTACATCTATTTAAAATTTGAAAAAAATTCGATAATAGATTTTTATATGATACCACATATAGTTTTGATTTACATAGTATACCGCGCACCCCAATGAGACATCCTATTATTCTGTTACAGCTCATAGAATGCTGGCTTACCATTCCCAGATACAAACGTGATAAGAAATCTGATATTTATAGTTTTGAAGCGATTCTCTGGGAAATTTAAAGCACCATTCAAATCTTTCAATACTTTAGTACTTTTATAATACTTAGCTATATACTGCAGAAAAAACGAAAAGAGCCCATAGAAGAAACAACTATAGAGCTGTCAAATCAAGAATTTTGCTAATCGCACAGAAATGAAATTAATTCTTATTACCTTAAATAATTTGTTAATGAAGGTTTGAAATCTACTTATCAGTGATGAATATTTAGACAACTTGTTAAGGAATGTTTAAATCAACATATTAACAATGAATATTTGGTTGAGAGTCTTGTTACCTTTTTTAATTCTTGTCAATCCACATATTTTAATTCGCTTGAAATTACCGATTCCATTTATTTAATAATATAGTCAATTCAAAGATTTCAGCGAAAGACAATAATATCCTTGAAAATATTTGAATGGATTCATTTAAGTGTTTGAGCAAGGAATTTTCTTAGCATTAAATATTTTATAGAGGAATTCTCGAAAGCATCCTGCACGGTCCTGAGAATCAAGAAATTGCTTTAACTTGAAATCTGAATGAGTTTTGCAAGAACACTACGCTGGCTTTATTTAATCTTATTCGTAATAATCTTGCGATTGGGAAGAAAACCATTAGCAGGTGTTTGTTAATTTCTTCGGACCTTCGAACTAATAATATTAACCTTATTTATTATAAAATTAAATATCCTACGAAAATAGAATTAATAGACAATCTAGAATTTTAGAAAACTTACCTCGAATATCTTCAAAAATCGCGAGTTAAGTAATTGCTTGAAAACATCCTTTGTTTATCGTTATTATTAAAAAATGTGCACGAAAATAACTAGTAGCATTATTCGATATCAACTATCAGGTCAACTTCTGAAATCGGGTAAGTTTGAATCAAACAATTAACACTCCTACTTACGACCCACAATTGCCTTAGTTGATAACTTACTCCCTGCATTTGTATACTCTCAAACGCGAACCTTGTTTAGATAAAGAACTAATTCTGCAAATCAGTAATGAATCGATATCGTCACAATTAGTGATACTGTACAAATCGATAAAAATTTTTCATTCGATTAGTTGATAGATCATTTATTCAACTAATCAATTAATCGATTTTATTCAACTAATCGATTAGTTGACCAATCGATTAATCGACTAATCGATTAGTTGACGTATCGATTGGTCGAGTAATAAATTAATCAACTCAATTAGTTGAACAAAATCAATCAAAATCAATCGATCAATCATCAATCAAACTATTTGATTGGCTGAAACTTTTTTAATATCATTACATGCATATCGCACGTGCATACCTGGATCCTTCGATCATCTGTTATTGAATATCATCAAAACGTCATTTTCACATTGGTTCTAGAATTGTAATTTTTGTTCATAAGTATGCATTTTAACAATGATGTTGCTTGGGAAAAAATTAATATTACCTGTTATTATACTTTATTTTATGTGTATTCATTTCAAATAAACTCTGCTTTTTAAAAAAATGAGATTTTTAATTACGTCAGATTAAATCGTATATGCATGCATGATAGTTATTTTCACACGACTCTATTAATACACATTTTAACAGTAACGAAATTTGGTTGTTATTTTATTTTATACGCATTTATTTCAAATAAATTAGAAATATCTAAAAAATGAGATTTTTAATTTGCGTCAGACTAATCATTAATAATTACTGTACATTTTTACCAATCATTTTGCACGTGTGAAAATGAGATGGTATAAATAGTTCAGATCACATGTCATGAAAAATTTGATATCTAATTGATTTGAACCGGATACAAATTATAGGCTGATTTACTTACTCCAGTTATCATCAATTTGTTTTTTAAAAAATCGACTTTCGTTCATAATGTGAACTTTGTACCTTTGATAATATTAGACAAGCTGAGATATGTAACATTGGTAACATGCGATAATGAGTTACGTCCCATGTATTGCCAGAATAGTAAGGTTTATAATGGTAAACTCATTATAGAAACTATAATAATCTCATTGTGAACTAATTCAACCCTAACTGATTACTAGAATAGCGGCAAGAATTTTTTACTAGAATATTAAGGTTTGTAACAGGATTTTTTACAATAATACATAATAAAAAACTTTAGTGATTTTAATGCAAACAAGTTTAACCTTAACCACTTACTATGATTATTAGGATAGTAAGCAAATTCTGTAAGAGAATTTTTAAGGTAATTCATGGTAGAAATCACAATAATATTAATGAAATTCAATCTTAACTATGCATTGAGTGTTAAAGAGGTTTGTAATAATTTTTTATAGTAATTTATGATAATTCTGCTACAGATACAATTTTGTTACCAATATAATGGTAAGTTTTATAGAAAATTTTTTGTTAACATGTGATAATAATCCAATAATTTCAATGCAAACTAACAACCTTTAATTACATATTAGGCTATGTAAAGTTATTATTCGTTTTGCATAACATGATGTTTTTAAATTCTAGTCGGTGGGTTAGATTTTTTTGTAAATTAATAAGCTCATATTCACATATAAGGTCACACAAAGTAAATTTTTCAATTTGAATTTTTTTTTTTGAATCTATAGAGTAATTCCAGAAAATTGTCACCATCGGGCGATGCCGGAGAAAAAATTAAATTGCAAAAATGGAATAATTGGCACAATTGGAATTTTTAAAAAAAATTTTTTTTGAAAAATTAAGTCAGCGTGTTATACAAAACAAAAAATTAACTTTGCGTGGCCTTATACATCAAGTAAGTTCGTATAACAAATGTATTTTATAACAATTCATGATAGAAATTATGATAACTTCGTTACAACTAACTCACCTTAGTAATTCACAATAAAATCGCTTATTTAATCCAAATACAAACAAACTTGACCTTATTCACATGCCGTATGTCACTTGAATAGCGATTTCTAGAACATATGATAATTTTAATGCAAGCTAACAACTTTAACCGACATACTACGTGGACTAATTGTATGTTTTGTAGAATTTTTTTTTTTTTCTAGCGACTAATGAGATCACTATGATAATACCCAGCGTAGTCTTTTTTTTAGGTGCCTTCTATCATTTTAAGAAATCTCTAAAGGGGCGCCAGTGGCGCCCCCATAAACTCTTGTAATAAATAAAAATTAGTAGAATCACCTAAATTAGCAATCACTGGGTGATATTCTTAAATGATCAGTTGACAATTGGTCATTAATCGGGTTTGTAAAATTCAAATTAATTAGTTGTCAACTTTACAACTAATCGATTAATTAGATTTTCGAATTGTATTACTAGTTGGTTTTTTTTCGCTTTTAATACTAATTTTATTTTTACAGATCTTTTTTTTTTGAATTTAGTCTAGCTTGAAGAAACAGCGTAGGTGTTGGTAAGTTTGTATTTTATTTTTTATTTTTTATTATTTTATGGGTTAATATATATGTACCCGAAGGTACAGTAGCCAACAAAAGTAAAGCCCAATTTTCGCCCAAAAAAGAAATTTTTTATTAATAAAATTTTGGCTGAATATACATCAAATTTTTTTTTATTATGAATTTAATACATTGATGAGTGACCCTTTGCACCTGCGATAACCTCGGTTCTTTATATCATTGAGTCCGAAACTACACAAAGAACAGACGTATCCAAATTCAACCACGCTTCTGTTAGGGCCGCTTTAAGCGCAGGTTTATCCCTTGGGAAGTCTTCACGGTTCTGAATATTGTCCTTCATGATCTTCCAAATGTTTTCTATGTGGTTAAGGTCAGGGGATCGTGAAGGCCAATCCATATAATTTATTTTTCTTGAATCAAGCCAATTTGACACCTTATGAACAGGAGCATTATCATGCTGAAAAATTGGATGGGAGTCGAGTAACAAATGAGCAGCAGATACAAATGGTATGAGGTGGTCGCTTAGAACCTTGGTATAAATTTCTTTATTAATTTTTTGCTTGGGACCTTTGTAATTATCAAAAAAAACCATGGGACCTTTAATGGTGTTGACATAACATGACCACACCATTACTAAGACCCTGCCACTCTTAAAATTCGGTTGCAAATACTCATGTTTGTATCTGTCATTTGCACAACGCCATACTCAAACTTGGCAGGATTGTTTACCTACTTCTACACTCATTTCATCAGAAAAAATAACACACCTCCAAAAGTAAATGTCCTTGTCTTTGTGTTGATCACACTATTTTTTACGCCCTTCTATATTGGCTGGTGACAAAAAAGGCTTCAATGCAGCTACATGAGAACGAAGCCCAGCGTCGTGTAAGGTCCTAGCTACAGTTTGTACACTGCAATTAAGTTTTAGATCCTTCACAATTTGGAGAAGCGGTACCCACCTTTCTTTTGATACTTTTTTTACTACGGCCATTTTTTCTTGCTTCTTGAGAACGGGGGGATGTCCGGACTGAGGTAAATTTTCAATTTTTTTGGTTCTTTTGTACTTCGCTAAGAACCGTTGAATTGTTGTTGGGGCACATTCAAGCTTATGGGCAACCTGCTCAGCACTCATAGTACTGATATAAGCAAGGACCATTCCCTTCTCTTTATCATCCATTTGTTTGCGCGGCATTTTCATAAAAAAAAAATTTGTTCTTTAAGCTTATTTCTTTGACGTATAAAGAAGCAGAATATAAAAAAAATTTGCCCAAAATGCATAATTTATGGGTAAACACTAGGGATGTTATTCTGCTCCAACCGGTTAGCTTGTGCTTAAAACCGATTGGAACTCTGTTTGGAGTATATTTAAATAAAAACTGATTTTTTGAACTCAGTTTATATAAATGCATTAATAATTATGCTTGCATAAGCAGTTTAATAAAACCTGCTATCGCTATACCTGCTTTTTTTTTCTTTTGGCGATCATATCGCTATTACTTTTTTTTTTCTTTTGGCGATCATATCGCTATTACTTTCTTTTTTCTTTTGGTGATCATATCGCTATTACTTTTTTTTTTTTCTTTTGGCGATCATATCACTATTACTTTTTATTAAAGCAAATACATTTAAAATATATAAATTTCTGCATTATAATGTTATTGCATCAATTCGCTGTTATTCTTTTTATCCAATTTATTAATCTTCATTACAGTCAATAATACCCCACTTCATACCAGGTCTTTAAGCAGAGACTTGTGAGATTTTCTTCAGACAACCTGTTACGTATTTGGTTGATATATTTTTGCTTTCAAAAACATTTTTTTGCTCGGTACGCTTTATTGCAAAGGTTGCAATATTTTTTATCACCGACTTCAGTAAGTTCATTCCAAAAAGGGCCCTTTTTTACTCGCTTTGGAGGATGGTTTGTTACTATAAGCATTCCAGGTTCAAGTGCATTCTGAGATATTGAACCTGAAGAGGTAGGTTCAATTGAATCGATAAGTTCTTCAAATGTATTGTTTTCATCCATCGAATAGTAAAATTCAAGTAAAAAAAATATGTAAAAAAAAAGAAATCGCATATTTATATTATTAATTAAAAAATAAAAAAATTAAAATGATTAATGTCGTCACATTAAATTAACTTTTAATTAAAAAAAAAAGAAAATTGATTTTGTTCATTATAAGATAGTAATTTTTTATTCGCTATATCATGCCACATAAATTAAAAAAAGGTCAAAGAAAATTGATTTTTGTTTGTTATAAGATAGTAATTTTTTATTCGTGATTTCACGCCATATTAAATTAAAAAATAAAGGTCAAAGAAAAATTGATTTTTGTTCGTTATAAAATAGAATTTATATTCGTCATATCACGCCATATTAAATTAAAAAAAAAAAAAGAGTCAAAGAAAATTGATTTTTGTACGTTATAAGATAGTAATTTTTTTATTCATTTTACGCCATATTAAAATAAAAAAAAAGTCAAGAAAAATTGATTTTTGTTTGTTATAAAATAAAATTTTTTATTTGTCATTTCACGCCACATTAAATTAAAAAAAAAAGGTCAAAGAAAATTGATTTTGTTTGTCATAAGATAGTAATTGTTTATTTATCATAAAATAGTAATTGTTTATTCGTTATATCACGCTATATTAAATTAAAAAGAAACCTGATTTTTTCGTTTGACGAAAGTCTAAATTAATATTGCTCAACTGATCTATCAAACTCGTTTGGAGCATGATTTAATAATAAAAATCATGTGACCGCAAAAACTCGAGTTCCATTGGGTTCGGTTCCAAGCAGGGTCGAACTGAGTTTCAGCAAGCAGGATAACATCACTAGTAAACATAGCCCCTTTATTTACTCACGTGAGATGATCTGCAAATTGGACGTTACTTTTGTTGGCTACTGTACATATACCCGCATCATGTGACCTATAGATCGCTACCAAAATTCAAAATCTGGTATAACATTGCATGATCAAAAAATTCAAAACAAACGTTTGTTTTGACAAAAATCACTCATTTTGCAAGAAATTGCATACTAAACCACCTTCTATGCATTAATAAAAAGATTTCCTTGAGCAATTTTACTACTCACCCTAATCCTAACCTAAACAATATTGGCATTACTATTTTTGTATGTAATACCGTATGATCAAAATAATGGGTACAAAAAATTTAATGTACCCTACGGGTATATTTATATTAATTCTTATTTTATATATATATATATATATATTTTTTTTTTTTTTATATATATATATATATATATATATATTTACATTCTTGAGCTTCTTTTCACATTCTTGTGTTTTTTTTTGCTCTGATACTAAATCCTTTCTTTTTATTAAGCATTCTCTTTCGAACTCGGTGTTGTTGTCGAATGGGTGATTATTGTAACCAATGTAACACTTCAAAGTCTTGGTGTCAGGCATGTGATCCTCAGAGAGCAACTAACAATAATTGCTTCAAAAAACTTCAACTTAAAACAAATTATAAGGATTGGCTTTGAGAACCGGATTTGCATGAGTATCAGTTGTTTATACATTATTTTGTTTTATATTTTTGGTTGTCTATCCCTGATCTTAATTTTTTTTTGCCGGTCTTTTTCTTTTGAACTCAGGTTCGACTTTGAGAACTGGATTTGGCATGGGCATAGGTAAGTTTATGGTTCCTTTATACCCTTGAGTTTTTTGTTTTTGATTGGTTTTTTTTTTTTGATGCTAGCTTTTTTAGCAGTCTTTTTTCTTTCAGCTTTAATGTGGGCATCAGTAAGTTTATGTTTTTTTTTGTGTTTATTCTTGTTTTTTTTTTGGGGTTTGAAATCTTGAACTTGGCCTTAAAATTTGGTCCTTGACCAACGATTTTCGGATTTTACTTGGTGATTCGTGCCAACTTTTCGTATTGTACGTTCTTAATCTAATGGTTGTTTTCAAATTTTTGTCCTATCAACTTCCGATATTAGAATAGAGCCTTAGCAAGTGACAGAAATTATAGTTCAAAGCTTGATTGTGGGGATGGGGTTGTTTTTTTTTGAAAAGCAAAGTTATTTATTATTTTTTAATTTTTTTGTTATGTGCACACAAATTATCATTATATCATTATAGCGAAACTATTTTATAATGTAAATTAATATTATATAACATTTGAATAAAAAATTTTATGCAAAATCGTTCTATTATGCTGGATTTTTGGAATTTAATTTTATTTAAATATCCCAAATTGCATACCGGTATTCATAAAATATGTCTTGTATTTAAGTCTCTAAGTTTAATAAATTTAGGGATTTAAAAAGGTCAAATTCCAAAAATCCGCCATAATGCTTCAGCGCAGTTTCAATATAATAAACATTTTAAAAATCAAATAAAAAAAATGTTCATTGAATTGAATTTATCAAATGGAAGCCATTATATTTTCAAAGTTGCACTAAAAATTTTGCTTCTATGAGATAGATATTCTAAAACTTTAAGATATATTGGTAACCATTTGACTAAATTTAGTGAAATTTTTTTATTCGAATTCTACAGATCTGTAGAATTCGAATAAAAAATTATCATTGAATTTGTTGCTGAGATTTCTTCGATCAAAGTTGTATTAAAAATTTTAACGCGTTTCTATATCATAAACGTTTTAAAAATTTTCTAAAACTTTGATCGAAGATATCTCGGCAACCACTCGACTAAACTCAATAAAAATTTATTTATTCAAATTCTGCTTTTCTGTAGAATTCGAATAAAAATGTTTCATTGAAATTGGTCAAGTGACTGCTGAGATATCTTTGATCAAATTTGTGATAAAAATTTTGTCGCAGGCGTTTTAGAAATTCTCTGAAATTCTGATTAAAGATATCTCAGCAGTTATTCAAACAAATTCAATGAAATTATTTTATTCGAATTCTACAGATCTTTAGAATTCTGATAAAAACAATTCCATCAAATTTGATTGAGTGATTGCTGAGATATCTTCAAGCAAAGTTTTATTAAAATTTTGAGCATTTCCTATATCAGGCATTTTAGAAATTCTCTAAAACTTTGATCGAAGATATCTTATTTTGGCAACCACTTGACCAAATTCGATGAAATTTTTTTTTATTCGAATTTTACAATTCTGTAGAATCGAATAAAAAAAAAATTCATTAAAATTGGTTGGATGGTTTTTTTAGAAAATTTATAAATCATAAGTTGATTATAATTAGACGACCATTTGGCACCATTTTTTAAAGCAAATATATAGAAATCTAATAATTATAAAGTATTTTAAGGGATTGCACGCCATCTACATAGCGATTTCAAATTCTATCACCTTGTGTTAGATTTAGATCATAGGCGGGTCAGTAAGAGTGAACTTGGCAACGAAAGATTTAAATATTCTAGTAAAATTTATTAAAAGTGTTTAATCATTTTTTGTCTTATTTAGAATGAAGAAATTAGTAAAAAAAAATCAAATCACTTCTTTGCAGAAACTTTATATTATTATCGCGAGTTTATATTATTAATTGCTTTGTTATTAGGCATTATTACAATGCATTATAAAAGTATAAATTTATATTATTACTATACTATATATATATAATAAGATATATATATACTTTATTCCCTGGGATGGATCGCATTTACATTTTATTATTTATTATTTAAAAATCAGTATAACTATATTGTAAAAAAAAACAATATAATTTATTATTACTTTTATACTATTTTTTTCGTACTTATTGCCCGGGTCTTGAGTTCAGATTGATCCGAATCCTTATATTTCTTTTTATGATTATATGGGGAATGGTTTTCGACATCTTTTGGTCGATTTTGAGATTTTCGATTCAAATTAAAGTATTGGTTCCTGCCTACCTTAATTTAGTAAATTATCGAGATTTTTCAAAAAGAACAATCTTTAAATATTCGATATTTTAAAAATAGATCAAAAATAGAAAAATTGCCCAATCAAATTAGTATCCAATTAAATAAATTGTGATATCTAAATGTGATGTTAGATATAAAAACCCATTATAAAGAAGTTTTTACTTACGTACGTAAAGTAATATATTACTAATAGAGTTATAAGAACAAGTCTTATAACGAATATCATAACCTCTTTCTAACCCCTTTAATTATTCTTTGCGATATTTAAGGTTTGAAAATGAGTTCGGGAAATGGACAAGTGACAATTCAGATATTGACAGCTTTATTCAACAAATACAACTTAAAGCACAAGATGCTAAAGATGTTATCGAATGGATACCTTTTGATAAATTTACGAATATAAAGTATCTTGCTAAAGGAGGCTTTGGCACTGTTTTTAAGGCAATATGGACTGACGGATATATTAAATATTGGGATTCTCAGAATTCTAAATGGAAGAGAAATCCGCAAAGTAATGTTTGCTTAAAAAGTCTAAATGGTTCTAAAGACGATATAAAAAGAGAATTTTTAAATGAGGTAAATATTATAAATATATCTCAAATATTTCATTAATATAGAGTTGTTTATTATTATTATTATTTTAGGTCGAAAATCAACATAAACATGGGGGTAGTTCAGCAATTGCAATTTATGGAATAACTAGGAACCCAGATGATGATAATTATATGATGGTTATGCAATACGCAAAACAAGGAAGTCTCCGAAAATTATTAGATAATAAATATAATGATTTAAGTTGGGAACAAAAAATAAATAACTTATATTACATAGCTAAAGGGATTGATGCAATACATAAGGCCAATTTAGTGCATAAAGATTTTCATTCCGGAAATATAGTTAATGAAGACAAGTGCAACTCTTATATTACTGATTTTGGATTATGCAGGCCAGTGTCTCAAGATTCAAGCTCTAAAGGGATTTTTGGTGTACTTCCTTATATTGCTCCAGAGGTGATATATGGAGAAAAATATACTATGGAATCGGATATTTATTCTTTTGGAATAATAATGTCAGAAGTTTTTACTGGATATCCTCCATATCATGATATACCACATAATTTTAGCCTAGCAACACAAATTTGTCTAGGTCGTAGACCCGAAATCAGATGTAAAGTTCCGCAATCACTCTTGGATTTGATGAATAAATGCTTAGATGCTGAACCTCAAAGTAGACCAACTGCTAAAGCGTTAGTAGATATGCTGGCTCAATTTTATATAGATTTGGAATATAAACAATCAGAACTATACAAGCAAGATGAAGAAATTAAAAACTTAGACGATAATTCTTTAATATACAATCAAGCAAATCAAACAAAATCGACCCGATTTAATTATCAAACACACAAACAAGCTATTTATACAAGTCGGTTTTTGAATTTTCAAAAACTTCCTAAACCAGTAAATGCAGGTGAGCATATTAACTTTCAGAGCATTACTTTTGGTGTGCAGCGACTCTATGTAATGAATAGTTCAAGGATTAAACTGTTTTAAGACTTGTTTAGTCTTTGAATACCTTTTTTATTGTGAATTTAAGAAGTTAGACCAACTAATTTTTAACTTATTTTTTCTAGCAACAAGTCATTCTATTGAGTTTATTGAAGTGCCCGATATATAATTAGCTAAATTTTCTATATTTCTCTGCTTTGGTAAAGGCTAAAATGCCTCATAACGTTTAAAAATAAAAAATCAGAATAAACAACCTACTAAAAGATGATTCTAAAGCTTTTATGGTATCAAGATATTTTTAGATTTGTATTTGATACATAATTTATATGATTAACCATTAAGAGGTGTTTATCTATTTATTGGTCAAAAGCTTATTAAGGGTATTATAAATAAATATTATTAATACTATTGTATTAATTTAAATTTTCTAATTTTTTAAACATATTAATATATGGAACTCCCTACAGCAAAACAAGGCAGTGGGCAGACCAATCAGATTTTGAGATTTTATGCTAATCATTTACTTAAGATTCTTGTCTTTATAAGAATAATTTTTTTTATTGAATATATTAATAAAATGTATATGAATTTAAATTTTTCTTTGTTGCCATTATGGTAAAATATTACATGACAATTTTCAAATATGATTTTCTCAAAATTAGATGATCATTCTACTGCCTTTTTTTTGCTATGGGAGATCCTATATATAATTCTATATTTTTGTTTTGTAAATTGGTTATATTAACCAATTCATTTCAAACTTGATTTTATAAAATGTAGTTTAAAGTGCCATTTCAAAATAAGATATTCAAAAGTTTTTTAGTATAAAAGAAAAAATATAGACCATTTAAAAAATATAAATAATAAAATTTTTTTTTGTTATAATAAAGAATATTAGTTGTATTTTATAAGTTTCAAATTTAACAAAATTTTTTTAACTCTATGACCATAGAATTAAAATAAAAATTTTGATCAAGTTTGAATAGATAGTTACTAAAATATTTATAAGATATTGATTATGCAATAATTAATATAATAAAATTTGTTCTGTCAGAGTAAATAATTGGTTGACATCAGCCAATCTTTTATTACAAAAGAACAAATTTTGTGTTATTTATCATGCATGATCCAATATTGATATTATCATGCAATTTATGATCATACTTTACAATTGTTTGTACTTATAATAACATACAAGAATAATAAGAAAATAAATCTATAATTATAAGTCTTTACACAATACTTTATTTAAAGTTTTAAAAATATTTAAGTAATCAAAAAAATTTAGTTATATTTTTTTAAAACATTTAAGCAATTTAAGATTGATAAAAATTTTTATTCTAATTAATAAATTAATAAAATTAAAATAAAAAAATTTTATCTGTCTATATTAATAGTTATCAAAATATTATTACTCAAAGTTTGAAAACTATATAGTTGTAGTTTGTTTTAATATGTAAGTATCTTAATTTTTAAAACTATAGATAAGAAATATCTAATAACTGTTTAACCAAAAACATTTAATTTTTTTATTAATTCTATGTTTTATAAAATTAAAATAAAAATTTTAAATAATTCTAAATAGCTAGTTATTAAAATACCCTCATTTCAATTTTAAAAAATTTAGAAAATTATAAAACAAAACTATAAAACTATAGCTTAATTTTTTCAAATTTTAAATAATAATATTTTGATAACTTTTAATATAGACAGATAAAAAATTTATTTTAATTTTATGGATTTGTAAAATTAAATAAAAAAATATTATTATTAATTGTAACCTGTAATATTGCAAATAAATTATATAATCAAATAATCTATATATTGAATAATAAAATTAAAATTAATTTATTTATTTAATTTATTATTGTACAATAAAATAGCAAGCTTGGTTTAGTTCTATTTTATATTCTATAGCAAAATGTTCTTTTAAAAAATATATTAGTTAAAATAATAATTAAAAAAATTGTATTTTTGATAAGTATAATTTGTAAAAAAGTTAATTTAATGGAATGCTCTATTTAAGAGTAGAGTGTATGTAAATCATTTATCATATGATATGCATTGTCAATTTTTTGTATAACAGATTATATAGTAAACACAACTCTGATTGGGTAATACCTGTTTTAAAAATATTTTTACTATTATTTTTTGTATAACCTAGCAAATTTGAAGCCCTCAGCAAATTTAGCTCTATAAGGAAGTATATTTTTTTTAAAATAATACAACCACTAAAGATTTTACTACTATAAATAGAAGGGTTAATTTGTATATTACCAAATTTTGGTAGTGGTTTTAAAAAACTTTTATTAGTGGCATATTTCAAATTTTGCATAAAATCCCAAAGTACTACCAAAATCATATGATAAATAATCTATATATACTCTACTCTTAAAAGGGCCATATTTACATATATTTCATTTTGAGATAATTGAGTTTAACTATTTGTTTTGATTTTTAAACTAATCTAGAATTAATTAAATTTTACAAATTTGATTAGTTAATACAGCAGGTAACTATTAGATAATCTTGTAACATATTAGCTCTATGCAGTCTTATGTATTTTTCTTTTTACATTATTTAAATTTTTATTAACAAATTGACTTTTATTAATAATTGAAAATATCAATTATGTTAAATTTACACAAATTTAATAAAAACTTATTTTTTAAAAAATTTTAAAAATGGGCCCTTTTAATATAGAGCACTCTATATAATATAAGTAATAAAATGATCTATAATAGCAATTTATAATTATTATAAATTTTAAGTTTTTATATTTTGTATAAAATATCAAAGCAATACATTGCAATTTTCTACAACTTGCTTAAAATAATATTATATAAACTAAGTATACTTTTTGCTAAAATTATATATAATTACTAGCTAATTATTATTATATATTAATTTGAATAAATTTAACAAAAATTAATTAGCAGATGCATGATGATTTTTACACTAGGTAAATGCATAGCATTGTTTGCCCAGAGCTAAATAAATAAATAATTAAAAAAGTTTGCTATTTCTTACTATATAGTATATATGATACAGTTGACCCTCATTAATATCAACCTCGTTAATATTAACCTAGAGTTAACACCTTTATCCGGATTTATATATCTAGATATATACTATGTCATATAATATAACATGACATAGTATTTATAAATAAATCTGGATTTAAATTTAAATCCGGATATATACTATGTTAAAACCGAATAAATCCGGATATAAAAAATATATCCGGATAGAGGCATTAACTCTATATCAACCTAAGCCACAAAACAAATTTTTATAAATTTTTAGAGACTTGTTAACACTACTCCCCATTTTTGTTAATGGCACCCCCACGTGGCCGGAAACAGTTTCTGACCAAATTCCGACCCATGTCATGTGATAGTTATTTGAAAAATTTTTATGGAAATATTAGTGACTCATGTAACAGAAAACATGAATTTTTATATAAATTCAGAATATATTATAGTGCAGGTTGTTATATAAAGACCGACTGTAAGTACATATTAAAAACTGAAAAGCTTATATATCAAATTCTTATACAGGAAAGTTTAATTGAGCTTTTATTAATTCACAAATTTACAGTCCCGATCTAATTAATTAACAAGTCTTTTCATTAGCTTTGCAAAGTTATAGACCCGAATCCCTTAATAAGTCCAAATATAGGTTCGTATCTATTAAATGATCATTTTAAAAATAGAAATTGAATTATTCTATTTTGATTTTAATACCAACATTATTGTGCCTATAACATATTTGGGATTCATTCATTGGGACATGTTCAGCAGTTATGACCAATTTGATGGCATGTACTACATTGCTTTGGCCTTTTTTTAGCAATCTCAAATGCATATGGATCTCTTCGCACAGATCTTTGATTTTGATTTTTCACCCAACTGGTCTTTCTTGTGGCCTATTAATAACTGGAGTTTCTACTACAGCGGAAGGAATCTGTGTCAGCTCTTCTAGCTCAGTATAAATAGTAGCTTGTTGGTGTGGTGTCCAGAATTGATACAGTTGTGTAAGAGATTGCTAAAAATCAGTATTACTTTCATTTGCAGGATATGTAGGTTCTAGAAATTCTAAACAATGGCCTTGAATTCACCAATATTTGTGGATATCAGCTTGCTGTAATGGTTGACTAGTTGTTAAACATTCACTAATTATATGCGAACATGGGAGTCCCATAGTAGATTTAAAAATTCCAGTGCAAAGGTTGAGAGGAGAATCTGAAGTTGCACTTGTCACTTTTATTCACTCATTTCGGATTTTGTTCAAAGCAAAAACAAACTCATGGCATAAAAGAGGCCCGAACAGAGGAATTTGGTGCACAAGTAATACTTTCATACGTTGAGAAGAAATAGTTGCACAGACTTCTCTTGCTTGAGATTCTACTAACAATACTATTTTACAATGCACTGATTCTAGATCACCTTCGTATGGGATATTTGCCAATTTAAAACAAGTGATAATTAAAGTCAAGATAATTATTTATGTATCTAGATTATAATCATCACTTGTTTTTGATTATGTAAAAAAATTTCTATCTGTACTTGCAGATGACTGTAAACATCGTTTAAGGGTGCATGTGCTGCTTCTACTCGTGAAGTAACCTTGTTCTGAGATGTAAGTAACAATCTGCACAGGCTGAAATGAAACGTTCCTTATGTAGCATCCAGGTTGCTTGGATATAAGTAATTTATTTTGACAAAGATTTTGTAAATAATCGCGGGTTGTCCGGTCGGGAATTTTGGCTAATTCTCAGTCCAAGTAATTACCACCCCGCAAATGGTCTGGGTCATTTTTCGTGGTTATTATTTCCCTCGCAATATAAATTAAAATTTCAGATTTGCTCTTATAACAGTTTAAAAATTCATTCTATTGAACTGTGAATTCTTCTTTAGTAGCAGACATTACTACTACTTGCCATATTTTCATGAACTCGGTCCAGTGCTCCTCTGTATCGAAATAATGTTTATACTTGGCTAAGATGTTTTTGTTAATGTGCCATGTGCATAGATTATTTTGGGTGTTAGGAAAGACTTTGCTAATAGCTCTCATCAAAGCCAATTCACAATCAGTAACTATGACATTGGGATGAGTTAATTCTTTGAAGATTTTTGAAACACATATCATGGCCCATTCATAATCTACTTCTTTTTCATCGCTTAAGAAAGCAAAACAAGAATAGAACGTTGTGTTAAAATTAGATACACTACTGATATTTAGCAGAGGCATTCGGTATCTGTTTGTCTTGTAAGTGCAGTCCATTAATAACACAGTAGGGTAGGTACAGATTAAGGCAATAGAAATTTTGTGGGCAAAAAAAAGATGTGTTATACAATTCTGGTGATCACATTTGTATTCAAACTCAAAGTCAGATCCTTGCAATTCATTGAAAAGAGCTTGGATTAGTGAACAGCTATTAAGCCTCTCCTGGCATATAGAATGCAAAGTGTTGTAAATTGTTCAGGATATTGCTATTGAGGAAGGATCATTCTGATGAATAGTTGACAAAATTTGACGAGAACAGGCACTAGTATCAGCCATTCTCCGAGCTTGTTCTCGTTGCTCAGAATTTAACTATCAAACAATTACGTGACCAGACATATTCTCTGACGCCTCGTGGTTATGATCAGAATTTCTAATTTGAAGATGCCAGATATTACTATATCTAGTTGCAAAGAGCTCAAATGGACAATTCGTAAGCCTTGAGGCTGTTGTTCTATAGCTTGAATAATTTAACCTTTCTCTGTCGGAACCACTTCTGTCACAACCCAATAACATATTTTTGATTTCACCATTTCCATCAGTTCTTGATCTCTTTGTAGTTATAGCATATCCTTGTCTTATAGAAAAGGTTCGAACATATAAAAGAAGCTCATCACGACTTGAAAATGGACCAGGTGATAGTAGAAGCATACTTGTATGCTAGATAAGAAACATATATAAACTATATGATTGTTGAAAGTTATTAAGATGAGAGATAAGTTTATAAAAATATATATATATTTTTTTTTGGTTTCATTTTTTTTTATTTATGTCACTTTTTTATTTATTTTATTTTTTTCTTAAATTTACTAATTAATTTTATATTCATCTAGTTCAATACATTTTTAAACACTCATGAGACGTTTATAATATAAGTTTCTAGGTTTCAATATTTAAAGTAAAATGGCGAAAGATGAGAAATGAAGAAAGCTTGTTGTTTACCATCTATGTTTATTTGTGTGCAAATTGAACATATTATATTATACTTACATCAAGTTAGTAATTTGAACTGAGAAAATTTTCCTTAATCAGTTAACCGAACCAAAATATTTGGTGTCAACCGATTCAACCGAATAGATTACTTCATGTTTACTCTTAGAAATTCTCAGACCTTTACTCAAATTTTTGTCTCGTCTACTATGTCATTCATTTTCTTTTCAGAACTTTTCGGGACCTTTGCTCTTTTATGATGTAATTTCATTTTATCAACCGATTCTCAACCAGTTGTACAGGTCAACCAATTAAGCATTTACTCAACCGGCTACCCGAAATTTATTTGGTTCAGGTCAGTTAACCGATTATAGTCCAACCAGTTCAAATTACTACATCAAGTACATCAATAATAGAACAGGTTAAGTATAATTTTAATTTCTGATTTTTAATTATTAAAAAATTTTTAAAATTGGTATAACGTCAAAAGCAAATTTACATATGTCCTATACATCAAGTACCCAGTAACAGCTCATAATCTAGCATCTTAAAAGAACATTTCTAAAGCATACATCAAAAGATTTATTTAAAAAAAATTTGACAATATTGTTATCGAAGGCATTAAAGCATTCTCAATCACATACAATAGATAAACAAGTCAGTTGGTGAGTAAATTTATGAATCAAAATCTAATTATGTCTAATAGAGAAATTGATTGCATGATTAACAAATATGAAAGAATACTTATGGATTTTATTAGATTATTAAAAATTAATCTAGACAACGCATTTGAATTAAAAAATGTGGATGCAAGTTATTGTGTATTATGTAGATTTAAAAAATGGTTTACAATATCTAAAAAATCCTTAGAAATTAAATTAGATAACAATTAAGCACTAAAAAGTAAATTAGATGTGATGAAGTATTTGCAGATTTAAATAAATTATTAGAAATTGAATCTAATGATGCAGATATTTCAGAAATTCGCAAAGAAACATATTATAAAGTATTTTAGCAATTGAGCAGATTATATTTCTGATTATTGTGCATTTGAATAAGTGATACTATTCACAGAAATGATCTTAAATCAAATTATTATATATGGATATATATCGTAATTTGGTAAAGTCAATTAAGTAATGCACAGTACTATATTCCGTTGTAATTTTTTTAAAATTTGAATCATGAGTATGCATCACATAATATTTTAAAATTGATCTACATCTATATTATAGTGTATTTTTATATATTGTGTAACATAAAAGATTTGGTGAATATCTATCAAAATCAAATTTTTCAAATAGCGATTACGTGACATGGGTCAGAATTTGATCGGAAGCTGTTTCTGGCCATGTGAGGGTGCCATTAACAAAAATGGGGGTGGCGTTAACAAGTCTCAATTTTTATATATTAAAATCTCATATATATCAACTTTAATATAAATTCTCATTAATTTTATATCAACATAAATATAATGGTAGTCCAAATAAGTTGATATAAATAAGAGTCAACTGTAATAATTTTTGATCTACTAGTCCATTTTGAATGATTTAACTACCAAAATGCTCATCTTAATGAGACAATTCTAATGAAACCAAAATTATTAAAATTTAATTCGTGATTCGCCTAAAAACATGTAAAAAACATAGTAAACAGTAGAGATATGTTTACTATGTATTTTTGCCTTTTTTGGAATCTGGAGTTTCCTAAAGGACAAAACGATTTTCTTCTAAGTAAACATCTCTTTTACATTAAGTAAAAGTTATAGATGAGAAAATTCCAGTCATAATGACAGTTAAATCATTAAAATCGGCCTAGTGGGTCACGAGATATGAGTATTTTTGTCTTCGCGATTATATGTTTACTTTTTTGTTTACACAATATAGTCGCAAAGTCATATCTTGTGATCCACTGGGCCGATTTTAATGATTTAACTGCCATTATGACCGGAATTTTCTTTTCTACAATTTTTATTTAATTTAAAAGAGATGTTTACTTAGTAGAAAATCGGTTTGTCCTTTGGGAAACTCCAGATTTTAAAAAAGGCAAAAAACAATAGTAAATTTCCTCACGATTTACTATGTTATTTCACTGGTTCTTAGGCGGATCACAAATTAATTACAGTATCCCAAGATCATTCAACTTTTGTATAATTTTAATAGTAATTTTTAAAATCACTAAGTTAAGTTCTTTAATATTGATCCACCAAAATGTTTGTCTTAGTAAGACAATTCTAACAAGTCCAAAATTGTTAAATTCCAATTACGGAATCCAAGGTTAATAAAAATTTGACAATTATTTAATCAAAATTGGTTTTATATATATAAACTAATAATTATGGACCAGTGGATCAAAAGTTATTATCAATTCCGTATATTGGTATATATGACCAATTAAAAATTCATGTAAGTGGACAACAGAAAATGCAAAGTTATGTTTTTGATATTTTAATATTTAATGCATCAAGAAAGTAACTTTTATCACAATGCAAAGAAACTTAACCGTCACTTTGCTCTGGACAATTAATCAATATTTATTGATTATTGATGTATCACATATAATCCGGTTTTCATTCTTGAAATCGAAATATTTTAAAAAGCAGTGTTATAAGTATATATTGATGAAAATCATGTAATTTCTATAATTTGGCATTATATAAAACTGGAATTGAACTTAAAAATTAGAGTAGTTTTTATATTGGTTCCAAATTTGGCTTAAATACATAGCAATAGAATTTGCGATCACGACATCTTTCGAACCCTTACACAAAAATAAGAAATTATTATTATTACAATTTTTTTTATTTAGAATCACTTTATAATTTTCAATTACTTAACGAGCGAATATATATCTAACCAGATTAATTAATATAACATATTAAATTCATTAATAATTACATCATAAATTCCTTTTAATTTTTTTGATTGCATCTAATCATTATTATTAAAGATTATAACATAACAAAAAAAAATTAAAAACTTCAGTGCTTTGAATAGCATCATTCAAATTTTACTTAATGTGCTATTCAACATTATCATATAACTTCGTATACTGTTAAATAATGCAATAATATTGAATAGCTTAAGTAACATTCAAATAATATCATTCAACACACTAAACTTTTTAATTTTGGCCACATACACGTTATTCGTTTCTCATAAATAAATTCCTTAAACAATCTCAACCCTTCGTAAATGCGAAAACTCTTTATAGTGCCACTAATGAAAATGTAACAAGGATCAGTCAGATCTTATAAAACCTCGTACCATACTCAAGTACGCCAGCCTCGATTTATACTTTAAAACTTATTTAATCTCTACGTGCAAATACCAAATATATAAATAATTTCAAGATTTCATTTTTTAAACCTTAATAATTTGTGTTAAATTTTCTTCATTTTCATTTTCATTTTCATAACCTTCCTAGTTTTAACGCAACTGCGTTGCGCAGCTATCTTATGATTGACCAATCGGATTTAATGACTGCTATGCTCCGTAGCACATGAAAAATAAGAAATAATTTCAAACAGTCTCAGATTCTTGGTACGTTGTAACCAATCGTATCCAAATTTAGTATATCAAAATTTGTTTATTTTGCTTATCATTTTTTTGAAAGATAACGAGATAACAATTTCCGGCAATTCGGACTTTTTTTAAAGTGCGCCAAATTATTTGCATGTTTGCATTGTCAGTTACACTTACTAATTAAATATTTTTCTGTCAAACAAAATTGTTAAGTGATATTCTGATCATTTGATAGTTATAGACATAGATAACTAATTTTAAGCTTTCCAATTTTAGACCGTTAATCAGTATGCATGAGATAAAGCTTTTTGTAACACGGCACATGCACGCGTAAATACGGTTAGAGTTTATCGGATAACACGCAGTTTGTGAAATTTGCTAAATTTGGGTTGCTTGTTTTTCTGTATTCCATTTACTTCTGCTGTCTAATGCTACTAGCTATGTTAAGTAATATCCATGGTCATCTTTTTTCCACTTTTGGAAAAAACTAACATGTCACAATGATTATCTAATCAGTACAAATGACTAGCTATTTTAAGGAATCTCCATGATCATCTTTTTTCGACTTTTGGAAGAAACTAACATGTTACACAATTATCTAATCAGCATCAGTGCGAGCTACACCTAAACTCGCAAAAAAAAAAAAAAAAAAAGCTAAAAAATGAAAGATTGGTTTTTTAAAAGTCAATAGTAACTCGATATTATACTTATGATGCAATTTCTACGCTTTTTTCTGACCTTAACTTTAACCATAAGTTTTATTACTTTGAATCTTAAGTTTATTCAATTATTTGAACTTTTCGATTTCTAGGTTACACACTGGTCTTGCAATCTAGTTAAAATGTTGTGTAAAATTCTTCCGAGTTCTTAAGGTAAATGAATAATGATTTGTTATCTATCTATCATGAAATTATAGATGCAGACTAATTCATTTCACTATTTACGGCTCAAATTGAATTGGTTTTATGTAACTTTTTTATATAGTACATAAGTGATGTCGTAAGTTTGCATCTATGTATGAAATAGATGACATGCAACTGATATGATAATTATGATAATCGATAATCCTTTTTCATATCTCCGCACTGTTACAACAGAGTTTGTTCCGTAAATTCTGTAAATTCTGTAAACATCAATTTTTTTTTTCTTTTGATATATAAATATAAATATCGAGTTTTTTCTTTTTATGTATAAATATAAGAGCTTTTTAAGTTCTATCTTTTATTCAATTAAGTAAAATTTTCATTATTTATAATATTTACTACAAATATTTTATCATTATTTATCATATAATTATTCTTCTTATAAAATATACCGATTAACCATGTCTTCATGCAAACAACAACATCAAAGAGGACCTTACGTGACTAAGGCATGTACCAATTGTCAACATAAGCACGTAAAATGCACCGGGAAAGCAACTTGTAAATATTGTGCGCAACGTAGCCTTGAATGTACTTTTATTGATTCGGGTAAAAAACGTGGACCAAGAAAAGAACGCAGATTAAGAACAGACGATAGACCCTTAGAACGGAATCTTATTCTTAACGGTTCTGAAATTAACTTTGGTGGAATATTTACGCAATTCGCTGTAATACCTACTATTAATCACACCTTGACTTCTCCAGATAAACATAATTATATTATTTCCTATTTTGATTCATATAATGGACTTCAAAACATTCACACTTTTCAAGAAAACGATCCGTTTTTTTTATTAAACACGTACTAATATTGTCTATGTTATACAAAATAATTATTTTAATTCCTATTGAACACACATGTCCGTCAATAACAATATTTAATAGTAAGATTATTTTTTTACCTACACTGCCTTTGATATTCAAGAATTTTTTTTTATTTTATAGTTGACACACTTACATATGGTTAAATTCTGATTAAGCGTTACATTTTCAAGTTTCAACTATGTTTTTCTCTAAATGTTGTGCGTAATATTAGTCCTTGCAAAGTTTTATCAAAAACTATCGAACCGTCTGGACTGTAGCATCCATTTTAAAATGTCGCTATTACAAAATTATTACTTATTTAAAAATTCTCAATAATAAATTTTATTATAAACACATATAGTTTATTTACATTATATATTGTACATCTCTTTATAGACTATGTTCATATTGTCCATGTCTGATCTTTTTTTTTATTGAACATAGGCACTCAAACATATGATTTGTATTATTATAATTTTAAATTTAACTGATTAAATTATATAAAGAATAAAAGAGATTGTGATGAGATTTTTTATCAAAAAAAAAATATATTTCAGCTTATATTAAGCGTTATTTTCACTTCCATCTTTAGGTTAATATTGTTAGTTGAAATACTCTATCTAGTCAAATACTAGACAATTAAATGTCTAAATATATTTGACATGGCATACAGTATTTCTTGCAAATTTCTAAATTTGACTACCGTATATATCCGCCATATGTACCCCGTGCGCTGTACACCGCAATGATTTTTTTGATTTATACCCGGGTACTTAAGTACGATGATGGGTATACATGGCGGATAAATACGGTAAATGTCTAACTATTCGACTAAATAAATATTGTGTGACTAAATAGCTAAATTTCAATAGAAACATCCATAGTTGCAGCAAAATCTGTACTGTATGAGTCCCAATATATATAATAATAATTGGTTACATAATTATAAAACTTTAGTTCATAACGTAATTTTATTTAAACTACAAGTGGATGAAATCATAAATTGAGTTAATTTATTACTAATATTATTCTAATCAATAATGTGTATTGCTTTAGATTAAACGAATTTTAAAAAAATTTTGTTATGTTACTCATATATTTAATATATTACAATATTTTAAATTTTCTATGTATAGTCTTTACTTATAATGATATAATATTTTTTTTTATAAATCTAATTTAAACAATTTGACATTATTTAGACATATTGACATCATTTAGAATTTTGACATATTAATTTTTGAAAAATGAATTTTTTATATTTAACAAGAAACAAAAAATAATTCAAATAAATAAATGTCTTCGTTTGAATGAAAATGGATCTTGTCAAAGAATAGAAATTGAAATAGATTAATTTTTTAAAACTGAATTTTCATCAAAAAATAGTTAGAACTGAAGAAATGCCTTCATTTGAACAAAAATGAATCTTGCCAAAGAATAGAAATTAAGTTTTTATACAATTTTTTAAAACCAATTTTTATTGAAAAATAATTAGAATTGAATAAAGGCTCCATTTGAATAAAAATGGATCTTGCCAAAGAACAGGAATTAAAATTTTACTTAATTTTTTAAAAACAAATTTTTGTCAAAAAATAATTAGATCTTGTCAAAAAGAATAGGAATTGAAATTTAATCAACCAGCAAAACCACTTATCCCACAAGATCTGGTCCTAATCCCTTTACTCACTCAGTTTTAAATGAAGCAAACCCATGAAAGAAAGTTAGTATTGTTTCAAATAAAGAAAAATGCAAACCAAAAAAAAAAAAACAAAGAAAAAACAACTTAACTTACAAAAGTTCCCAGCTCTAATCACAACCAATTTCCAATAAAGTAAACCTAAAAGAAAGCTCTGGCCCAAAGCAAAAAAGACAATGTGAAACAAATCAAAGTAGATCTAAATAAAAGAAAAAAAGAAAATCTTATTAGCAAAGATCGCAATCTATATATTAAAAACAGTTTTTTCTAATTTTCAGCACAATGTTTCTAATGTAACAACTCTTCAAAATGCATTTCACTAAAAGTTCTCACTCTTGTGCATCTAACAAGCTATTTTTCACAGTAAGATCTTGAAAACTCCAAAAGAATTATGCAAACGAAGGCAAAATAATCGCCCATCTTTAAAGAAGCTGCACATTACCAGGTGACGTTAGTTTTTTCTTGTACTTTATACCATTTGACTCGTTGAAGCCCTGGCAGCTTATTTGTTTTAAAGACATTATTTGTTATAAGGCCATACAAAAAAAATTTTTTGGTTTTCATAACATAGGACTGTTTAAACAGACCCAGCCGGCCGGTTTTTTTTTTTTAAATTTTATATATAAAAATTTTATAAATTTTTTTAATTTTTTTTTTAAAAACCAACCCGGTTATTAAAACATATAAAAAAATTTTTTTACAAGTTTTCAAATTTTGACCCGACCGGGTTATGAAAACCAAAAAATTTTTTTTACGATGGCCCAACTAAGACTTTGGTTAAAACGTGATTTCATAGATTTGTGTAATTTATGAAAATCAAATGCGCTATAAGAAAAATGGGCTGTAAAGGTACGGGTTTGCGGCGTAAAGGCACGGGTTTTGGTGGCACAGATTAATCCCGTATTTGGTACGTAGGAGGCTTGGATTGGCACGGATTTTTGGCCCGTGGTGTATCGTATGCCCGTACAAATTGGACCGTAATGGCTCGGGGTTTGCAACACTTTACTAGTCCAAATAACAAGGGTTTTGGCCGGGTAATTAACGTGTGATAAAAAAAAAAAATACATACAAGTAGATTACATAAATTTTTATCAACAATCAATACAATATAAACAAACTAACTGCTCATGTATCAAAATTTTTGCAAGGAATTTTTTTTGTTAAGACACCCAGAGCAGTTTCATTAGTGAAATTATGAGATATCGCAATTTTTTTAAAAAAAATCGTATATTGATCTTTCGCTCTTCGTGAAACGAGCCAACACGTACCACCTTCGACACATATCATTCCGTGAAATGAAGGTGCCATTACGTATGATGTGACATAACGTGCCACCTCCCCTGTAACACTTTTTACCGTGATATTCCGTCAACACCTCTATGACCGTGCCATTCCGTGGATTCCAGACACCAACCCGTATCACATCCCGGACCACTTTTTTATGGGGATGATAAAAAATCAAATGTGACATCTCGATCAACTGATAAAAAACATAAATAGATACGCATTTAAAAGAAATGTTATTAAGAGATCTGAATATTCACAGTTTTAATTTATGAATAAACATGGTTTACAGAAAATATATACAGTATGTATGTATAAATTTTTTTTGCATATTTTGCATAATTTGGTATAAAGCACATAATATGTACATATTTTTAAGCCAAAAACTTGCATAATTTACAATTTGTTGCATGCATAATTTGGCCAAGAGCAGCCACACAACCGCCGCCACACACGTGTGGTCACGAGAGAGGCCGCCGGACCCACGAATGAAGATCACAGGATATCTGCAGCGCGTATGCAGGAGGTAACAATACTGACACCGACACATGACTGGCGCAATGCTATGTGGGTATAAATGCAGATTTAAGCTCCCATGTGAAAGAACAACAAGGCGAGAATATCGCTACCCACCCTCCTGAATAGGGAATCACGTGATTCCATCATTTCTTTATGCACAGCCGGCTTGCTTTGGCAGGCGGCGAATAACCACACCGTCTAATCCTGTGGAAACTCGCAGTGCAATTACGATTGCTTCTGTCGCGGGAGTCCTCTAACGTTCCGACCGACTCGGTCGATCGCTTGCTTCTACCATGTATTCTGCTAACCTTAAATTCAATAAATTTATCACTTCCAGCTAAATAATCGGCCGGCGCAGTCCAAAAAAAAAAAAAACAGCACATGCCAGATGTTGTGCAGTGCGAATGCTTTTCAAATGTTCATCACTATAAAATTTTAGAATTTCCTGTAAAGGTCTAGACAGGGCACAAAACGTAATACTGTACAGAAATAATCATTGACGTCATTGTCTAGCAGTTTTTATATAAAAGTGGCGTGATCAAGTATTGTTTTCCACGACCTTTAAACCATTTTGTTAAGAGTAAATCCTGCTTAAAACATTTATTAAAGATGCAACTATGCGGACTCATTTTCGTTGTAGAGGAATGTTCATATCCTATCCCTTTGCAAGATGTTTCTGTTGAGGCGAATAGTAAAGTTTCTTTTTCATATTTTAATTTATTGTTTATATATATATATATTTCCTTTATATCATTAATGTTCTTTTTAAATTTAATTAGTCGTTGATATGATAGCAGAAAGTAATTAATTTTCATATCTAAATAGTATTATAGTTTTTATCATCTTTTTTCGTATTAAAATAACTTTACTTATCTAATATAGCAACGGTTTGTCAAACCTATAAAAATGTTGAAAAAAATATGATTGAGGCTATTTATAAATTCCCACTTCATGAAGCCGCAGCAGTTTGTGGATTTGAAGCCGAAATTGATGGAAAAAAGAAAGTTAAAGGAATAGTTAAAGAAGCAAAGCAAGCTGCAAAGGAATATGACGAAGCTATTCAGGTAGCATGAAATATTTATATTTACAGATATGTAAGTACGCACGTACTGTACAACATTATTTTATACATTAATATTTATTTGTTTACACAGCAAGGTCATGGGGCTTACCTACTCGAAGAACAATTCCCAGATATTTTTCAATGCTCCATTGGTAATATCACTGCTGGTCAAACGGTTGTTATAAGAATTACATATGTAACAGAGCTAAAACATGATGCTGAAACTGAAAGTATTCGATTTGTTTTTCCTACCGCCATCGCTCCACGATATGGTTCATCTGATTATACTCCTGCAAATGATGGAAAGAAACTTATTCCTGACAAAATGTCTTATACTGAAAAGACAGATTACTATTTAAAGCTTGCTATTACATGTAGAATGACCTCTGTTATTCAAAGTATCGAATCACCATTTCATCATATTTCAACTGAATTAAATATTGATGGAAATCCAAATGTTTCAAAGATTACTCTAGCTGAACAAATTACCCATTTAGAAAAAGATCTTATACTCGTTGTTAAAAGTCTGGGTCTCGATTAACCAAGGTAATGATATTTTTATTGTAGTAAAGTATTACACTTATATGTATTTATCTCTTAATTAATAATTTTTTTTTTAACTCTAGAGCCTTTGTTGAATATGACTCTAAGACGGAAACCAATTGTGTTATGCTAACTTTAGTACCAAAATTTGCCATTAATGAAATAATGTCTGAATTAATTTTTGTAATTGACAGGTAAAAACTTAAAGATATAACTTATAATAAGCGTTATAATATCATAATATTAATAAATCCTATAATGACTAGGTCTGGTTCGATGCAAGGCGGGCCTATTAAAAAAGCATCTGAAACACTTCAGTTGTTGCTTCGTTCATTACCTGAAGATTGCCTTTTTAATGTGTTATCATTCGGATCTCATTTTGATTCTTTATTTACAAAAAGTCAACCTTATTCCGAAGAAAGTTTTTCAAAAGCTATTAAACATGCTCAAGAAATGGATGCAAATTATGGAGGAACCGAAATTTATAATCCTCTGAAATGGACCTTTGAAAATTCAAAAAATGATATGCCAACTTCCGTTTTCCTTCTTAATGATGGTCAAGTTTATAATGTTGATCAAATTGTAGAACTTATTAAGTCTAGCGAAGAAAAGAAAAAAGATGATTTAAGACTTTTTCAATTGGAATTGGTAATTCAGTTTCTCATCATTTAGTCGAATCTGTTTCTCGTGCTGGTAAAGGATATGCACAATTTGTTACGAATAATGAACGAATGGATAAAAAGATTTTTGGAATGTTGAAAAATGCTATAAAGCCTCCTATTAAAGATTATAATATTAATTGGACAAATCAGATCCTTGAAGATACTTTACCAGTAGAAACTAATCCTGTTGATAAACCAACTATTAGTTTCTTTAACGATAATTCTACACCTCCACCAAATACTCAAACTATTTTTACGGATATGCAAATTCAACAAGCACCATTTCTAATCCCACCAATTTATCCTGGTGCTCGATTTATAGTTTATTGTATATTAAAAAAAGGTGTTGAGCCTTGTAAAGAAATTATATTGAGTGCAATTTCTAAGGACGGTCCTATGAAGCTTTCATTCCATTGGATCCTGTAGCTTTACAAGGATCCAAAATTCATACACTTGCAGTCAGAAAACTTATTCAAGATCTTGAAGAAGGAACTTCATTTATTCACAAGCATCCAAGAAATAAAGGAAAAAATATATCAAACTCACTTATTCGTGATCAAATCGTGAAGTTGGGCGTATCTTATAATTTGGCTTCTAAATATACAAGGTATTTTATATATATATATATATAAACTTCTCCTAATGTATTATTTTTTATAAATTATATGAATAACATTTGGTTTGATTTAATTAGCTTTATTGCAATTGATGAAAGGGATAGTGAGTTATTAGTATCTGAAGCCAAGATCTTATCAAGTCAAAGAATAGTCCCGGTTGTCGCTGTGCCATTTTCGCTTTCTTTGCAACGTAAGCTATATTTTATCTTAAGCCAATTTTTAGTTTATAATTCATTGGATATAATATATAATTTATCAATTTTTTCAACTTTCTGCAAACGTATTTACAGCATGTATGGCAATAAAACCAGCCAGAAAAACCACGACTTCAGTATTAAGGATGGAATCTTCTATGAGTTTCGGATCATTATCGACAAGAAAGGATAGTTCATTCGAACAGGAGCCTGCAGACTTGAGTACTCTAATTAATCGTAATGAATCTCCTCCTGCATCAGCTTCACTAGCTGCTTCTGTAAAATCGAAACCTCCAAACATTGAAACTCTTTACAGTTTTCTTAATTTCCAATCGTTTGATGGTTCATTTTTACCATCTGATAAATTTTATTCTTGGTTTGGTAAAAATAGTTTTAAAGATTTTGAATCTATTGGAATTGAAAATGAGAAAATATTATGTTTGGCATTAGCAATGGCATATTTGGAATTAATAATGTTTGGTACATTTAAGGAAGAATGTGAAATGTGTTATGTAAAGGCCAAAAAAAAATTTGAAAAAAGAAGTTGGTGGTGATGAGCAAAAGGTTAATGAAAATTTGGAAAAAGCTAAAGAATGGGTTAAAAAGTGGACAGATGAATAATTGTTTAGTATTTTAACTGAGGTTTTATAGTAAAAATATTTGCATTAACTGTTAAGAATATTATAGTATCTGCTTATTATTTGATATTATACTTAACATTAAATTTTTTGATTTGCTGCATATAATATTATAATAAAAATATAATATTGGGAATAATATTATCTGTTATGGAATTGGAATTAGATTTAGTAAATACTGTACCGTATTTTTTTTATTGTATTTTTTTTAGCATATGAAATATAGCTTAAATGGTTTTTTTTTTTAAAAAAAATGCATGTAAAATTTTATACATCATATCAGATATGCAAAGAGTTTATACCAGATTCAAGTTACTCAATGAGCCACCTTATTATTTACTAAATAACTTAAAATTTTCTAATTTCTGAAGTTAAAAAATTGGATGACAAAAAAATATAAACTAAAAAACGTCAAAAATTCATATAATTTTTAAATTTTAAAGTGATCAATCAGAATACAATTCTAATATTATGTTTAGAGTATAATTATGTTAAAATGAAATTTTAAATCTTACTGTGATTCTAAATTATTCTAAGTTATTCTAAGTAATTGGAGAATTTTGAATTGATCAAAAGTTGATTTCGATTCTATTTAGTAGATAATAAAAAATTAAGACATGAGCATTATATATTTCAAAAAAAAATATTGAACGAACAAGAATTATGTATTTAATCCGATCACGGTCAATATTATATTAAATTTGAACTTTTATGGTCACAATTGTATTACGTTCGAACATTATTGAGATCATTTCCTTAATTTATTTAACGTCATATCCGAACAATATACAGTGGAAATACTTACACTTCTCGTTATACATGAACCCTTAGCATGTCATGTTATAATTCTGCTACTTGAAATATCAATTAAATTTGTATATTGTAGATAATATTCGAATATTTTACTATTACTTTATCATCAACATTTATGCCGAAATGACTTTCAACTAAAAATTCTTAACTATCATGTTTGTTCTTCTTTACGAAAATGGCGTCAGCAAAAAGTGATAAATACTTTTTGAATGTGTTATGTGCATGTGATAATTGCATGTGTTAAGTACATTGTTAAGTAAGCAGATTTTAAAATTAATTGATCATAACAAAATAATAATAGCAAATTTCATAAATAGATTAAAAGATAAGGTATTTAAATATTCAAACGTGTGTTTACACAAATGTATTTGCTATGAATATAGTAATAATATTATTATTAAAATCTATTTTTGTATAATTTTATTTGATTACATATTCTAACAAAAAGACATTTCATTCTCATTTCTCATATTCCTGTAATTTTTAATTATGATTTATCAGTTAATGTTATCCAATTTTTAGTTAGACGTTCGACAATCAGTATTATCAGTCATTATCTGGTTAACAAAAAAAGGCATTCGATGGGCATTCAAAAAATAAAAATCTTATAATTATTTGGAGAGAAGAATAATACTATGAGGATTAATAGATAAAATTCGTGTCTTTATACCTACTCCAATTATTAATCTAGATGATTTAATGTTATACATATCAAATATGTCTTATTTTTAGCGGATTTCCAAAGTTTAATATTTTATAACTGATTACTATCACCATTACATTTACATGTACGATATAATTTAGAGTACGTATAATACAAGAATATAACATTACACATATAAAATATTAAAATTGATTATTTTGGTATAATTCGAACTTTATAATAAAATTTACAAATGTTCTAGAGTTTTATGTTTAGTTTTCGCAGAGTTTATTAAGGGTTCAGATTATCCAGGTTCGGATTAGAGAGAGGTGACTATACTCTTTGAGTACTAATCATTTATGTTTAAAAATTTATATAATATAAAGATTTTTTTTACTAAATTTTATTCTTTACTAAACATAGTTTAAATAATAATTGCTGCATAAAATTTATATGATTATTAAAAAAATTTTATTAGAAGAAACTTTAACCTGGCCACAATACCTCCATTTACCTTATATAATTATAAGAGTTAGGTAGGGAGAAAGTGGTATAGATCTGATAAAAAATCAGGTGGTCAATTCTTACTGTAATAACAACAACTTTCTTTATATTGCATTAAAATTTTGGATAATTAATATAATATTCTTAAGTAATACTTGAACATGGCAGTATTTTTTCTAGAAAATAATTTTTATGTAAAAAGTTGCCAAACAAAATTAGCTAAATTTTAAAAAAACTTGTAGACAAATTTAATACTAATTGTATAAATCGGCAAGAATTTAACGGCTAAAATTAACATCTTTAGGTACTACACCAATTTTATCCCATTTTAGACAGTCCCGGTCGGTTTCATTCAATTCTCTGATCTCACCATTTGCATTAACTCTCATTGCAATAAATGAAGGGGAAATAGAAATAGAGGGTGACACTACATCTTCTTTGAGAAGATCAATCATGGAAATATCGTCGTTTTCTATAGATGTGACACGTTTTATAAAATCACCACAGCGTTCAAATGCTACTTGAGAAGGTTTAGTAAAAGTGAACATCTGTATAATTTGATCATTATAAAATTATTAATAATTTGTCAAGTACGACTAATAAAAGCAATATTTCGAAAAATATTTTTTACTTACATGCCAGATATGAGGCATATCGTCATAAACTTCAAGTATAACTTTAGTAGGATTCTTAAAAGGTGACTTTTCAAAATTTTTAGTCGCATATGAAGGTAATTGATATTCATGAGGATGTGCAGCTTTATGGCTAAGTAATATTCCTTCATCACGAAACCTTTCTAGCCCTCCAACTTGCTATAATTAATGTTATATGTTATGTTTCATTAAAAGAAATAAAATTATTATAATTATTGCAAAAAAGTAGCTTACACATAAAATAGGTGGTAAATCTCCCAAAGACTCTGCAAGCATAGGGCTATAAGTCAAATTATGGCGAATTTATAATTAGTTAAAATTATACTTACTGATAAATTTTTTAGATAAAAAGATGAACTTACCTAATGTAAGGAATAGCTAGTGCTTCATTAGCACAATATAACTGAAAACGAGGTATTTCAGTGAAGGAAGGATGACCAACGATTGTAGGTTTTTTTTGAGCAATTTTATCAGATAGAGCTTTAGCGTTGACGATATATTCGTCTGCGACAGGAGATAAAGGCCCAATTTCGCGAAAGCCTAATTTTTTAGGTAGAAAGTCAACCTTATCTATTTCGGCATCCCAAAAAGATTGCATGCTATGAGTTAAGTCTACCTATTTTAGAAATGTTAAATTATGTTGGTTTTTTATTTATTTATTTATTTGAAATTGAATCTCAATTGCTGTATAAACCATACCCATGGTGACTTGAAATGTTATTTAAATAAATGTGTACATATATAAGTATGATAATAAAGATAATACAATAAAAGAAATTCATTTTATTTACGTAATGCTCACCATCCCAATTACTCCTCCTGGTAAAGGCAATCCCGCATCCCTTAAAAATAATAGTGTTGCCAAAGCTAAACCACCTCCTGCACTATCACCCGCGAATACAATTCTTTTAGGATTAATCGGCTTAAATCCAGCTTCTAACCCAGGGTTTAAAAGATAAAGATATGCAGCAACAGTGTCACAAAGAGGAGCGGGAAATTGACTTTGTGGTGCGAGACGATAATCAATTGCTAATTTAATAAGATTTAATAAGAATTATTTATGATATTGACAGTTGAAAGTATTATTAACTTGAGTAACTTACAAAAAACTCGAGTCTTAGTATACTCTGCGAGTTTAAATGTAAGAATTCTATTGCTTTCAGGTGAGCCAAGATGATATGCGCCACCGTGCATATAGAGTATTACTTTATCCATTTCATTATTCCTACTTTTTTCCTCTTCCTTGGCATATATCCATTCTCCGTTCAATGCATTATTTGGTTCTTTCCATTTCTCTTCTAACACATCCTCATATTGTTTTAACACCTTTTCTAAATGTTTTCTACTTTCTTGCCTATATCGTTCATCCAATATAACCTTTTCTACAATTATATTAGAAGGAATCTCGATCTTATTTACTTGAATAAATATTTTTTGAGCCTCTTCAATAGGTAATTTCCATAGATCAGATTTATTAAGCGATGCCACTGCTAAATGCAACTCCAAATCCCAAGATTTTAAGGGTGGATCTTCGGAAATAGACATTTGTTTATTATTTATTATTTAGACAATCAAGAAAGATGAGCCTTAAATGCGTAATATTTTTATATTAGATATTGTTATACTAAATTGGGAAGATAGAAAATATATACGTATGTACGGAGCAAGAAATCTAAAAACCACAGTTACACCTTATGGAAACAAAATATAAAAAATAGTGAAATTAAATCTCACCTAACCTTACTGTATATTTTAAGTACAACTTGATGTTGCGTATATTAAAGTCAAAATTATCGACTTCTATGAAGTATTTGCATTTTTTATTGGGCTTCCGTATCACTTCACCGACACTCATTTTGTAGACACATCATGTCAATTCTAATTTTACAGACAATCAATTCGCTAAGTTTATTTATAGGCAATTTATTTTATCAACAAGCTCATTTCGGTTACGTACGTACGATTCACTGAAAGTTATTTCCCCGACAGGCCACTTACCTGACATCACACAGGGTGACAATGGGCTAAAAATTTATAGCCTGCAACTAATCAGATGCTAAACCTAACCCAGTGTGATGTCCGGTAAGTGTCCTGTCGGGGAAATAACTTTCGGGGAATTGAGCGACAACCGTTCATTTCGCAGACAGATTTGTCACAGACAACACATTTAAAGCTAAGTTTTTTTCTTATAAATTACATTAGTCTTAACCCTAATTCTAAACTAGCCCTGATGACAATGACTAGAATTATTATGTTTATTAAAGGAGTTGCCGGTGAAAAAACTGTTTACGAAATTGAGCTTGTGGTAAAATAAACTGCCTATAAAATGAACTTGTCTGTGAATTGATTGCTAAAATAACATGTCGGTGAATTGATTGTTTGTGAAGTGTTGTATCTTTAAAAGGAGCGTCGGTGAAGTGAGCAGAACCGTTTTATTGATGTTAGAAATATTTGTTTCAAATTTTATACAGTATATATTTTATAACGTATAATTTATGGTTTTTAGGTTCTTGAACCATATGCATGTAACGCTCGATTTCTATGAAATTTACTTACTGAAAGAGCACACAAGCTAAATGTATATGAATATACAAATAATCGTAATGTTAGAATTTACTCTTTATTCAATTAATATGTTCGAGAGAACTCTACTACTCTATTTCTTATAGGGCATTGAGGCTATTTATACATGATTCGAAAAAGAAGATATACAACATCGTAGGTATTTCTGATTAATACAAAGTTTAACTATTAAACTCTAATAAATTTAGCGTTAATATTAAAATAGTACGAAATGACAATAAGGTTAACCACATGGATCTACAAAATTGTATCGACACCTTGCGTGCATTCACTTATTTGCGCGGGTAATACAAGCTCCTGGAGAGGAAATAGCCAATCGGAGAGTACAAATTTTGACTATTCCGGATCAGCCCAACGAAGAATTCGAACACGCGTAAAAGAAGAAAAAAGCGAAAATACGCAAAAACTAATGTTTAAATCGATCTTGGTGCACTAATTAAAAATGACGGGAATGAAATTTTACTTTATTAAGCATCACTCTAACCCTATAGCCTCTAATGTTAAGGCTCTAACCCTAAATCACTTAGTTTATTTACAAAATCGGAATTCCTTTTTTGGTATGTGTTACCCGTGCAAATAAGTAAAATGTATTTAAGCCAAAATTGGTATAAGCAAATATAGAGACACAAAGTAACGATCATCCAAACCAGAGAACTATATTTTCAAAAAAAAAGAAAAATAATAATTTTTCAACTTTCGACTGACTGCTTTGTAGCACCAACTATGCCCCATTGCTAACCCGTAAAGTATTATTAAGAAAATAATAAGCGGTATATTACAGTATTTGCGAAACATAAAGTTCTTATGATATCCGTCCACTTTGCATGATTCTCATGTGATGCATATTTCTATCTGGGTTATCCTGTTGGCATATCTATGACACTGTTAAGGGATGCTTATATGGGTTACCCGGGTAAGCCTTATTCGGGCTTAATCTAGTGTTCTGACCCGTCTCAAAAATCCCGACCCGGGTCACCCACAGGTCGCCCACCCGGGTAACCCGGGTGAGTCCCGATAATAGAAAAATTCTGCTACGGGTCACCCGCGGGTGACCCACCCGGATGACCAGGGTGAGTCCCGATAAAAAAAATTCTGCTACGGGCACCCGCGGGTAATTTGATCTAAACAATTTTATATCAGTTCCAAGATGATATGCGTTTTTATTAGTCGTATCAAAAACAAGATTCAAGTATGTGAAAAGCTCTAATATATAATAACTTCACTCTTCTAATAAAACTAATCGTCTCCCACGATTGCCTTGTACATTTTTACTAATTATTTTCATCATGTAAAAATAAGGCATTTTTAAGTGCAAAAATTAAGTCTCATGACTATAGAAGAAAATCTCATTTCAGGATAGGATGAAATTCACTAAGTCGATCAAGTCAGTTAATAAACTTATTATAAAACATTTTTGGGTTTAACTATGATAGTAGTCGTATTTATCGCTTTTGAAAAATGGTTCAAAATTGTTGTAAAAAACGAATTGTATTACTTTGTTCGTATAAGAATCTGCAGGCTTGTATTAAAATGTATAATCTATCATCACGTTTTTGATTACCTCAAAAACTAGATCAGTATAAAAATCTGCAGGTATGACGCAAAATACCCCTATTGTAATTCTGGCCATCTGTTCTTTTGTTATAGTATGGGGAATTATAGCAGATCAATATGGTACCGGTATGGTACAGATTTTAGATAATATTATATTGGTACTATATAATTCTGTTACATATAATATTAAAATAGATTTAGTATGGATGATCAGATTAGTATGTTATAGGGGTGTAAAATACCCATTTTAAAATCCGTACCATACTGCTTTGGTTATATATTATTAGCTTTAGTTTTTTAAAATTGCTCGCCTATGCATACTGATTTTAAAAAACCCACCGAGTCAAATGTTAGAAAGATTTTATAATATTTGGATTTTAACTAATTTTGTATTGGCATGTTAGTATAAAATTGCTTAGACCATATTAATGATGCCTGACGAATGACGAAATATACGTCATTGACGAATGACGAAACCATTCGTCAGGTAATTTCTTATTGACGAATTGACGAATGACGAAACCCCTGACGATTGACGAAACCTATGACGAATTGACGAAACCTATGACGAAATGACGAAACCAATGACGAAATGACGAAACCTATGACGAAATGACGAAACCTATGACGAAATGACGAAACCTATGACGAAATGACGAAACCTATGACGAATTGACGAAACCTATGACGAATTGACGAAACCTATGACGAATTGACGAAACCTATGACGAATTGACGAAATCAATGAAGAAACCTGAAGAGTTATATATTCCATACAAAATAGAGTTAATTACCGCGTTTATAAAAAGTTAAGAAGTGTTTTAATAACGATAACGATAAGAGCTAAAAGAAAAACGATGTTTTAAGCGATAATGCATAATTAATAACAGCGATAGAGAATCAATATAGGTTGCTAAGATAACCAGTGCTTTATTATTATCGTGATTTTACTTATTTACGAAGGAAGAGACGCGAAAATACTTGAAAACCAATGTTTAGATCGACCTTGGTGCACTAATTAAAAATGACGGAAACGAAACTTTACAAATAATGAGCACCAATATATCGCTGTAGTCTCCAACACTAACACTCTTGCCATAAACTTCTCGAAAATAAACGCGTGCACAAATTTTGACTATTCCGGATCAACCCGATTACCGGTATTCTCGACCAGTATTCCGGATCAACCCGACATAAATGACTACCGGTATTCCGGATCAACCCGACATGTATTTGAAAACCTTATAATGAAATATCATTTTTTTGAAACAATTTAAGGTTTAGTGTATCTAAAGATCATTATATAGAAGCTTGTTGTTTTATTTATTGGCTGAATCGGTTGCCAATGTTTCATCAATCGTTAGAGGCTTCGTCAAGGTTTCGTCAATACGTCATAGATTTCGTCAATTCGTCATAGGTTTCGTCAATTCGTCATAGGTTTCGTCAATTCGTCATAGGTTTCGTCAATCGTCGGGGTTTCGTCAATCGTCAAGGTTTCGTCATGACGAAACCATGACGACGTCATTCGCCATCGCAAAAATAATTTCGTCAGGCATCATTAGACCATATACATGCACGCATGCGCGCAATGAAGAATCTGAACACGCGTAAAAGAAGAAAAAAGCGAAAATATGCAAAAACTAGAAATTAATCATCTAAATCTTCGGTGGAATGTAATTTTTTTCTTAATATTTGCTAATACATTCGCTATTTTTATTAATCTTGTTTTCTTTTTATCTATGTGAATATGCTATCGTGTATAATTAGATTTATGCGCAGATTATGATATTGGATGACCCGTGGGTCATCAAACGGGTGACCCGCGGGTGACCCGTGGGTTGACCACCCGGGTAATTATAATTTCAACGGGTCACCCGGGTCACCCGCGGGTGACCCGGGTGAGGCCTACCCGGATCAGAACACTAGTTTGAGGTGCTTGAGAACACCTTTAGAATTTTTTCTTATTTGATTTTAGTTGGTGTCATTTATTGCTGTATTGATTGAGTCGAGGTATTCGAAGTAATCTATTCGCCTTTTTGTTAACCTCTTATCTGTACTGATTTAACGTTACAATAAATTACACCAAGTGAAGCTTGGCAAAATTACAGTACATAGATTACATAAGGGTGTCCCATTATTACAATTAATCGAAATGATGATTGCAATCGTTACTTGAGCAGACCATCCTTGTTTTTATTATCGCAAAAAAAAGCGTCTATCCAATAAACAAATATAACTCCTTTGGCAACGCTTCAACAAATAAATGTAACTTCGGCAACACAAGTGCCTCAACTTCTTTTTTATGGACTTTACAAATGTTCATATGCTGTTCATGTTATAATATTCGCGACCTTTTGCGTCTTTAGCTTCGAACAAAACCAACGTAAACAATAATGAAGTACTTGAATACAAAAAATTATTTTCAGTAAAAAAAAAAAGTCATAAAAATGAAATTGCCACATTTGACATAAAAGTTAAAAGATAATAAATATTGTCATGATATGCCTTTGGGTTTCTTTTAACGATAAGAGTTTCGAAGATACATTACATAAAGCAAAGTGTTTAACAACTTCTTTTTTTTTTTTTTACTCTATGAATAAGTAGTTTTAGGGTGCCTCAAGCACCTAAATTAATAGGTCAGAGCACAATTTTTAATTAGCAGAAATAAATTATTCGGTCAAGCAAGTTCATTATTGCGATCAAAAAAAAAGATGGTCAGAGACCATCTTTTTTTTATCATAGAGTTGCGTTGATTGGCTAAAATTTAATATCACATTTCGCAAAATGAACTTTGGCAAAATTACCGTAAGGCTTACTTCAATTAATAGTAGTATTTGTGCACGATCTCTTAACTAGCAAATCACATTGAGAAAGATACTTGAGAACGCCCTTAGCCAATCAACGTTAACTCGATGAAAAAAATGATGACCTGCGCCCCAAACTTTTCAGTGAAGCGACAGCTCATTTGATAAGTTTTTTTGATCCCCGACTATTAAAATTTTATTTCCGATCAATTGATTTAAGCGCTTGAGAACAACACCCTAAGTTTATTTGCGTATTCGCAATTACAGGATGATGGAGTATTTATAAAATATTCCATGTAAAAGATTAATTAATTGAACTTGGTGATGAAGTCGTTTCCACGTTCCCATGTACATTAAAAATTATAAGGTAATGATAGCCACGTTATTTCTAACGCATAAAAATAATTCTGATATGATTTAACTAATATGACGCATCAATATGGTATACAGTTTAAATGCAATTATATAGATACATAATAAGCGATGCATGTATTGGAACGAACAAAAGCTAGTTAAGGATTAAGTGTAAGGTATATAAAGCAGAAAATAAATTGTTTAAAGGAAATTAAGATATTCTTAAATATCCTTAACACAATATGATATTAATAATCATTCTGAGATAAAATTCGAGTTGACTAAAGTCAGCCGATCGAAAAGGTGCTAAGCAGGAGTAATGGGCCCTGAGAAAATAGCTGCGGGAACAGACAGAATACCATATAATCAGATTACAGCAGGTAAGTATGATTTGTAATGACCTTCCATACAGTTATTCTAACATGCAATGAGTATAAATTTGGAATCATGGCCAATTCAACTCGGTAGATCTCAATTCACGACTAACCCATCCTTCCCTGGAACACATTTTCATATTATAGACAATTATTTCATAATATAAACGCAGAGCATCAATATCACATGTTCATATTGATGGCCGGCCTGCGTTATGCAGGCGGGAACCACCGGCCAGCACTAACCCGCACAAACTCAACTGTTTATGATTAAACGTTTTTTAATTTTAAAATTAAATATTGCGCCAAGTGGATTTAGAAACAATTTTTAGTTCGAAATTCGTTAATAGTTTGAGTGGTTTCAAAATTTCATTTCAACTTAAAAGCATATTTCGAATCAACTTAAGTTGATTCTGAATCTACTAAGTTTATTTAGATGCACAACCGTCGGCATCTTTAGTGATTTCCATGCAAAAAAAAGTTTTTAGCTCAAATCTTTGACGATCAATGATTATAATTTCATCAACCTAATAAAAAATTCTACGAAAAAAATGGGTATCTAGCGAATACATGCAAAATTTAAATCGAGCTACCGGATTTATGCTCCAAATCAAGTTTTTACTATCATTTATTATAGCATTTGTAAATTATTATGATTCCGGCTTTTATTTTTGTTCGTTATACTGTACACATGAAAGATTTCGTAGTGCTTGTTAATGTTACAATATTGTCAAAAATTTTTCAATCGACTAGTTGATAAATTATTTTATTCAAACTGTCGATTTCATTCAACTAATCGGTTTGCATAATTTTATGAAATTTGCAAAAAAAAAAAAAAAAGAAACCACTTGCGGTTTCTTGATTTTTTAAAACTACTCATATATGACCCAGGTATCAGAATAGTTTGATTTTTTTGATTATTTGCAAATTTCACAAAATTATGCAAACCGCAATAATTGACCAATCGATTAGTTGACCAATTGATTAATCGATTATTGCGGTTCGCAGAATTTTGTTGATCATCAAAAAAAAAAAAAAAGAAATCGCTCGTTTGTTAGGTGATTACTAGTAGGTTTTGATTTCTTAATAATTACTCCGATATTGCGACATGAGATTATCATATCGAAGTTATTTTAAGAAAATCAAAAATCACCAAATAATCGTGCGATTTCTTTTTTTTTTTTTGTGATCTGCCAAATTTACAAAATTTTGCAAACCGCTAGTTAACCAATTGATTATCATAATGATTTTTTTTTTGACCAATTGATTATCATAATCGATTATTGCGATTTGCAAAATGATTTATTTTTGATCAAAATGCGCTCATCTATACAATCACATGACCCATTGTGTGATTGTTAAGTTATTTTCATAATTTTTGTTAGGCATAGTAATACTTGCTAAAAATCGGTTTGTACAATCGCACAATCAGGTTACAATCATGCGATTGTTAAGATGTGCAGAGATCTACAAATTTGATCAAAAATAAATCATTTTGCAAATCGCAATAATCGATTAGTCAACTTTTTGATCAAATTTGTAAATCGTTGCACACCCATACAAGTTGTCCGATTGCGCGATTTTGCAATGATTTGATAGTAAGTATAGATATGGACGATGAAAATAACATATGCATTTATATTGAATCTTTGACCTAAAAACGCATTTTACAATTTTATACTATCTTTTACAATCACGCGACAACAATCAGTGTTTTATTGGTATGCAACGATCTACAAATTTGATCAAAAGTACTGTACATCATTTTGTATAATCGAATGGTTAACAAAATGATTAATCGATTGATCAACTAATCAATTAATCAATTGGTCAATGAATCGATTAGTCAGCTAATCAACTAAGTTGGTTATAAAAAATGGAATTGATTAGTTGTAAACTTGATCAACTAATTGATTTTTCAACTTTCGATTTGTATCACCTGTACTGGTGTAATTATTAAGGAGGGAGAGCGTGTACGTTTAACCGATTTAACTCTAATAGTTACTGGAAGTTTCTGATTTACTCGAATAAAGGTCTCTTCAACTACACTAGCTTACTTTCTTTATTTTTCCTTAAGTAAAACCGAAGTGAACTTCTCTACATGTATCTTTTATTGAAGTCAAATTCATTCGTCTATATACATTTGAATTTAATATACGACACGTTAACGTGTTGTTTAACACGTTACGTGCTATCAACGATGGTACTACTAAGCCTAACATGTTGACGTGCTATCGAGAGTGTTTATAATCTGTGCCCCTTAACACGTATACGTGCTAACACGTTAACGTGTTATGAAGATTTTACAAAAAGGGGCGATTATATGTCAATCATCAAGTTTACACAGATTTTGACTAACATTTAATGAATTATACAAAAATAGAAATGAAAGTTATCTATACTAAATAAAGAGAAGATCTATTTACAAAACTAATCGGGAAATTCGAATCTCTAATGTTACAATTTCGAATTGTCACACTGGTCGCGTTAAAATTTGAGGCAGAATTTATGTTCACATGTACAAACTCACGCGTAGCAATTATTGCATATATAAGGCGTGATGAAATTATATGTGAAAAATGACAATGCATAACATCACGTGATGAATAGAGTCACGCAGTCAAATAAGATGTCGAGAATTGCACACCTCATTTCACTTGCTTGTAAACCATACTCTACGTACTTTGTACTCCGTTCCTGGTATACTACAGTATTAGACTTTTATATGATACCACACATAGTGTTGATTTACATAACAAATAGTATATAATAAAATTTGATTTTGTTGGCAAGAATTTTGAATGACTAACGCTAATACTGTATCAAAGTCAACTTCATTTTATTATTTCTTGGTTATAGTTTTTGTAAGGTGAGAATTTGCAATTAACATTTCTTTCAACACGTTTTATAGCTTGCTCAAAGTTTTAAAACATTAATTTTCTTTTGTTTAAAAAGATTTATATCGACAGAATTGCTCCTAAGACAAGTAAGTTAGTGGAAAAATTCTACTATTCTCAATAAAAACCATTTGGAGCAATTGGAATACTTGAAAGGTATGGGCTGATTATTGAAGGCGGTCTTAATGCTTAATTTTATTTATCCTTAACGTTAAATGAATAATTATTTGCAAAAATTAAACAAAGCAAAAACAAAACTATATACTATAATCCAAGCATTTTGCTGATCTAACATGTTTTAAGATATAATTTTTAAAATTTTAAATGTTTTCAATTAGAAAAAATTAATTTTATATTCGAGTCAAAATTCAATCCATTATTTATATTACATACATCAGATGTTTGAAGTTCAATTCTTGGTGACATTATACTCGTCACATCTCTAGGTAAAATTATTCTGATTAGAATGTGATATACTTTACAGTATTTTACAGTTTAATTAACAGAAAATTTAAGGCTATGCCTAACATAGCTATATCTATGAATATAATTTTATCTTTATTGAAAATGATTGATCATAGTAAAATAATAAACATAGCCATTATGATACTCCAGAAGACCTTTATACTATTAAATATATGAAAATAAAATATGTAAAATAATCCAAAAATTCCAAAATAACCCGATAAAATAATAATATATCATTTTGTAAATTCTATTAAAAATGCACGTATTAAGTTTCTTTAGGCACAATGCCAATTTTATCCCATTTTAGACAATCCTTATCAGTTTCATTCAATTCTCTGATCTCACCATTTGTATTAATTCTCATTGCAATAAATGATGAGGAAACCGAAATAGAGGGAGATACTAAATCTTCTTTAACAAGATCAATCATGGAAATATTGTTATCTTCTATAGAAGTAACACGTTTTATAAAATCACTACAACGTTCCAATGCTATTTTCGAAGGTTCAGAAAACGTGAGCAACTATATAATTGATCATTTATAAAATTATGTGTAAATAATTTATCAAGTATCATGTATTTATGACAAGAAAAAAAATTTTTTACTTACGTGCCATCCATGAGGCATATCATCATAAACTTCAAGTATAACTTTAGTAGGATTCTTAAAAGGTGATTTTTCAAAATTTTTAGTCGCATAAGAAGGTAATTGATATTCACGAGGATTTGCAGCTTTATAACTAGTTAAGATAGTTTCATCACGAAGTCTTTCATCCCCTCCAACTTGCTGAAATTATTCCATATATTAATTTATTTGAAGTAATAATTTATAGAAGAGATAAAATTATAAAGATATAACTTACACATAGAATAGGTGGTAAATTTCCTAAGGACTCTGCAAGCATGGGACTAGAAATCCAAATGTTATAAAGTTATAAGTTTATATCATACTAATAAAAGATTATATAATTACCACAAAATTTTTTAAGTAAGGTTGATGTACTTGCCTAACATATGGAATTGCTAATGCTTCATTAGCACAATAAAGTTGGAAGCGAGGTACTTCAGTAAAAGAGGGATGACTAACTATTGTAGGCTTTTTTAGAGCAATTTTTTCAGCTAAAGCTTTTGTAGCAACTAAATATTCTTCCCAGGCAGGTGACGGAGCACCAATATCAAAAAAGCCTAGTTTTGAAGGTAAAGTATCTATTTTATCTAATTCGGCAGTCCACATGGATGGCATACTATGTGTTAAGTCAGTCTGTTTTTTTTTTTTTTTTTTTGTGAGAAACCAATTTAGTTTTTAATTAATTTTAAAATCGAAATAATTTGAAATTTAAACATCAACATACCCATGGTGACTGAGTATCATGTGACGAAAATGTAGTAGATTGATTTGTAAATAAGATTACTAGATGAAAGAAATTCATATATTTAATTAACTTTAATGTTTACCAATATAACAGAGCCACCTGGTAAAGGTAATCCAGCATCCCTTAAAAATAAGAGCAGAGCAAAAACCAAATTGCCACCTGAACTATCTCCAGATAATACAATTTTTTTAGGGTTAATCGGATCAAATCCCGCTTCTGGACCAGGATTTATAAGATACAGATACGCAGCGATAGCATCACAAAGAGCAGCGGGAAATTGGTTTTGTGGTGCAAGGCGAAGACTAGGTGCTAATCCAACAAAAAAATTTATCATATTAAAGATTAATTACGATACTAAAAAATGCAATTAATTAAAATAACTTACTAAAAACTCGAGAATTAGCAAGTTCAGCCAATTTGAATGTAATAGTTCTAGCATTTTTAGAAGTACCGGCACGAAATGCACCACCATGTAAATATAAAACAACATTATCATCTTTATTAGCATGAGCCCATTCCCCATGTAATCCACCATCATTTGATTTTTTCCATTTCTCGTCTAACACATCTTCATATTGTTTCAAAATTTTTTCTAAATGAGTTATACTCTTTCGTTTATATTCTTCATCTAATATAACATCTTTTACAATTATATTAGAAGGAACTTTAATAGTAAATTTATCAGCAATCTTTTGAACCTGTTCAACAGGCAATTTCATAAAACGATAATTTGTTTTGATCAAAGCCAACGTCAAATGAAATTTTAAATCCCAAGATCTTTTAGGTGGACCTTCAGTATAATATTTAAATACAGCTGAAGATAAAGCCGGGATTACTGGTAGTAAAAAAAAGAAATCTGGTTCCATTTTGATATATATATATTTTTTTGTTTTATTATTATTATAATTATTATTATTATTATTATTACTATTATTATTATTTTGCTTAAAAAAAAAAAAAAAAGAAAAAGAAAAAAAAGAAAAAGAAATTTAATGGAATATTTATACTTATTTATGCTTATTTATTCGTATTATGCAGTACTGGAAATAAATATTTTCTGATTGGGTCAAAGTGATGTAATTATTCTTAATTATGCTTGTCATTCAAAGAACAGTCACTATAATAATTATGAATATATCATATTTCATCGTTTAATAGTAAACGCGATTGATGAAAATGTGATGATTTATCAACTTTTGTAACGTAATCAATAGTGAAACTAAAAAAAAAAAAAAAAAAAAATTTAATAACAGAAAATTTTATTATAATAACTAACCTTTATGTTCTAAAACTAATCTTATATTATGATAATCATACCTTAGCTTATAAGTAAATTCACTATTTCTACATTATGCTCATTCTAAAAATTTTAAGCACCTAGTGCATCTTCGGAATCGGGTCAAATACCGGCTGAATGGCCTTAATCTAACTAAATCTAGAAGCAATTTTTAATGGGGGTTAGCAATGTAACAATTATTGTTATGTAATCAGTACCTAAGATTTATCCATTTGCCATATTATTTTGTTTACTGTGATTATTGTTACGATTCACAAAAATGTATATCAGATCAACAAATACATATTGCAGTTTTTATTGATTACGTAAGAAATTAAGCAATTTTAGGTAATAAAAATTGTGTTGAAAATCCCAAATAAAAAAAAATCTAGAACTGTGATATCTCTAAAGTTAATAATTCTAATAAGAAAAATCCTAATGAAAATTAGGAAAACATTATTTTGAGATGCGTAAAGAAGTGAATGTAAGCAAGATCAGTATATTATGTAATATACAAACGTCGTATGTACGTACCAACCTATTAATAATATTCTTTCTGCTCAGTAATGGCCGAGGCCTGAATAAAGAGCTAATAATATGATTGGCTAACATTATATAAGTTAAAACCTTTTAGTCGAAGTTTAGTTATTAGCCATTGACCAAAAAAAAAACCTGTTTAACCGCAAAAAATTTCCAACGCTGGGTATGCTGAACTAGTTAGTAATAATCAATTACACATGATATTGATAGCTTAGAGGAATTTCTAACCGTCTAGAATTCTTTCGAAATTTTTTCAACGACTCTCATATTTTGCAATTACTAATTATCATCAGAATCTTCGAATATGAAATGCTATTGCATAATATTTTTGAAAGGACGTAGTACGTACGTATGGACATAACTTACACCACAGAATAAAGTAAATTATCTGCTAATCTTCATTCTGCAGTCCATTTTTCATTACTCATTAATGAATTCTGTTATGTGAACTCAATGAACTTTAATGGATTCAATGAAAAAAAAAAATTCCCATGGGCAGTCCCATAAATCGCTTTCCTAATTCCTGAATTTCATTTCGAATAATTTATCTGAATAATGATGTTCATAAATATAGGAATCGAATTGATTCTAAAGTTACGAGACATATCAATGATGCATCGATCTGAGGCAGTTTTCCGTCATCGAAATTTCACACACAGGTGAAGGAGATCTACCAATCAAATTAAGTCTGCAAAAATAGTATCTGTAGTAAGGTTTGAATTCGTTTCCAATTAAGTTTTTTGCTTTAGGTTTCATGTTACATCGTGATCTTGTAGATCTGTTGTGTAATGTTAAATGTAGATACCGCAGAGATGTAATAAAAGCTATAGTATTTTATATTGATCACCTAATCAATTCATTGCTTTAACGAATCTCTATTATAGGAATCATATGAATGATTATGTGAGGACCGGCAGGTATTACAGTCACTTGAACGTTTTTCAGTTATAATTAGGTTTTTATGCTTGGCATTCGATATTGCCGTTAATTCACTATTATAGGAATCTGACCTTAATAAAGATGGAAATTGATCGATTAGTTAATCGATGAATTATTACATAAACATTCGTACATACGTACGTACGTATATACGTACGTACGTACCTACCTACCTATCTTTATTGATAAACAATATTTATATCACTGCATTAAACCCTTTTCATGAAATTGCTGTTAAGTGACCAATACCGTGTAAATCGTGTCAAACATATTATGTGTTACAGCATACCAATGCTTAAAGTTTTTCCCATTAAATTGAGACTAACCCAATAAAATTTTCGAATGCAAAAAGAATCTTTGTTTATCTTTATATTTTGAAATACAGCTTTTATTGTCAACAAAGCCGATTGAAATTAGAGGTTCTGGTTTTTATATAATCAGACTTTGTTCAACAAATAACCGAATCCAAGCTTTAGAAATAGTGCATATTTAAGACATTTATATATTATTACTTCCTATCATAATGCCGGTTTCTGTCACAATATTCTTTTACAGTGTATTAGGATGTAATAATCATAATCTCAAATGATGAATTTAGAAAATAAAAGATCTAAGAGGTTTTTATGACAATTTCAATGTTAAAAATATTACAAATTTTTTATGACAATCAATTACGAACGAAGCAGAGTTACTAAAAATAAATTTGTAAATAAAAAGATATGTCAAAAGGATCGATTCTAAATGCTGAAGTAGATATAATATGAAATCATAAAAGTTTAATTGGTTAGTCAATAATTTTTAAATTAAAATATTATTTGGGTGTCACACAACAAAATAATTAATAGAGGATATCTCCGCGGATAAAATCCCCGACATATTTTATATATATATATTAAAGAACAATATGGGATGTCACGTATTAAAAAAGTCCATTTTGACAATTTTTAAATTTTATTTATTTAATTTTTGAATCAATAAAAAAGTTTGCTATAAAATTAAAAATGAAGTTTAAGTTGAAAGTATTTACACAAAATTGTTTATATGTAAAAATGGCTGTTTTAATACATAACACACCATTTTAATATACGTACGTACAATAGATGAGAGTTTACATAATTAAACGTAGTTACGTTGGTAAACATATTAATGAACTTAGCTACTTATAACATTAATAGTACCACGTAGTCTATATCATATTAATGAATAATAAGACCAAAGTCTTATATTGCACAATATGAAAAGGTTCATTCCTAATTTAATGTAATTTAATGCAGCAGTTATCAAATTTTTATTTGGACCTTTTATGAACTTGAAACACTTCATATTCATTTACAAAATAATATTGAGGAGTGTTAATTGTTTTTTCATAATATCGAGTATGATAATCAGAAATAACACAACCATTATGTTGGTTATCCGAATCTTTAAACATTGCAAGCTCTGCATTACCAAACTTTATACCATAAGTCGTGTTCATACCAATAGCACATTCTGAATTTTTGACACGACTTAAAATAGAATTTTTGATTGTATCGTTTTTTAATGAAAAAATAAAGCTATCTTGGCAACTAATATAACCACCAATTCTGTTATCATCCCATGCAATTGAACTATATCCACCAAAAATTCTTTCAGTATTGTCATTGCCTTTAGCATTTATAACCGTAACAGTATTTGCTTTCTTATTGCATAACTTCCAAAATGATTCACGGGTAAATCCATCTCTACTTCCACGAAGAAGTAATTTATATTCGTATGGATTATTTCTTACATTATATGCAGTAGCATTTTTATCAATCCATGATGCAATTTCGGCCGCATGTTCTTCATTAATAACGGTTGAAAATAGCTCATTTGATCTAGGTGGTAATTCTGATTTTGAAATAATACGAGGTGGTAGGATTATTGAAGTAACTTTATGATCAGATGATAAAATACTTTTATTCAGATCTTTCCAAAGTTTTATATCAAGAATTTGAAAATATGGTAATACATAATCTGCAACGTCTTTACCAGACATTTGAAAGTAACGGATATGAGGTAAACAGTTTTTTAGAGTATCTTTTAGAGCCATAAAATTCTCATAAGGCCAGTCTTCAGGATCAGAATGAAAATTAGGATTTTGAGCAATTCCCCACTTGATAACATAATTCCAAATCTTTATCTCTTCCATTTGCAGATCATCACACTTAATAAGTGAAACCAATGCACTTTCATTTAGAGAGCTATAATCTTCAGAACCGAAAATAATGTTTGGATGTTTCACTAAAATACTATTGCACCATTTTTGTAGTTCTTTTAGTTTGCTATTTTGGAAACATGTCTTATAAACATGAGAAAAATGAGTGCGTAACCAGTGGGCTTTAGACTCGATTAAATAAGCTTCAAGAGATTCAATTAATTCTTCAAGAAAGAACTCATCAGCGACTAAAATAAGATCAAAAATGAATTGAGCATCGAGGTTTTCCATAGAAATAAAACCTCCGTATATATATCTAATTATTAGAATCAAGTTAAAACATTACATAACTTCCATAATAAATAGCAATTATTAAATATTAATTCAAAGTATTATATAACTTACTTAATAATTAACTCAAATTGCTGAATAGAAATATGTGATTTTAAATCAATTTTTATAATGTTATCGACATCTTTAATGATATTTTCTAATTTGTTCTGAAAATAAGAAGACCTGCATTTTAAAATGATTGAATGTGCCTTAAATTCTTTTATTTCCGTAGAATTTCCTACTTTAATAATCATATTAAAGTCATTTCCCTTTTCAAGAAGTTCAATATAATTGTTTGAAAGTTTTTCAAAGTGCTTTATTGTCATTTTTCTACATGAACTCGGCGGAGTTTTCTGATACAGTACAATATGCTTAAATGCATATATGTATGTATGTGCAATAAGTACAATAAGTACTACGTACTGTACGTACGTACATGACAATACTTAATATAAACAGCATTGCATGCATGTTTCAAATTGGAATAACCTGGTCTAGATAAAAGGAATTGTAAACGGTAAAGCATTTTCGCATTATCAGAAATCGGCAGAGACAGAAAATACCTATTTTTTACAAATACAAATTGGTGTGGTAAAGAGTTATTACAAATACTGTAGATGAATTTATAAGTTCACAGATAAAAAAAATAACCTTTTCAAATATATTATTATGTTGGAGTACCTATAGATTTACTTAAATACGTTTATAATAATTTTAATATATTTTTATAATATTACCCCTTACTTAAGTCGAATTGCCGGTACATAGATACCCAATCATCTTCACGTTTTTGCAAATACGGTATATTAAAATTCCGAAGATTAATACCACCAGGAAAATAATTATATATTATTTGATATATTATCTTTAGCAATTAATTAATAAGGCAAACTTTATTAATATTAAATAAATAAATGTTAATGCCGTACATATCACATATATATGTACGTACGCATAACGTTATTAATATTATTTATTATGTCGTATGTGAAACTCTTGGCTACAGTGTGATCTTGCTTTGTTGCATAATGGAACATTGCATTTGTGACACCAAAAGATTGTTCGCAAAGGGTTCCTCTTGATCTAAAAAAATGATTTCCGGAAATTCAATGACATGCTAGAAGTTCATAGTTTTCAGTAATATAGATTGTTTGAATAGGAGGTTTACTGCTGGATTAGATTCGTTTGATGCATCTTGTATAGTTCCCAAATAAGGTGATTAAAAAATTCTTTACTACTAAGTGGTGTGTTACAATGTGCGGAATTTAAGTTTAAATAAATTAGGTGGGCATAAATAATTGGTGTATCAAGTAACCAAAAAAAAAAACAAAGAAGGCCAATTTCGACGGGTTGTAAGTTGAGAAAGATAATATAAACATCTCTGGTCTGCAATAGTGATACAGGTCGACCCCGGCCCAACGGCCGGGTCAATGGGCGGGTCGATCCTCAGCCCGCACCTTTGTGGGCCGGGCCGGTTGGTAAGAGAAGTGTTAGAATCGATTATCTTCTAAAGTATATTTCAGGCCAGGAATTAAATAAAAATCGGCTAGTCATTTATAATAATGTAAGAGAATTGGCTTATTTAGGTGATAAACTGCAAATAGAGAATATAATCTAAGTATAAGAATATTCGGAGACATAGACAATCCATCAACATGAAATACTAACATGCTGGAATTTTTCTCAAGGACAAAAAGAATAAAAATTAAATCATTTAATATCACTAGAATTCGATAAAAAAACTATCTGATGGCTTTTATACGTTTAATATAGATAAATGTTGACTGATTCTGATCAGAAAAAATTACACTAGAAAAAGGTCGGCCCGGTCGACCGGCCTGAGTTTTTTTTGGATCGGCCTCGGCCCGTGATTTTTTTATCGACCTGTATCACTAGTCTGCAATATCAACACCTCCCATATAATGATTATAATCATCAACAATTTTAGGAATTAATAATTGTTTTTCGTGAAGATTACCAAAAACTGATCGAACTTTTTTTTAGCATTTGAACTAATTCGCGTGGACGCTGACGTAAACGTTGAATACGAGATTCATCATCAGTAATTTGTGGATTGTACTTAACATAGTAACTGGTCATTATCGATCCAAAGTATAGACAATACATCATTTACAACTACTCCTAAAAGTGAATCCCATTTTAAAAGATTTAATATTTTGTATTTTAATTCATTTGGAAATTTTGCAAAATTTATACGAACTGTTCTACACGAACCAATGCCTTTAGTCCGTAAATATTGACATAATGGAATTGATGTAAAAAAAGTTATCCATATATATTATAAAGTATGTGTTGTAAGTAGAAATTGAAGAGTTAAATAACAAACGTGGCACCTATTTCATTAATACCCTGAATATTAGGTAAGTTTTGTGCCTTTCCAATACGTGATGAAAAGAAAATGGTATGTATATCCTGAGTCACATAAAAACAAAATTTTGTAACCTTCAGGAGTAGGTTGTTGTTCATACGTACAGTATTTGCACTTTTTCCAAAAAAACGGACAATCATCTCATCTATAGATATAATACGTTTGAACTTGGTATATATATTCTTTTACAAGTTTCTTGAATAGATGATGCAAGAGGTTCAATTTTTGAATACCATAGAGGATGAGGTCCAGTAGGATCAGATATATGTAGATAACATTTTATTTGTTCAAATCTTATTAACGTCATTAGATCTGCAATGTTTTGGTTTTTGATCACTTTTATTCCAAAAGAAACTTATAAAAAGAAATTCCGTGAGTGCCTATATAGATAACAATAGCTAGCCAAATTCGAAGTTCATTAATATTAAGGCCTGATGGATTTTGAATAAAATAATATTTATTTGTTGATTCAACTATTTGCATAAGAGAATTAACTGTAACAAACTCATAAAACAACATTAAAGGCGTTATTTTTTTCAGTTTAATGAAATGGCTAAAAAGTACAGAATATCCTTTTTCACAATATAAATGATCGTATTGTAAAATACAAAATTTGACAGTTCCTGAATATTTGTCTGCCCTATAAGAAAAGTGGTCCGGGATCGCACGGAAAACAGTGTATAGGCACGTGGTCGAGTGGCACGTGCTATGGGTCGGGTTTGCACGTGCATGGTTCGAGTAGGCACGGGAATCGGCGGACCGTGTTGACGGACCGTCAACGGACACGTACCAGATCACGTGATTTTGCACGTACCGGGCATCACGTCGTACGTAAACTATCTAAATTGAATTTTTCTTAATTTTTGTACAGATTTTCTCAACAACTATCTAAAAGAATTCGATAGAATTTTTTAAAATCAATTCTATGAATAGTAGAATTCATTTAAAAATTTTTTATTGAATTCTGTTGAGCAGGTGGCGTGAAAATTTCATTCAAAGTTCGGAAAATTTCCTGATTTCTAACCGTCTCCAAGAAAGTAGCTGCGTTAGAAATTTTCCTAAACTTTAAATGAAATTTTCTTAATAACTATTCAATAGAATTCGATAGAAATTTTTTTAAATGAATTATACTATTTTATAGAATTAATTTAAAAAAATTTCCATCGAATTCTATCAGAAAATTGTCGAGAAATTTTGTTTAAATTTTAGAAAATTTTTGCCGCGGCTATTTTCTTAGAATGCGTAGAAACTTTGAATGAAAATTTCTCATCAACTACTCAATTGAATTCGATTAAACTTTTTTATAATTTTATTAATTCCTAATTTGATCTAAAAAAATTAACAAATTATATCAAAACAGTTGAAAGAAATTTTGTTCAAATATTAAAAAAAATTCAACTTCAATAATCAAGAGTCACGTGATATTTGGTATGTGCAAAATCACGTGATCTGGTACGTGTCCGTAGAGAGCGTCCTTATCCTGTACCCAGGGTAGAGGCAGGACCCTAAAATATATATAGATAGGTCAGATTAATTATAGGGTTACTAAAAAAGGTAAGATCTGCAGAAAAAACTGCAAAATTATTATAAATAGAAAAGATCTGCATAAAAACCTTAAAAATAAGCAAACTCATACCTGACCTATCTATGTATATTTCGGGTCCTGTAGAGACTTTTATCCTATGCCCGGGGGGTATAAATTTTTATTCTGTACTGCCTAAATCTGATTGGTCCAAATATTAAAATTTTAAATTTTTCAGTCTTTTTTATTATAGATAATTTATTAAAAAAAAATTGCAAAGTAGCAAAAAGTACAAAAAAAAACAAAAAGTATAGCAAGACAAAGGCTACCAAAAAACATCAAATGACAATGAAAGCACCAACGCGATAACCAAAGACACCAAATGATGACCAATAGCACTACAAAACTATGATAAAAAACACTACCAAATAATGCTGAAAAACACCACCAAACGATGACTAAAAGACCACCAAAAGCAACACCAAACTATGACAAAAAGCACTATTAAACAACAATGAAAAGACCACCAAACAGCAACCAAAAACACCACCAAACGACAACCAAAAGCACACCAAATGACGATGAAAGCCCCACAAAAGAGCAACGAAAAGCACTACACGAACAATGACAAAGGCACCAAAAAAAAAACCAATGGCAAAAACACCAAACAACAACGACAAAAGCACAAAAAAAACAGCAGCAAAAACACCACAGAACAACGATGAAAGTACCAAAAAAAATAATGCCAAAAACACCACACAACGATAACGAAAGCACCAAAAAAAATAATGGCAAAAACACCACACAACGATGATGAAAAACCAAAAAAAACTGACACCAAAAACACTATAAAAGCACCAAAAAACGACGACAAAAGCACTAACAAAAAAGTGCAATTCTATGTTGATCAGTTTAATTTTATATAAACATAGACACATAATTGACACAGGTTAAGACCCTGTACCCAGGATATAGGTTAAGTTTCTCTTCCGTAGATGGTCCGGAGCTACTATCGTCATTTAAATCGCGGCGATTACGTGCCTTGTTTAAAATCGTCGTGTCTCAAAAAAGTAATAAAATTTTTGGGGTACATTTAGGAGTATCAAAAAAGTAAGTGCAGAAGTATTAAAACATAAGATTTGCATATGTAACAGGTTAATAACAGATTACCACAAGTCAGGTATAATATTACACAATCAGAAAAACTCAAAACAATGTTTGTTTTGCCAAAAAATTGGTAAACTGCATAAAAAACTATTAAAAAGTTTTCCTTGAATGTTTTTACTATACATCTTGCTAACATCTGACCCTAACCCTAACCCTAACCTAAATATAAATGAACTTGAAAGAATTTTGCACATTTTGATGTATGATCAACAATATGCATAACCTGTCACACATTTCGGTCTTGCTGTGTCAATTGGCTTAGTAAACTGCTACAAAAGGCACAGACGATTTATGTGATTTCACGTTAAATTGGCATGTGAATACGGATCAACACAGGAGAAAAGTCTCTGGACACCTACCAAATCATGTGCCCCTATAGTTAGAAAGTTATGTAGATATAAAAATTACCTGATTTGGTAAATGTTCACGTGAATTGGTAGGTGTCCGGAGACTTTCCCCTGTAGTAGCTCACCCACAAAAAATTTTCTAGTTATATGACTTTTTGTGGCACAAACCAATCAAATTTTAGGATCAGGTGTAACATAAAAATCATATAGGCAGATTTATTTCCACATGATTATTGAAGATCTGCCCTCTGATTGGTTAATTTGTTTAATGTAATAATAAAAAGTGATATATACTTTTTCGAAGCCACACGTTGTTTTTTTAATATAGTGGTATAAAATTTTGTGCTTACATTTAACAAAACTTGAGCTTCAATGATCCTCACTAATCCTACAATAATTTTTTTTTAGGTGTAACTTTTACTAGTAATAATGGCAAAGGGCTCACTGTGCAAGAATACAAGGTCAGGTGTGATATGTGGCAAAAATTTTGCAAACTGATGCCAAATCTTTTATCAAAAACTATGAAGAGTCAAGCTGCTCCAAGTTTAAAGGTAGAACTCAACTTAGATGAGCAGCTGTGTCAACAACATTTGACAAGACTAGATCCTGCAACTGTTTTTTAAGATCCCGCAAGCATTAAACCTTAGTAATCAACTATGTCATAAACATTATACTGAGTTGTTTTATTTGATAGAAATTTAAGCACGAATAAAAAACAAGAATTTAGACAATATAAAAACATGGGGGCTATGTGCAGTATGTGGCAAAGTATCTTTAAAGTTATTCAGAATACAAGAATAGTTTCGGTATTGTGGTATAAATTTATTCATTCAATAAGACCTTACAAAATTGATTTTTTTTTTACTTCATATTAATATTCACTAATCTCAAAACAAAAATATTAATTACTAGATATATAGTCAACAAAAAAAAATAAAAATACTAGACGTTTTAGATAATTTAGATCAAATACGTATAAGCGATATTGTTTAGTTTAATATGAACTAAAGTTGAAATGCATCTCTAGTAAAAGTGATGACAGAAATATAAATCGAATTACTATTTAAAAATATATAATTAAATAAAGTTTTGCTGATAATAAATCAATAATAAAATCGGTTAACAATAAAATTGTTATCGATATTAATCACATCTTGATTGACAAAATGTCACTTATTAATTTGATTGGTTAAGGTCAAGATTTGATCATCATACTGTATTTACTCAAAATAATGCACATGGGCGTTATTTCAAAAATTGGATTTCCTTAAGGGTAGGGTATACAAATTTCCAATTTCATATAAAATCGATTGTAAATCAACTTTGTGTAACCAATTTATATGATATCATATGATTTACATGTAAACATCATATGATCTGACCAATCAATTCTTTGTACAATCTACAAAAATCATATAGCATCCTACAAAAATTTAATTATATGTAAAGTTAATTTTTTTTAAAGCAATGGATATTGCGAAACTTCATTATTATAAACAAACTATTTAAAACTACCTATCATATAAATTTTATACAAATTGGTCAAAACCTTAAAAAATTTTATCAGAAGCATTTTTTTATTTACTATATAAAAATCCAATATACCACATAGATCATATGAAAAATGATCTATGTTCACCCTACCCTTAAAATAGCATAATTGGTTTCGAAATATTGCCTATGTGTGTCCTGAATTAACGCACACCCCGTATACTAGCTTTAATATGCATATAGAGATAGGTCGAAATTAGACCTTTACCCCAAAATAACGCCCATGCACGTACTCGAAATAATGCGTATCCCCTCAAAATAACGCGCAGGTGCACGTTATTTTGAGTAAATACGGTATGTAATAAAATCAAATTTTTGACAATATTGAATAGAAAGAAATCCGCCCATATGTCAAAACAATCAAAACAATCGAATAAAACAAAAGAATTAAAGTAATAAATCAAATGGTTAGAGTTAGAGTTAAATGCTTGGTTAGAGTGTGACTGATACCAAATTTTGCAAAAAATTTTTTTTATTAATGCGCAGTAGACGATTTCATAGACAAACTTTGAAGTTATTAGCGATTTTTTGCAAAAAATCATAAAAAGTGCGATTTTTACATTACACTTGATCCTAAAATTCAATTGGTTTGTGCCAGTTTTGCGCCATGAAAAGTCACATGACCAGAAAATTTTTTGTGAATAAGCTACGTAGGTTGATTAAAATCGACCAATGGAATTGCAGGTAATATTCTTAAAGTTTTTTTTAATCGGACCTAATTTTTTTAGTACTATTTGTTATTTCTTTTGTAAATGTTTGATATGATGCAACTCCTTCAAGTAAGCGATGTCCACTAAATGCCATTATACAATCTGTTGTTATATTAAGTTGCATAAGTATTTGTATTGCACTTCTTTTCATTGAATATTAGTTATTTTTTTATGGATCATATTAACAACTCCTGCTTTTTGACAAATTTTTTTAATCATTTTTTCATACAAATGTTGTCCAAGTGCAGTATCATAAAACCAAATACCCTTCACAAAATCTTAAAAAAAAATTTAAATTAAAAAAAAAGACATATTAATTAAAAAAATTTTGTTGTAAATAAATACCACTATTAGAAGCGATTTGAAGAAAAAATTCTTCAGATTTGAAATAAGTTCCTTAATAAAATATGTAATATGAAATATCTAAAACAGAAGTAAACTTATCATGCGTATCGGGTAGTATTTGACATACAAACCTGTATTACTGAAAATTTTAAGCCACCCACATAGTTCTTTTTACAAGAAATAGTAATTTTTAGGCTCTTATCTGCACTCAATTTAATATGATCAAATTTGAGTTGCTTTGTATCTCTACTTTGTAATCCGTATAAAAGTCTCAACCAAAAATACACTTAGTATGTAATAGAAGTTGGTATATCTTCTAAAAGATTTTTATCATTTAATATTTGAATTATTTCATCTTGAATAAGAGAATCACTTTTATTTGCTTGACGTGGATTTGTATTCTGAACCAACTTGATTTTTTTATCAATTGTTGCAAATAAGCATGGAAATTGGGTTTTATCAAGTATATTTGGTTTGGGATCTTGATATAAATTTATCTGCAAATGGCATAAAATTTTACAAAAACTGTTATAGATTGATGTGGGTGCATAAAGTTTACTATCTATTCTTTTTAAAGCAACAAAAAATTGGATAAGAATATTTTCTAATTCTGTGCAATCTTTAATCTGTATAATATCACCTGAAAGATTTGTATCTTTGAAATATTTGTTAATTGCATTAATCCAAGTTTGAGTATTATGACTTGTGTTCTTTACAGTAGCATAATTTATCATATAATTGATATCAATTGAAGAAGGCATAACTATACATGAGGACGAAATTATTTCGGGTTTGAAAACCCGAAATTAAAATTTAAAGATGAAATTGTTTTTGACCTATTTTACTTGAAAGATGAAATTATTTGATACTTTTTTTAAATAGATGAAATTATAAAGAACATATCTATATAAATGTTATTTGCTCTTCTTATAAAAAATTTTAATTTTCTCTAATGAAGACAAAATAGGCCTTTTTCAAAAATCAATTTCGGTGGCATCACTAGGCATTAGTGATCCTGGTCGATCAAAATTTTTCTACTGGCCAAGCTGATGAAATTTTATCTGCTTAGTCAGCTTAGCCAAAAAATTTCAAATAAATCGTAATTTGATCAAAACAACCTGCTATCATAATTAAAACCTGATTAAAGATCTTACTATATAATTTATGCAATTTGATTTTTAATTTTCTGAATTTAGTAAAACTCTTATATATTAAAGGAGTATCGTGTGCCAAATACCATTAAAAGTTAAGTTTTTAGGCATAACATATTTAAAGCAGGTTTTATTCTATGTAAACATTTGGTACGTATTACCAAAAAATTTAAGCATAGAATAGAATTAGAATTAAAAGGACGAACATAAGACCTCCAAATATCAAAATCAGCCAATATGAGTTCTTCTGATGAGGAACATATAATGATGGCATTGCTATCAATATAGAATTGGGCATTAATGAAATATATAATGATGGCATTATTATTAATATGGAATTAGAGTTGAAAAAGATGTGCATATGATCTCTATTAATATCAATTAGCTGATAGGTTCTGCTAATAAAACATACAATGGAATTGAAGGACGAATGCAAGACCTTCAGATATCAGAAATTAGCCGATATGGGTTCCACTAATAGAAACAAATAATGTTGGATATTGATGTCAATATAGAATTGGAATTGGAAAAAATTATCATATGGCCTTCATTTATTATCAAAACTAATATGGGTTTTGCTAATAAAGCACATAATCTTGGAATTGTTATCGATATGAAATTGGAGCCGAAAATGGTCTTCAACCATTATCAAAACTATATGGTATGGGTTCTGTTAATGAAACATACCTATAATGTTGGATATTGTTATTGATATGGAATTGTGTTGAAAAAGATAAACACAATATTTTAGATAAAAAAATTTGTTAACTGGCATACCTAATGGCATGTGTGTTTAAAAACAAAAGATTTGGAAAAAGTTAACTCAGGGCATACTTATTTTAACGACTTGTGTGTTTGGTCGATCAAAATAGCCACATTTTCACCATATTTTGACTATGGGCTTTGTGCTTGAAGTTGCAACTTCAAGTGCTGAAGTTGCACTGCTTAAAATGCTAATTAACACATTTCAGCTTCATTCGGTGCAACTTAGGTTGCAACTTCAACGCGTAAAAACTTCAAGCACAACTATATGATGTGACTAATTAGAATTAGCACAAAAAAAATTCATACCAGAGTGACAACAGCTTCGATATCTCCAAAGTGCGATGCTTCCTATAATGAAAACAGCGGTTTCAATGATGATAACGTTCTAAAAAAAAATCTACACAGATCATATTTTATAGTGATTATGAGAAAAAATTTTTTACTTATAAAATCGGCTAGCCGATTTTAGAAAAAATCAACCAACTGGGTCAAAAAATCGGCTTAGCCAATTTTTTTAATTTCGGCCAGGATCACTACTAGACATAACAAATTGAATCTAAAAAAATTATATATCAATATTATAGTAATAATTTATATAAATAATTTATTGAAATAAATATAGTATAAATAAATAAATAGAACCCTGCACAGCAATACAGTGCATTAGGACAATCATGTGATTTTGAGAAAATTACAATTGAAAATTATTACATGATTAATTTTAATTATAATAATAACGAACCAAATTCTAAATTTACACACATTTTATTAATATATTTTACAAATTAATAACATTTTTAGAAAAATAAAATATATAAAAAGATTATTATTAAAAAATCTCAAAATCTGATTGGTTGGCCCAATGCACTGTTTTGCTATACAGGGTCCCAAATAAACCTTGTCATCACTGCTTTTGTTAAGATCATCATTAATATCTTTAGAAGTAATATTTGAATTGTGTAAGTTTTTTATTTGTTTGTGTAGCTTCAAGTTACATAAATGTGTAGCTGAAGTAAAATTTAAATTGTCTTGGTTCATTATTGAATGAAAAAAATCCAATAAAAAAAAAAAACTAAGCGAAAAAATAAAATCCCAATAAAAAAATTTAAGCAAAAAGAAAAAATTTAAGAGAAATGAAAAGTGATTTAACAAAAAAAAATTCTATTTATATTTTATTTTTGTAGTGATAAAATATGTGATTTATAATATTAATCGGCATTATGTTGTCATATAGAACATAAAATAACTCATTTATTTTACCATGTCAGAAAAATAATTGATATAAAATCTCTCCTAGTGGAACTAGAAAAGTATGGTTTAGTATATGATATACTGCTTTGCGACAAATCATATGCTAGATTATACTTTTCTAGTTCCACTAGGGAATATATCATTATTTTCACAATCCCAGAAAATAAATAGTACTTATTTCTGCATTTTTTTGCAAAAAACAAATACAAAGATATCTTGTCAATTACTAATTCAAATTAAATGTTTTTTATACTATTTGATTTGTTTTAATGAGATGAATTGAATGGTATAATGATTACCAAACTATAATCAATTGAACCTGTGATATTATTAAGGGTAGAGAATACGTAGTTTATTTATTATATGATTTTGGTGGTACAATTTTTTCTTTTTAAAATTAAGAAAATTTTTATTAAGCAAATGATTTTAAATTCATAATAAAGGTTGTAAAATAGACTTTTCTGATTCTAACAGTGATAAAATCAGTTATATTGGTTAAATATTTACTGGGAAACATGTACTTGAAGATTGGGTATCACTATTTGTTTACAAAAAATCATATAATTATCATATGATGTAACCAATCAAAATTAACTATTTTGTATAACTATGAAGAATTTGGATTGACTATAGAGAACTTTACCATATATATGTTGTACCTCAGATCGCTTCTGCATCAGATCTAATTCAACACGCGTCAGATGCCGATTTTTAGTTGACGCACGTTATCTGTCAATTAGTCATCTGACATGCGTGCATTGTAATCTGACGCAAGATCATCAAATCTAAAAAAAGAAATTTTTTGGGCCTTTTTGAAAAGACTTCTGATAAGCTTTTAAATTTTTGGTGCTACTTTTATTTGTTATTTTTTTACATTACTTGCTTTGATTCTAGTTAAGATTTAGTCATTGATCTCTGTGTCATTGCTGGCAGGTAAGTTTTTTGTTCATTTTTTGGTTGTTACTTTACTTTTTCTTTTTTTGGCATACTTTTTTCTTTCTACTATATATTACTAACATTTTGCCACTAAAGTCGCCACTATTAGAGTTCTCTGTGCCATTACCATCAGGTAAGTTTTTTGTTTATTTTTTGGTTGTTACTTTACTTTTTTTTTTGTCTATATATTACTAATGTTTCCTCTTTTCAGATGCATTTCACCACTAAAGTCGTTGCTATTAGAGTCCTCTGTACTATTGCCGTTGGGTAAGTTTTTCGATCACTTTTTTGGTCGTTACTTTGCGTGTGTTTTTTTCTTTTTGTCTCTTTTTTTTCTACTATATATTTCTAACATTTCTTCTCTTTCAGATGTGATTTCGCCACTGGAGTCATTGCAATTGGAGTTGTTTGTGCCATTGCCATCAGGTAAGTTTTTCATTTGTTTTTGGTTATTACTTTGTATTTTTTTATCTTTCTTACTTTTTTCTTTTTGCTATATATTTACTAACACTTCTTTTCTTTTAGGTGTAATTTCGCTGCTAGAGTCGCCGCTATTTGAGTTATTAGTGCCTCGCTATTAGGTAAGTTTTTCATTCATTTTTTGGTCATTACTTTGTTTTTACCTTTTATTTATTTTTTATTTTAACTAATGCTTCTCTTCTTCCAGGTATATGATATTTCTCCATTGGAGTCATTGCAATGGGAGTTATTAGTGCCATTGTCCTTGTGTAAGTTTTTTCATTTTTTTTGGTCGTTAGTTTGTCTTGGCTTTCTTTTTTTTCTTTATAATTACTAATTCTTTCTTCCATGTGTGTTTTTGCCATTAGATTTGTCATGAAGACTTCGTTAGAGTCTTCATTGGAATCATGTGGAGTCATCATATAATTTTGGTACCATCTTTTGAATTGTCTCATTGCAGAAAAATTGTACCGTGAATTTTCATGTTGAATTTTCTGTGTTTCTAGAACTTTTAAATAAAGTGAGTTGGTGGACAGGTGTTTTTAAATAAAGTGGGTGGGTAGATTGGTTTGCATTTTGTTGTATAATAAAATTTTTTTGTTATACAATGACATTTATAAATATAAATTTTATTTCATTTTCGTTATATTTTTTTTTGTAATTTTTTTTAAATAAAAAAGCTTTTATTAATTAAAGAAATTGCATGATCACGTAATCAATTTGATTTGTTAATAACAGGGTCTCTATTGCTAAAAAATTAAATTTAATAATAATTAAACACATGATTATAATAGTGCATTAGTTTAAAACCTACGCACCTCAGATTACAACCCACGCATGTCAGCGTCATCCAAAAATTGGTATCTGATGTGCATTAGATTAGATCTGATGCAAGAAGTGATCTGAGGCACAACATATACAAGTATATTTTTTTAAAATATTTTATTATTAAATTTTATATCATTAGAAAGAGCTTGTTTTATTCTACAAATTACAAAAATTTTAACAAAAATTAAATGTTATTATAATAGTTTTATTAGTAGCATATTTCTAATTTTTATACAAAATTATTTGTACTACCAAAATTATATAATAAGTGATCTACATATCCTCTACCCTTAATAATTCAATTTTTAAATATCTTAAATTATCTTTATTAGTATCAAAGCAGTACTTTTGATTTTTTTTTGACTGGAATCTACAAGATGTTTATGAAATTAATTATTTATAATAAAATATATTAACAAATTAAATAAAATTCAAGCTTAAAAAATAATTAAATAATGTTAATTTTTTTAGCTACTATTAACTACTTGAATTTTACTACTTTTTTTAGAAGGAATGATGGGAAAAATTAGTAGAATTAAATAATAAAGGTGTTTAATACTATTTATTTATACATTGTTCAGTATTAAATAAATAAAAAAATTTTTAGAACCTTCAAGACAAGTATGATATACAATAATATACTTGAGAATCAATCAAATTTATAAAATCCTATGTTTAATTACTTTATCTAAATTCTATATTAATTATTCTATAATGCATAAAAGTACATCAGCAAATTTATAATAGCGTATCTTACATAAGGTTTTATGAACCATAATATAAGCAAAATATTATGTAAATATTTCGAAATATTTCAAAATATCAAATTTTCAAAATTACGAAATTAATTTTGAAATATTTCAAAATATGTTACGAAATATTTCGAACCCTTTCAAAATATTTTAAAACTAGGAAACCAAGCTGGATCAGTAGATCTGTAACCTGGATTGCACATTAGACTGATTTTTCGAAATAGTTCGAAATAGTTCAATGATGTTCAAATTCTGTACTACAAGATCAGATTAGATCATTTGTTTATAATTAGATATTCTATTTTGTTTTTTTTTCACTTTTAAATTGTAACAATATATAATGATTAACATATCTTTAACAATTATATAGTGTTTTGACCCATCATGAAAATTTCAACCTGGATCATCAGGTAAAAAAAAAAATAAAAAAAAATTTATAAAAAATTTTCTATGCTCATCTAATCTGTAATATGTTCTAAATTATAAATATATATACTACAAAATAAAAAAAAACTTAAAAAAAAAAAAAAAAAG